>JBCEWE010000786.1:0-67966 GCA_039877035.1 Silurus lanzhouensis
CTCTCCTTAAAACCATACCTACCCATCACCTCCTCGTCACCTCTGTTCCCTTCACCTACATGCCCATTAAAGTCCCCCCAATCACCAACCGTTCTTTCCTAGGTACACCATCTACCACTTCATCTAATTCACCCCAGAATCTTTCCTTCTCCTCTATCTCACAGCCAACTTGTGGAGCATAGGCACTGATGACATTTATCATCATCCCTTCAACTTCCACCTTCACGATCATCACCCTATCAGAAACTCTCTTCACCTCCACTACACTCTTACTGTACTCTTCCTTCAGAATCACCCCTACACCATTTCTCTTTCCATCCCCACCATGATAAAACAGTTTAAATCCACCTCCAATGTTCCTGGCCTTACTCCCTTTCCACTTGGTCTCCTGAACACACAGCATATCTACCTTTCTCCTCTCCATCATACCAGCTACTTCTCTCCCTTTACCCGTCATAGTACCAACATTTTAAAGTACCACCCGAACTTCCACTCTCATACACTGCTCCTTCACCTGCCGTCTCTGTAGACGTCTTCCTCCTCTCCTTTTCCTCCTTCGGCCAACAGTAGCCCAATTTCCACCGGTACCCTGTCGGCTAACGATACTGTGGCGGTCGTTGTTAACCCGGGCCTCGACCGATCCGGTATGAAATTCTCATTTGTGATCCGCATATTTGATTTGGCACATGTTTTACGCTGGATGCCCTTCCTAACGCAACCTCCCCATTTACCCGGGCTTGGGACCGGCACTGAGAATGCACTGGCTTGTGCCTCCCTAATGGCTGGGTTAATTTGTTGGATTAATATAAAAAGCTAAACTATAAAAGCTAAGCTTAGCTAGCCGGCTAGTTACCCATGCTAATGTCACTAAATAATCACTTTGTACTTTTCGAGTCTTCTACTAAATAATCTACAATATTCTGCCATAATTATTTAGACGACTTACCAGGTACCTGTATAAAGAAATATTCATAGAAGAGGATTTGTAATGTTTTTTTAGTTGCTGCTAATCGCTGCTGCTTCTTGCTGCTGTTTGTTTGTTTGGTGGTTGTCAATTTTAGTGTCTCTTTACTTACAATTGGTAAATTCACAAATGAGAAACAAAAGCACGCTCTGAATTTATATACGTGTCACACTGTGACATCACACCTAGATGCCCCACCCTCTGCCTGTGACATCATCATGTCACTCACCTTCTTTCTCTCTCTCTTTCTCTCTATCTCTCTCACACACACACACACACACACACACACACACACACACACACACACACACACTGTGCAATTGAGTTTGACACCCTGATATAGATAAATATCATTAATTATTATTAATAACATAATTAAAGGTAAACTGAGCACATTTTTTAATCTCAGAAGTGTGTATCAAACTGGTAGCTCTTCACATTAGTCAGTACCCAAGAAGTAGCTCTCGGTGTCAAAAAGGTTGGTGACCCCTGATTTATAATCTTGTTACATTTGTCCCTACATGAACATGTAACCCACACGAAAATAGCCTATTAACAGGATTATGTTATTCTAGTTTAATATCTGATCTCTTGATTGCTTTTAGTTATGTTTTCCCTACACACTGTAATTGTCCAATAGGTGGCAGCAGTGGCGCTGCACAGAAAAAAAAAAACTGCTACACTGATTCTTGGAGAAGAAGACAGAAAAATCGCGAACAGCAGAACGATAGTGATCTGAAGCTTTTTTAGACTTTCCACATTGACTAAAAAAAAAAAGTAAAATATTACATTTAAGAGCTAGTTAAACGGGTTTTCTCACCAAACCTACTTCTAAGGCAGGAATAATAGAGCAAAGGGTCGAAATTACGACACGTTTTTTACCTACTGGTGTGATTTTTCTCCGGTTGGTTTTTTTTTTTTTTGGGATGCAGGATTAGAGAGAGAGAGAGTTCCATTGGACAAATTCACCATCGGACACGTGAGGCAGAAGAGCAGAGGGTGTGAAGGATCATTTGGCCTGCAACACGAACTGCTTCTACTACCAATTCCTTCATTGCATCGTACAGATAAGCGCGAGATCCACCACACTAAAAAAAAAAAAAAACATACTACCCGGGTAGATGGACTTTGGTTTATTATTTTGAAGTTATTTCATCAGAGCTCTGAGGTCATTTTATTTTATATTTTCCCCAATTTGTGTGAAAAAATTGAAGAAAAAGAGGAATATTGATTTCAACAACAAAGAAACATAAACAGGTCATACTGGTTGATATCTGATGTTCAATAAATGCCGGCTATAGTTCTGAGTAAACTATCCTGGTACTTTCATTTGTCTATCCTCTTGTGAAAAGTTCCTTAGAAAGGCAGCACTTCACTCTACATTATAATAAGTGCCCTTACAAACATATACATTTTTATATTTAGTCATTGTGATTTCACCCTTTTACATCGTATCTCTGTTGTTTTTTTTTATTCAGCTTCATCTCACAGATGTTCTGGGGACAGCTCTTAGGAGCGTTCTCCTCCGACAGTATCGTCAATTTCAGCTCTTCTCCCTCACCACTGAGATTGCTCCATTTATTAAACATCTCTCTACTCCAGCTGTTCCAGAGAACCCCTGTCTGCCTCCTCGCATCGTGAAGAAAACTTTTACACGTGATTATGGCAAACAGACCTCGTCTGACCTTCCTGCTGTTTATCATCAGGTGACACAGACCAACAATGAAGACTATGACGACTCTCGCATTCCTGCATCAACTCTACCATCTCCTCCTTATCCTTCATGTTGGTCCCCCACTGATTATTCTCCTACTTCCCCCGTTCTCTCACCTGATCATTAATATATCCTCCCATATCTTCCCCTGAGTCTGATCCTGATTGCTCACCCATGTCTTCTGCAGCAGCAATGGCCCACAAACTCTTCTTCCCAATAAACATGCTTAAGTCTGCCTTGTTTTTGTTTCTCCTACACACTTATAACATCAGTCAGACCCTATTTTACTCTATTTATTACTAACGATTATTATTATTTTAATTATACTTGGAGTAAATAGGTTACATGAGTTTGATTAAATATACTAAACTAATCACGTGTTGTGCTTGTTACTAAAAAATAGCAACTAGTTACAGTTACTTGTTACTTATTCAAAAATTAACTCAATTACTTTGTTGATTATTTACACCAAAAAGTAATGTGTTACTGTTAAAACTAACTTTTTTGTTACTTTTTAAAAAAACCTTCTTTAATGTTCCCATTAATGCCCTTTTACGCATTATGGTCTACAAACACAAAACTGACTTAAAAAAAACTAAAGTGGCTTCTGCATCATAAAAGCTGTTGTGTTGAGCTCTAAACATGTTCCTTTCACAGCTGAAGTATGAAAATTATCAACAACGTAGAACAGAACACTGGGTTAGCTTCTAGCTTCTAGCTCCTCAGGCATGGAGCTTCTGGAGGTGTTGCTATCGCAGTAGATACAACTTCAAACCAGAAATACACAGCTTATATTAGACTAAACAGTTTTGTCTTTATAGCTCAACTAAAGTTAAATAAATCATATTTCACTTTGAGAAACTCGTCTTGCTCTCGCATTGACTCGCCATTACTGCCGCACAGACCTGAATAAACTGAGACACGCCCACAGTGCGTCTTCTTCGTGTTTACAGTGGTTCATCCTCCAATCCTACAATGTGTCGTTGCTGTAAACAGGTCAGACTGTAGTCTACACTTCAGCCCAAATTCATTCATTTAAAAAAGTAACAGGTAACGCACCATACGGTAACGGAGTTATTTATTTTAACATGCACCAGGGCGCCGCTGTTACGTGTCTGTGCTGTTTTCTTCTACTCTCCCTCTTGTGTTGGCTCTGTCTTCAGCTCTCTACTATATGTAGGTGGAGTCACTGGTAATTGTAATGGAGGCCTGGGGAAAAAAGACAATGAGGAGCAAGAGCCTGACCAGAGGAGGCGGAGCCTACAGTTCAAAAGCAGCCACTGAAGTACGACTGTTTGCTGGTGTAAGTTAACAACAGATTAAATGAAAGGGGTATAAGTTATCATGATAAATTATATATCATTCTAAAGGTCTAAGCCTCAAGCATCGATTTTAATCGCTGTTATTCAAAGGAAGCTTATAACAAATGTATTTCCTAATTTGTGTAAACATACACACAAACACCATGCATAAAAAACAGTACTTACACTATAATTGTAATAACGAGTCACAAACGCATCCAAACGCACAATTGCTGCAAATTCCTGTTTATTGGAAAGATAAGGTTCCACTGAACACCATACCATAGAGCATTTTGGTCTTTGTTTGTATCTGTTTTAGAGTACTTTCGCATATAGAATGACATCTTGGTGGTAAAAAATATACATGGCTGGTAGAATATAGTGTTAATAAACAAATGAGAGTAACCACTAAAAAAGACAAAGACAGGTAGAATCTTATCGGTGATACAACTGAACTCTGCAGGTGTTTGGTGATGTTTTGCTTTGCACCACTTTCATTTCCAGCTTTTATTTTCAGCCAGTAGCAGTGTGGAAACAACATGTTCCATAGAACAATATATATATTAACAACAATAACATATATATATATTATATATTATATATATTAACAATATAAATATATATATATAACATAAAATTCAGATAAATGTTGTAGAAATCTACATTTAATGATATCTTCATAAATGTTAAATATACATACATGATACATGTGACTTTTAACCCATACTTTATTCAGGTACATATTTATATAGAACGGTACACGAGTATTGCATGATGGATTCTCTACATAACCATAAAAATTCTTATCATAACCATAAAGAATTTTCTTTTCCACAGAATGAAAGTGTTGAAAAGCAGCTTCTGGCACTTAAAGGTATCTATAGTGTTGATGTTTATGTCTTCAGTGTGTAAGACGATACAAGCACATTATTACTGCATGATACGTTTTTATCAAATAAACATATAATATCATTAGTGTGATCTGAGCAGCTTTCATTTCATTTAGTAAATTATTTTACACAACACACCTTTAACATGTACAGAAATGATCAGATTGTAGACTGTATTCATTATGCAGAGATAAAACATGCAGCTTTGTTCTTTTATTTATTTATTTATTTTATATGCAGGACCCATGAAGAACTGCATCAGACACGTCACAACCCACGACTGCTAAAAGACCTCGAATCGATGCTGCACAGCACAAACACAACACAACACAATCCCTCATCGCTTGTGCAGTGGAAACTCTTCATGATGCCAGTTATGATTTATTATCTACTAACTGGGTTTCTGCACTACTTAAAGGGAGTTGTAAACTTCCTGGTCTGACAGATGAGGAAAAATCGGTCACATCTGTGTTTTGTGTAAACAAGGTCAGTTATTATCTTCTGTTTTATTTAGTGTGAACAAAATTCAAACAACTTTATTGTTTAGCTGTGGATTTGAGTTTTCTCATTTGTAAAAGTTAATTCAGTGCCCTGATGTTCTTAAAATGAACAGTAGATATGGTTGTGGTGTAAAAACGTTTACTCCAGGTTTTGGTTTAAACAAAGTCTATAGTTTTCCTAAACCTGGTCTACAGTCAAGTCTTAACTCCTTAATGTTTGTTTATATACATGATTTGAACACATGTTTGATTTAGTTGGATATTGGATGATCCTTTTCTTTCGTCTTATTTAGTCCTTAGCAGAGACGTTTCTGTCTGTGATTTTGGACAAGATCGAGGCAGAGAAACAGTAACATGAATGAGACATGAACTCCTGCAGTCTCTCTGTAGGGTTATTTAGCCTTATGTGAACAGTGAGGAGACTCTCATAAAGCTGATGCCCAAAACAGTGGAGATGATTGTGACATTTGAGTCAGTGAATTTTCTAAGTTTAATTTATATTTTTCCAGTTAGATTTTGAGAGATATGTTTCTATTTATGCACATTAGACATCAACCTTCTCAGCAACAGGTTCCATAGTGTAGCGGTCATCACGTCTGCTTTACACGCAGAAGGTCCTGGGTTCGAACCCCAGTGGAGCCATGCCCTTGAGTCTCTAAGTCTAATTTTGGAATGCTTTTCCTCCATTCCTGTTTCAACCACAATGCAGAAACATGCAAAACTGTGTATTTATTTCCAGGATTGAGTAACAATTTGTGAGTAATATATAAACCTCACTCATGTTTGCAACCTGCATGGTTCCACTGGAAGGACCTTCTGTGTGTAAAGCAGATGTGACGACCACTACCCTATGGATCCACACAATCATCTGCACAGCATAAATGAGCAGAAATCATGATTCAGGCAAAATGTTTTTCAGATTGCAACTATACAGTTTTGGGAAACTTGTTCCCAATGTACCCTCAGCTTTCTGTTCTCGGTTGAGAGGAATACAAGTGCTTTTCAAATACTGTATGAGAGTGTGTGATCTGGAGTCTGTGCAGCGGCTGCTGTTCTCACTCTATTTATTCCAGCTCTTTTTTAAAGTCGTGTTACATCCTCGATGACTTCAAACTTTACTCTTTACACTATTAATACAATTCTAAAATGAATTGTATTGATTTGTATGAATCGTCTTGTACGAATTGTATGAATGAAGAATATTAATACATTTTTATTCACTCTATGGTGCTCGGTGGTCAGTAAAATAATTACACTTAGTAAGATTTCTTGAAATAAGAAGTGATTAAAGCGATGCTGCAGCACTCGTGTGTCTGTTTTCTGAAGCAGCTTCTGCACCTGACGCACAGCACGAGGACTCGACTTCTTTGATGGACCCTTGTGAGGTCTGTTCTGAGTGGAACACGTCTTGGAAAACCTCTGTATGACCCGACCACTGTACTGTAACTCAGTGTCAGGATGTTACTGATCTTCTTATCGCCTCGGCATCATGGTGGAGTCTCCTGTCATCAGAGAGTCTTTACCATGAGGTGCCGTGTAGAACATCCAGTGGTCAGTATAGAGAACTGAATAACAGAATATAAGATTTTTTGTCCAAAGTTTAAATAACATTGGATTTTTTTTCCCATTTTAATGAATTTTAACTTCATTTATTTTTTCATTCATGTATTTTGCTCTTGTTGTGAAGTGAAGTTTGTGTCATTGCTGCTACACTGTGCATCTGAACGATCACGACTCAAATCTCACAATAAACTTTAGGGTTTTATCACATTTTCTACTTTCATTCATCTGATTGTCTCCCCAGTGTCCAACTGCTCCATGGCTTTGTGTATCAGTCACCTCACAACTATAGCTTTTATTACTATAGCTTTTATTTTAAAGAGTTTTTATTATTGACCGAGTAAATTCCAAGTGATTCAGTGCTTATGCTCAGAGACTGACCTGATACACACACACACACACACACACACACACACACAATAAACACATTATTTGCATCTTTGCACATTTTTTTTCAAACTACTGCTAAATGTTTGTTTACATTTACAATATTTATTATTATATGCACAAGAATTTTGAACTTTGTTCCACATGGATCGTGCAAGTAATTAATATCATTCTTGTGTATGTTTCTGTTTTCTTTATAGTAATTCATCTTTCATATAATAATATTGTATTGTGCTCCTTATATCAGTGATCCCCAACCCCGGGGCCACAGACTGCACTGGTCCGTGGGTCAATTGGTACCGGACCGCACAGAAAGAGTAAATGTGTAAATCTGCATATAATAATAATAAAATTAATCATTTAAAAATAAAAAATATGTTTAAATGTAGACCTTTAGGTACTTAAGCACCCCAGTGCTACTGTATATATATATATATTATAATCACAAACTGCTTTTATAAAATGAACATTGAATAAGGCTGTAATACTGCACTGTATTTAACTGTCTAAACCAGATTTATTCTAGTTTTAAACATATTGATTAATCATTTTTATTTATTTTTGTTGTATTTTGATGTTTTCAATTTCATTGCAGTAAATTATGACTTTTTGTTGGTATTTAATTTTAGTGCCGGTTTAGTTTTTAATCTATTACACAGTAAAAGCGTTAATATTTATAAATGTGTATTTGAAGTTAATTAAAATATTAATATATTTAGGCTGTAATACTGCACTGCATTTAACTAGTAATATTATTATTATTGTTATATATTGTTATAATTTTAAATGTACTGATAGTTTTTATTTCAATTCTTTATATTTTTAAGTTTTATTTCAGATTGGTTTCAGGTAATTACTTTTCTTAATGTTTTAATTTTAGTCTACCAAACTACAAAAATCACTCAGTGTTGATTGAGGTTTTTGGACATTTATTCCAGCTCATAAATCCTATAAAACATGCAGCATTAAACATGAACCTCCAGCAGATGAACATCTCATAATACTGTCTGGAAGTGAGAAATGTACAGGTTGTTTTTACTCCATACACATGAACTTACTTTGATCAGAAACACAATCATACTCCAAATCAATTAATCAATAAAGTCAATAAAAGAATTCCAAACTGCTGTGTCTTGTCCTCGCTATTAATGACGTCATTAGAGCTCCACTACTTCTAATGACCTGCTGTGACAGTGAGCTCTAATACACATCACACTGCCACCTACTGGTCATTTATGATTCTGCAACATTCATAGAGTCACTCCGGTCAACTTCCGGTTCTCAACTCAGACCGTTTACTGTCGTACTAACTGTTTTCTCTATGGAGCTCTATGTAATAAGTGTAGTTTAAACACTCATCAATCAAATACAATTATCAACAGAATGTGAATAAAAGACAGTTTGGACTTTAAAAACCTCTATGTATTATGTAACAGAGATATCTACTGAAGTTAGCATGCTAAGCTAGCCCCGGTCCGTCCTCAGAGAGCATGGAGTCCCGCTGACCTTCACTCGCTTTATACACAGTTTACAGCCGTTTTTATCTTATTTATGACTGTCATATCGCTCTTCTCTCAGGAACAACAGAAAAGTTGTAAAGACGCCATGATATTTTATCCGTGCTTTCCCTTTGTAATGTGCGCATGCGAATAGTGAGTGTGTGCATGTAAGAGAGAGATCCCGAGTGACGTCACAGACGGAGGGCGGAGCATCTCTCTGTGACATCACAGTAGGGCAACCTGTATGTAAGTCAGAATGCCTCTGTTTATCATTTCCGAGGTTTGTGCGTTTGAGTAAAGACACGTAAACATGGGCACTTCAGAAAGTTTAGAGAGTTTTTTCAAACCAGAAGAAAGAAGAAATCTGAGCAGATTGCTGAAATGAAGGAGAAGCTGGATCACATGGAGAAAGTAGTAACAGACTTGGATGCATTTTCTAATCTGATGAAAGAGAAGATAACAGAAGAGAAAGAAGAGAAAGCCATTCTGATACAGACGGTGCAAAAGCTGGAGGCTACTTTGGCTTCTGAGAGAAAGCAGTGGGAACAGGATATAACTGAGAGAAACACCACGCACCTCCAAAACATCACCAAGCTCCAGTCTTCCCTGAAACTCTACGAGAAACAGGAGAAAACAGTAGAACGTGAGAAAGAGAGCTGGGTGAGAGAACAAAAACAACTGCAGGAACGTGTTGCTCAGCTTGAGGCCACTTTGAAAAGAGAGAAAGAAAAAAAGACCAAACTCGACATGGAGGAATTGAACAAGTTACAGATTCAACCCATCAGGGAGCTTCAGGATTCTCTGGATCATTGCAAGGATGAGAAAAATGAATTGATGACAGACCGAGAGCGAGTGGAGACACGTCTTGCTCTATTTGAGGTCGCGTTGGAATTTGAGAGAAAGAAAATAGAGAAAGAAAAAAAGAAGGCCAAACTAAACATGGAGGAAATGACAACCTCACATCTCCAAACCACCAGGAAGCTCCAGGATTCCCTCAACCACTGTGTGGAAGAGAAAAAGAGGGCGGAGCACGAGAGAAATAATTTGATGAGGAAACGAGAGCGACTGGAGGAACATGTTGCTCAGCTGGAGGAAACTTTGAGAAATAAATGGGAGAAAAAACGAAACGGCAAACGAAACATTACTCGCTTTATACTGAACTTAAGAACAGGAAATGGCAGCAGTGGAGAGAATCTGCAAAGCTCTGGGCAGGTTTAGATTCAGCATGTGAACACACACCATACATATAGTTTTTTTCCCTCTCTTCTTTTTTTTTACTATTTCTACTATGTTTGTTGTAATACTAATAAAAACTAAATACTTGAATTTTGTGTGTGTTTTGTTTCTTTTATTAAAGTGTTTATGACATTTAATTCCCAACTAAGTATTAAAATCCACATGATAATATTTTGGGAAAAATGTGACAAAACCCAATTCTGTTTAAACCCAATTTTACATGAACAGAAGTGAAACTGATCAAAACTATCGATTGCTGCAAAAAGGTTAGTTAGAATGCAGCCTTATAACATCTACTGTCAAATATAACTTTTGAGAAACTCAGTTAGTTAAAAACATTAAAAATATCGTCTCATTGTAATGAACGGTGTTCCAGCATGAAAAACCCCTGACCTGCATATATACAGACAATAATCAGTTCCCAAACATCTCAACATTCACTGTTTCTAGTTCAATACCAGAACAAATAGCATTCGTCCACCTGCAAAGACATTTCCATCACATGACTAACCCTAACCTTAACCCTAGAAGCAAACTTTCTGATTGCGTAGCATCTCTGGATGGTGTTTCTGTTTCAGCGTGTACAGCAGTTAAAGATCTTGGTGTGATTATTGACTGTAGACTTTCCTTTAAGGCTCACGTTAATAACATCACCAGGTTCGCCTTCTTTCACCTTAGAAATATTGCTAAAATTAGAAATATGATGTCGTTACAGGATGCAGAAAAACTAGTTGATGCTTTTGTTACTTGTAGATTAGACTACTGTAACGCTTTACTGTCTGGGTGTGTGAGTAAGTGCAGAAATAAGCTTCAGTTAGTTCAGAATGCAGCAGCAAGAGCCTCACTAGATCTAGGAAATATACCACATCACCCTGTTTTAAGAAGTAGGCAGTAAAATACATGAAAAGTCCTGGTGAAAAAGATGTTTGATGACTGTTCTGGCCTGCCAGTAATAAACAATGGAACTGAGAGGAACACTAAGATTCATCTACTTACCTCATTGTATTGTATTGTATTGTATTGTATTGTATTGTATTGTATTGTATGCTCAAATAAACACTGGAACAAATAGAAGACAGAAAAAGAAAAAGGGTAAAAAGAAAATGACTGTAAATTGGTTTTCATAGAACATGTATGAATTTGAAGCAGAAGTCAGAACAAGAAAAACACAGGTAGGAACCGAACCTCAGACCCCACTGTAATGTAGAACACAGACACACTGTATGACATTAAATTAGTTCACATTTATTAACAACATCCCGACTTCCCAAGACATGGCATAATGACACCAGACTCTTTCTCCAAATAATTATAGAGGATCTCACATACACAAAGCTTCTGTGTCTAAACTGCAATTTCTTGGGGCATCTGATATCAGAACAATGTAAAACTTAAAAGAAAAAAAAGGCAGGCAAAAATCCCTGTGCCCAAGACCAAGGAACAGCTCATGTATTTCCTAGGAATGTGGTTGCAGGAATTTTCAAGACTGGAAACTTCCCATATGAGTTATCAGGAATATTTCGGTATTAACAGGAATGAATAAAAAAATACAGTTGGAATTTACAGAATTGCAAGTTATCCTATAACAGGGAACTTAAATGTAGTTAAAAAATAACTTGCTTGATAATCAACCAGATTGAATGCAGTTTCAGTTGAATTTCTACCTGCACATTCATCAATCACATGCACACAGCACACTTACTGCAGGGCTCCTGAGACCGTACCCCTACATGCACTGTGTTTTCTTCATGTAAACAATGAGTCACGCCTCAAAAAAGGTTAAAAACCACTGCCTTATGGGTAATAAAAGACCAAAATCAGGATCTCAGGTCTCATTCCTTACTATTGAAGTAAACAGAACCAATACAGAACAGTTCATCAGACAGGAAGTCACTTATAGTTACTCAAGTACAGTAACAAGTACATTTACTCAAACACTTTACATCACACACACAACACACACACACACACACACACACACACACACACACACAAACACACACACACACACACACACACACACGCTCAGTTCTGCTCGTGTCTTCTTCTTTTTCTCCTCATCACCAGTCACTAAAACAGAGCACACTGATTAGTCCCATCAGCCACAGATCTGCTTCTCACCGCTCGTTTCCCCCCGGCTCCACCCTCCATTCACCAACCGCCGCTCGTGCACGCACCCGCTGCTCCATCCAGCAGTAGTGTTCAGGTGTTGTGAGGTGAATCCAGTGTTAACCCTGTCAGAATAACTGCTGAAAGATCATCCACTTTCTTGTGCCAATCCATGTGATTAATTATAAAGTACAGATGTTTAAGTGAATCAGGTTCTGCCCCACATTAACTGTCAGCTATATTGCTTTCAGAGCTCAAAATGAACAAAGCACTAAAGCTGCAAGAAAATACCTCAACTTCAGTTTCTGTCAAATTCCTTTTCTTTAAGGACATCAAACATCACTGACTTTACTAAAGTGGATTTCAAGAAATAAAATGCCATCATTGAATGCTCTCTGTGATGAAGAGACATTAGACATGATTGTAATTCAAAATCTTTATTTATTTAATAGTGTTTATTGTGTCTCGCTGTAGTTAAAGTGTTCAGACTCTCTGTTTCTCTTGTCTCTTCTTTTTTTTCTATTTCTCCTTTTCTTTTGAATGTTTTCTTGTCTCAGCTGAGCAACAATTTCCTCCCATCGCTCTCGGACTCTCATATAATGATCTGTTTTATTCTCTGAAGTCTTCTTTTCTTCCTCACAGAGATTCTGGGTATCCTGGAGCCCCTGTTGGTCTGAAGCTGTAAGTTGTTCCTCTCCTCTATGTCAAGTTTAGTTTTCTCTCTTTCGTCCTCTTGTTTTTCTTTAAAATCCAACGTGGGCTCAAATGACAACATGTTCCTCCAGTCGCTCTTTCCTCTGATCAAATGATCTCTCTCCTGCTCTGCACTATTTTTTACTTTCTCACAGTGATTCTGAGTATCCTGGAGCTCCATGGTGGTCTGTTCCAAAGTGACCTCAAGCTGAGCAACATGTTCCTCCAGTCGTTTTTGTTCTCTCTTCCAGCTCTCTCTCTCACATTCTACAGTTTTCTTCAGTTCCTCATTGTTTTTTAGGGAAGACTGGAGCTTCTTGGTGGTCTCATCCAAAGTGACCTCAAGCTGAGCAACACGTTCCTCCAGTTGTTTTTGTTCTCTCGTCCAGCTCTGGCTTCTCTCAGTTATGTCCTGTTCCTGCTGCTTTCGCTCAGAAGCCAAAGTAGCCTCCAGCTTTTGCACCGTCTGTAGCAGAATGGCTTTCTCTTCTCTCTCTTCTGTTATCTTCTCTATCATTAGAAGAGAAAATGCATCCAAGTCTTTTACTACTTTCTCCATGTGTTCCAGCTTCTCCTTCATTTCAGCAATCTGCTTCGTTTTCTTCGTTCTTCTGGTTTGAAAAAACTCTCTCAACCTTCTGAAGAGCTCCATGTTTATGCCTCTTTACTCACAAGCAAAAACCTCGGAAATGAGAGAAACAGAGACGCGTTCCAATTGTAGACGTTGCCTTACTGTGACGTCACAGGGAGATGCCCCGCCCTCCGTCTGTGTCGTAACCCGGTCTCATTTAACCTGACACTATGCGCATGCGCACATTACAGAGTAAAGAGCGGATAAAATATCATGTCTTCACAGCTTTTCTGTTGTTCCTGAGAGAAGAGCGATATTACAGTCATAAATAAGATAAAAACGGCTGTAAACTGTGTATAAAGCGAGTGAATCCGAGTTGAGAACCGGAAGTTGACCGGAGTGACTCTATGAATGTTGCAGAATCATAAATGACCAGTAGGTGGCAGTGTGATGTGTATTAGAGCTCACTGTCACAGCAGGTCATTAGAAGTAGTGGAGCTCTAATGACGTCATTAATAGCGAGGACAAGACACACAGCAGTTTGGGATTCTTTTATTGACTTTATTGATTAATTGATTTGGAGTATGATTGTGTTTCTGATCAAAGTAAGTTCATGTGTATGGAGTAAAAACAACCTGTACATTTCTCACTTCCAGACAGTATTATGAGATGTTCATCTGCTGGAAGTTCATGTTTAATTCTGCATGTTTTATAGGATTTATGAGCTGGAATAAATGTTTCTATATTGGTTTTGTTTTTAACAACTGGTGCATTTTTAGCTCTTTTTCCTGACTTTCAATGGTAAAAGTTCCTGACAACAGTGTGCTACATACACAATTTACATCTCTTTTGAAAGAACACACTTTGGGCTTTACATCATCCAAAGATGCTGAAGTTCCTTAGAAAAAAATGTGTACGTCATAAAACATTAGTTTTTTTATATATAAATACATGAATTCGGTCCTGAAACAATCCAGAATAGTGACGGTTAAAATCACATGTGTAATGAGTTTATATTTCAACTTTGAAGAAAATACAATAAAAAGGAGATTCCTATAAACATTATTCTGAGACTGTGTGTAGTCCTTTCTCCCTCCGTCTGTTTGAGGAAAAGCAGCCTGATAACCAAATGTACTGGGAATAATAACATTCACACAATAAGCATAAGACTGGTATTTGAACATTAGAAAAACAGTAGAAGAAGAAAGTAATGAAAATAAAAGTAGCACAATGCTTCCTTCAGTGCCTCTGTGAATGATGGAGCACATCTGGACCTTCCTTTTATCCTTCCATTCTACAAACAGCACATCCTCTTCTCTCAGCCAGTGATGAGGCCTGAGGAGCTTTTTTTAGAAGCTTGTTGTTTGAGGGTTTGTGGACTGAAATTTCCCACATGCTCAGATGTTTTTTTTAGGAGATCTCTAAACAGTGCTGGACTTGTGTAGAAGTCGTCAACGAACAGTTTGTAGCCTGTTCCCAACATCTTCTCATCAACAAGTGCTATGACAGATGGTCTACAGACTGGCTGGGGTGTAAAATCCTGATTCCACCTCTCTTCAGGTGTGTTGGGGGATACAACCAGTGAAGACTGGGATTTTCTGTCCTCACTCTTACTGGTAGAGCTGAAACAGGTGCTGAGTTTGGAGACTGCTTGAACCTCTTTTCTGGTTGATGGTTGGTGTGTGGAACCCACTTCTCCTCAGAAGATTCAACTAAATGGCTGTTAAAAGACAAAGAAAAAAAAATAGCATTGTATATCAAGTACATACTTTTGTAGTAGTATGAAATCAGGAAGGGGGCAAACACTTTTCACACCACTGTGTATATTTATTTGCATGTTTGTCACACTTTAATGTTTTAGATCATCAAACTAATTTAAATATTAGTAAAAGATACACAAGTGAACACGACATGCAGATTTTAAATGAAGGTTTTTATTATCGGGTTGAAACAAAATCCAAAACTACATGGCCCTGTGTGAAAAAGTCTTTGCCCCCCTGTTAATACTGTGCTTACTTTATCACACCTGAGTTTAATTTCTCTCACCACACACAGGCCTGATTACTGCAACACCTGTTCACAATCAAGAAATCTCTTAAATAGGACCTGCCTGACAAAGTGAAGTCGACCAAAAGATCTTCAAAATCTAGACATCATGCTGAGATCCAAAGAAATTCAGAAACAAATGAGAAAGAAAGTAATGGAGATCTATCAGTCTGGAAAAGGTTATAAAGCCATTTCTAAAGCTTTGGGACTCCAGTGAACCACAGTGAGAGAAATTATTCACACATGGCAAAAACATTGGACAGTGGAGGATCTTCCCAGGAGTGACCAGGTGACCAGAATTACCCCAAGAGCACAGCGACGACTCATCCAAGAGGTCACAAAAGACATCCATAGAACTGCAGCCTCACTTGCCTCAGTTAAGGTCAGTGTTCATGACTCCACCATGAGAAAGAGACCATTTAAAAACTGCATGTTCACTTGTGTTATTGTTACTAATATTTAAATGAGGTTGATGATCTGAAACATTAACGTGTGACAAACATACAAAAAAAAATATGAAATCAGGAAATTGCAGTTGCTCAGCTGGAGGTCACTTTGGAACAAAACCAGCATGGAGCTCCAGGATTCTCTAAATCAGTGTGAGAAAGAGAAGAAATGCGCAGAGCATCAGAGAAACTGAGAGGAACCCAATGTTGAACCTCTTTATGTCCAATGATTCAAATCAAAGAAATGTACAAAATAATGAAATATAAAATCATTCAACATTTTTGTGTTTTGTTATTATAATAAATATAAAAGTACACAGAGTATTGCATGATGGATTCTCTACATAACCATAAAATATTCTTATTCATAACCATAAAGGATTTTTCTTTTCCACAGGAATGAAAGTGTTGAAAAGCAGCTTCTGGCACTTAAAGGTATCTATAGTGTTGATGTTTATGTCTTCAGTGTGTAAGACGATACAAGCACATTATTACTGCATGATACGTTTTATCAAATAAACATATAACATCATTAGTGTGATTTGAGCAGCTTTCATTTCATTTAGTAAATTAATTTAAACAACACACCTTTAACATGTACAGAAATGATCAGATTGTAGGCTGTATTCATTATGCAGAGATAAAACATGCAGCTTTGTTCTATATTTTTTTATTTTTTTATTTTTTATTTTTTTATTTTATATGCAGGATCCATGAAGAATCCTTCAGCATCAGGTCGAGTTCCCTTTGCTATTACTGAGTGTTGATCAGCTCCTCCCAGGCATGACATTCATGTTCCAGGAATCCTGTCCTCCAAGCAGGAGAGCTCCAATCAGTCTCTCAAAAAAAAAAAAGAAACCAGCACGTGGTCAGAATGTCCCTACTCTGTTCCTGGGTTAGTTTCAGGGGTTCACCTCAGTCAGCTTCATCTGGTCATTTATGATTCTACAACATTCATATAGTCACTCGGGTCAACTTCCGGATTGTGTGTAATCGTCCCTCTGTAATCTGTACATGCGAAGAGTGTGTGTGTGTGTGTGTGTGTGTGTGTGTGTGTGTGTGTGTGTGTGTGAGAGAGAGAGAGAGAGAGAGAGAGAGAGAGAGAGAGAGAGAGAGAGAAAGAGAGAGAGAGAGAGAGAGAAAGAGAGAGAGAGAAATAAAGTGAGTGACATGATGATGTCACCGGCAGAGGGCGGGGCATCTAGGTGTGATGTCACAGTGTGACACTTATATATAATTCAAAGCATGCTTTTCTTTCTCCTTTGTGAATTTACTAATTATAAATAAAGAGACACTAAAATTGACAACCACCAACAAACAAACAGCAGCAAGAAGCAGCAGCGATTAGCAGCAACTAATAAAACATTAAAACTTCTCTTCTATTGAACATTTCTTCATACGGGTACCTGGTAAGTCGTCTAAATAATTATAGTAGAATATTGTAGATTATTTAGTAGAAGACTCGAAAAGTACAAAGTCATTATTTAGCGACATTAGCATGGGTAACTAGCCGGCTAGCTAAGCTTAGCTTTTATAGTTTAGTTTTTATATCAATCCAACAAATGTACCTAATAATTAGTATAGAATCTATTAGATACAATGAAGTAGCTTAATTTAACCTATTTAGCCCATATTTTAATCAAACTCATGTAACCTGTTTACTCCAAGTATGATTAACATAATATACTAATAAATAGAGTAGAATAGGTTTAGACTGGGACTACAATTTTAATAATCCTTGCAGCCATGGCATGTTTTATCTGTTGTGGAATTCCTTGTCATTGTTTAGACAATACGTACAGCTCCCAGTGTATAAAATTACAGGTGAAGAGTCTTCTACAGAAAACATCTCCACAGATATGGATCAAAACATCTATGTGGATTTGGATGGAGGGATTATGGCCCTAGTCAATGAGAAAAAATGACTGTAACAAACGTTTCCTTATAACTAAAAGCACTAAACTCTTTCTACGCTTCAATTCTGATTCTTTGATTATATTGTATATAAATCATGTTGTTGTTGTGTGTATTTTATGCTGTGTGCAGGAACATGGCAGCTGGTGAACATAGGTGGCCTTTGCAAGGTATGCGTCTGCATGAAGGCACGTGTGCGTACATCAAAGCATGTGCTGAGGGGCATCGCTTCAACTTTGTCACCTTTAGAGCTCCCTGCGATGCTTGTTATTTCCTTGTTCTTCTTAAGCATTGCCTGTGGTGCCTGGAGCAGCCCACCTGTCCTTTAGGTAAATGGTGCCATCATTTACCCCGTAAATGGTTCAGGTTTCCTCCAGTGAAGGACGAATTCGTTTGGGAAACTGATGCGGACCGGTTCAGACCGGTGATGGACATTCTGCACCATGCTGACATGTTCTCCCCAGATGGAATGTGGCTAGATTCCATCCAGAATTCTGTCTATGATCTTCCTGCAGGACTTCAGCTGATCACCCGTATCTTTCATGTGCGTAGGGCTATTACCCTTGTCCAATCGTTTGGAGTTACTGCCAGCTCAGTGGGTGCTCCGAGCACTCACAGTTTTCTCTTCACGGACTTCGTCATGCAAAGCACCTTTGTAACGTACTACACCATCACCTTCTGTGGCTATGTTCTATGGACAACTGAACTAGCGAAACATCGTGATTGGAATTGTTGTCCTATCCTTTGTCGCAAATGTCACACAATCGGAACAGACTCAATGGTATTCTCATCGATTCTTCACGGTGGTGATTTGAGGATTCACGATGAGGTGTGGTCTTCACTGCAGTCTCACAGTTCTATATCTGCTCCCCTGCCGCAATGGATCAGACGACTATCAACCATTCATAGTTACACCCACTTTGCACTGGACTGCATCAAATTTCATTGCTTTTATTTTCTTATGTTTTACATTTGTTAGTTACTTGTACAATCACGACTGAGGATGACTTGGTGGTGAGTCACTGTCGCTCCAGTGGTGGGCAGAGTGGGAATTTAACTTAAACTTTGTTTGCTGTCAGGGTTTTCGCCCACTTCCAGTTCATCATGTTGTGATTAGGTTTATCCGTTGATGCTTTGAGGGTGGGTAATGATGTCGATTTTGGTCGATTTTGTTATTTGGTTTTTTTTTGTTTTCGATTTTGCACGTTTTTTGCTTAGATTTTTGTCTCATTAGATTTTTGTCTATGTTACATTTTTTATTCATAAATATATAAATAAATAAAATAATTTTTTGTGTTATGTGACATGTATGTTTGTTAATGGGTTAAAAAAGAAGTAAGCATAGAGTGCGAGACCTAATTAATAATGGAGTGATGGATTAATCAACCTTATCTAGTGTGTGACCTAATAATTAGTATAGTATATTTAATCAAATCATGTAAAGACCAGGGTCTCAACTCAATTTACCTGGGGCCGCTGGAAGCAGAGTCTGGGTGAGGCTGGGCCGCATCAGGTTTTCCACAAGAAAAGCTTTGTTTAAAAAATTCCAATCTTCTCAAATCTCTTAATTTTTTTAACACAAAATAAGTTGAAAAAATAAAGAAATTAAGAATCAATGAAAAAATAATAAAGAAATTAAGAATCAATAAGAAAATAAATCACTAATAAATAAATAAATAATAATAATCATGAAAATAATAATAATAATTAGATTTCTCTAGTTAGCGACTATATGTGGTTTCTTCAGTCTTCTATATCTGCTGTATTCAGATATAAATGTCTGTATTAACAGTTCTTTAAGCATTTCAATCAAGCCTTTAGCCGACGGACAGTGAACATCTCACTACATGGAGAACGTCATTCCCGCTTCTTTTTATGTGCTGTTGTTACAGGGAAAAAGAAAAGGGGAAATGACACCGTGCTGTTGTCGATGTCATTTGTTTTGACTACTTTACATCATATAGAAATATATGTAATGTTCATTGTGTGAGGCAATGCGAATACAATGCAAATAGCGATGGAAATAAAAAAACAATGACTCATAAATAACGGTGCGACCCTATAATTGGTCCGGGTTACCGAGGACTGTTATTGCCGATGAACAGGTGTCGCTATGTGACTGCAGACTACATTAGGCTGCATTGAGCTCCTTACTTTTCTTTTATCCCGCTGCGTACACATCACTTTAATTTATTTTGTCAGAGAGAGAGACCTCATATTAACTTTTCTAAGTGCCATTGACGTGTGTGTGTATAAATATATAAATATATATATACAGTGAGGAAAATAAGTATTTGAACCCTGCTATTTTGCAAGTTCTCCCTCTTAGAAATCATGGAGAGGGTCTGAAATGGGTCAGGTGCATGTAATTGCAAAACAAAGGCTACTGTACCAAATACATTCATTAACATTGACTTTCTCAGGTGTTCAAATACTTATTTGCAGCTGTATCATACAAATAAATAGTTTAAAAATCATACATTGTGATTTCTGGATTTTTAGATTATGTCTCTCACAGTGGACATGCACCTACGATGACAATTTCAGACCCCTCCATGATTTCTAAGTGGAGAACTTGCAAAATAGCAGAGTGTTCAAATACTTATTTCCTCACTGTATATATATATATATTATATAGGGATGCACTGAAATGAAAATTCTTGGCCTAAACCGAAAACCGGAAAAAAAAGTGGAAAGCAAGGCTGAAAATCGAAACGCCGAAAGAAATTATGCCAATTATTATTATTACCATTCCATTTATGGCTATGACTGTGTACTAAACTTACTAAAATCAAGTATTTTAATTGCATAAATTAATATTAAGTTTCAAAGAATAAAATCAATTACAAATTATGAAAATATTTATTTATAGCACAATGCAAACATGCACAGGATAAAATAAATTACATTTCAAACTTAAATGTTTACTTAAATGCACTCGTGTACATTAAAAAAAAATGTACAGGCCCGCTGCCTGCTGAAAGTTGTACAATTAAATATGTTCTTTCATAAAAAAATTTTAATTGCATAAATTAATATTAAAGTTTCAAAGAATAAATCAATTACAAATTATGAAATATTTATTTATAGCACAATGCAACAATGCACAGGATAAAATAATTTACATTTCAAACTTAAATGTTTTACTTAAATGCACTCGTGTACATTAAAAAAAATATTTACAGGCCGCTTGCCTGCTGAAAGGTTGTACAATTAAATATGTTCTTTCATAAAAACAAAGTGCATTCAGAACAAGTGCAACTGCTTAAAGATACAACAATTTTACTGGGAAACTTCCTGCCTTTTCAAAAACGTCCACCACAGACGGAGTGCGCGTGCTCGGAGGGGTTTTGCTTTTCTGTGCCGCGTTTCTCTCATATTCAGCGTAGCGATCGGGATGTTTGGATTTCAGGTGATAAATTAAACCCGACGTAGAGAAAGTTTTTGCAGACGAAATTTCGGCTTTACATGTTTTGCAAATCGCTATCCGTGGGTCTTTCTCAGATATACTGAAACACGTCCACACCGCAGACATGTTGTTTTAGACATGCACGTGCAGGCGTGGTTTCTGTTTGCGTCATCACAACAAACTGTTTCGGCCGTGTTTTTTCGGTGATCAAAATTTTCGGTGGCCGAATATTCGGTGCATCTCTAATATATATATATATATATACACACACACACACACACACACACACACACACACACACACACACACACACATACACATACACATTTAGATACGTCTATATATGTATAATGTCCCGCTGGGCAGCAACTTAAGAAAACTTTTTTTTTTAAGTGTTATGAACACAGCGTGCTGGGGCGAATGTCCGCGTGTGCCCAATAGAAAGGAGGCAGCCAGCCAGGCACGGAAGAAAACACTCCATGGCAACGCTGCTGTATCTTTCACTCATTGAGAAATGTTTCTCCGCTTACATCAAGCCCGGCCAATGTCCCACCCCCGCGAGCCAAATACCTCACCGTGATTGGTAGGTTCGTTCAGCTCCGCACACAACACTGTAAAATGCCATACATATGAAACTCGCGGGCCGCACTAACATTAAACTTTCATATTAAGTCGGGGGCCGCAAACTATCGTCCCTCGGGCCGCAATTGGCCCCCGGGCCGTGAGTTTGAGACCCCTGATGTAGACAGTGCGAGTGAGCGGCAGGTCAAACGTCAGAGGAACCTCATCCATATTTATGATGTGGTGCGGCCTGATTCAGTGGAAGCGCACCCGATTTAATATAAAGAATTTAATTGGTTCACCTGAACCCGTTCGGCAATTTCATTGGTCTGATGTTATGAGGCTCAGTTTGGCTTGAAGCTTGTTAAACCGGGAAAAACCCAGGAAAAATTCATATATTAGCCACTTCATTGTTTAAGCCATGAGGTTCAAAGCGTAAAAAAGTAAAAAAGGAAAAAAGTAGCGGCTTATATACCGGAAAATACGGTAGTCTAACATTAGTTAGTGAACAACGTTGAACCAAATAAACTTCCACCTCTCAAAAGTTTGCTCCAGCTCATTTCTCAGAGCCTGTAACTTTGGTTTGAGCGGCTTCCTTCCACTATCAAGATTTAAGAAGAAAACCTGGATGAACTCAAAAAAGCCACTTAACTTTTCAGGGTAGCTCAAATGTAGAGCATTCATAAGCCCAAACTAAATTACACGTGAATCAGTCCAAAATCTTTGGGGCATTACAACCTGATCCTCAAAGACGATTGACACATGGCGAGTGTTAAAGAAAACACCATGTCTTTATTCACCACTGACACCAGAGCCACTGCTCCCTCCTGGGCTTCCAACTCATCCTGAAATAAGAATACATGCTCAGTGAGTGTGTGTGCAAATGTACATCTACCACTTGGAAAAACAAATTACAGTAGTAGCTCAGGTTACAAGTTTAATTCGTTCTGGGAGCGAGCTCGCAACCTAAAACGCCGGTATACTAAAAAAAAATTTCCCATAAGAAATAAAGGAAATTCACTTGATGCATTCCACAAGTCCATAAATACACATATACACAAAATTTTAAAGGTTTTGTAATGGTAATTTTTGTACAAATTTTAACCCCTAACATCGGAAATGAAAAAAATTTTGCTCACAATCTTTGCTCGCAGGCCGATGCAACACTCATAACCAAATACAAAATTTATTAAAAATGTTTTCTCGTATTCCAATTTGCTCGTATTCAAAGTTTCTCGTAACCCGAGGTTCTACTGTATGTAAAACATTTTTTTTTATATTATACCATCCATGGTTTTAAATAGAATAATATCAGAAAGATCATTTTTAGATATAAATTTCTGAATCATTATTGTATTATTATAATCATATTGTCATTACTGGCATTCTGTAATTTAGTATTTTTAACATTTTAAATGAATATAAGAGATTTATGGGATGTATTATTGCTCTTTGTTTTTCTGTATAATGGGGTGCAATTGTAGTCTGAATGTTTTTACCACTGTTTATAGCAATGTTTACCTCAGAATATTTAATAAGGTAATTGTACTTGCAGATATGTAAAAAGACAATAACAATACCTTGCAAATGTTGAAGATCTGTGAGAAGTCCTCCTTTAAGTAAAGTGAAAGGCCTGCCAGGGCTGCTGTTCTGGATACATTGATGTCCTTTTTGTCCTTTTGCAGAAACAAATACATTGCACAAAAATCTCAGGGTTGAGTGTTCACATCCAGCTTGAGCTGGACTTTTTCCAGCTCAAGCAGTGCTGCAAAGACGAGTGACACTATGTGGTCCTAGTAACAGTTTTTTACTTACTCGAGCTTCACAAAAGTGTGCAGGACATCTATCTTTCAGTTCAGCAATTGAAGGAGCTGAATTCAAAATTTCTTCATGCCTGAGAGAAAGGTGTGTTGCATATGCTGATGGATGAGAGTCATGTCTTTTCCTTCTACAGCTTTCTTGAACTGGTCCACCATCTCAAGCCTCTTGGTTTTCAAAATGCCCTTAGTCTGTCCACAGGGATAATTGGGAAGGAAATTAATTTCCCCTCTTCTGGGTCATTTGATGTTGGCTCTGGATGCTAAACCTTCTGGATTTGTCCTGCTTCACTTTCCTTCATTCACAGCCACACCCTTTATGTCAGCCCTGGTCAGTTTAGTCCTGTAGTTGCCCATTTTGAAGCATAGGCTGTTCTTCCAACCCTCATAACCTGTTGTGGAACCTTTTCTTTTAGACAGGGGTGCTTGAGTAGTAGAGTTTCTGCAGCCTTGCCAATCTGTTTGGAACTAGGATAGGCTTTATGCTTATACATTTCAACAGCCATCACATCAAGTATGTTGTGTTTTTAATCCCTTGTCAGCTTTAAAGTTTTCCCTCTGTCAAAAATGCAGCGTTGCCTTCCCCTTAGAGTGTACTCGAACTCATATGAGAATGGGGGAACAACAAAGACCTCTGGCCAACGGCTAAGGTGCTCTGGTGAATCTACTAATCTATCAGACAGTAGCATTGTGTTGTCTAAACTGGAAGAACCAGTTTAACTAGTCTAAAAGTCGCTCGGGAGGCTAGTTCCTCGATATTAACTAGATTGCATAGTGCATTGTCAAACTCTGTTTCTTCAAACTGAAGCTGAAAGTAAAAATTCAACTTCTTTAACTTCAACAATGAGGCCATGTACATTCTCAGGACAAGAGGGCAAAATCAGCCTCTCAGCGTTGTCATTATCTAGGATGATCCTCAGTTTCAGTACATCAGCCACTTTAATTGTATTGTATTGAGGAGAACTGTAACATGACCCTTAAATATCAATATATGTATGTTGCCCTTATTGTTAGAACACAGGTTCTCAATTACTCATCATTTTCATTAATGCATACCCAGTTCTCATGTTAAAGTATTGCACAAAGCTGATAAATAAGCCACAGCATTTAGAAAAATGTTTGGCAGTCTGGGGAATTATAAATATAAACAGCAGCAATCGGTCAGCTTCGATCAGGAAAGAACCTAAACATATCACAATATTCCTTTAAGGTCAACTTAATGTAAACTTTTAAAACACTTTGCATATGTAAGAATGTACTCTTACATTGAAATAATATATACAAACCAAATAAACCTTTACAACACACACCAATGTGTATAAATCAATGTGAAATACACATTACCTATCACTATGTTGACCTTTGTGTCCAGGAAGGTGATTACTAGAGTTGACAAATGGTCCAAAAAGATGCTTATCGTTTATCAGTTGACTGCGAAAAAAGGTAGAGGACAGAGTATGTTATGGTTCTGCTTTTTCATTAGGCACTGGAATAAAATGCCTGATATTTTATAGGTGAATAATGGCATTTGGTCTATTAGCTGAAACACAAATTTCACTGTATGACCTTTGTTTGTATTTTCTATGAGCTCATATGATCTTAAATGCTCAACATACAATGTTTTATAGTCTTTGAGTAAAAAGTAGATATTGTCTTTAATGAGTAATGTGTTTTTGATCTCTTTAAACTCAGTGAAGGCACCACGAACACCAGTTTTTTATCACTACATTTTTGTAGTTATGAGTATTATGAACATTTTTTTGAACACGTTATGCTTCCCCTCAAATCACATTGTCCAGAGATGCACCAAAGGACCAAAGCACTTTATGAGATGGTATAATGCTCAATATAATGATGCTTTGGTCATAATCGTAAGCTGAGCAAGACTACATGAAGTAGCTGCCTTTGATCTGAAATGTACTGAATAGTTTCATATGTGAAAGTATGAGACACAGCAAGTTCTACTATATCTTCCAAATCCATTAGTGCTTCCCAAAATGTATCACCTTATAGGATTTTCCCAATAAGAACAGGCATCAGTCTAAGAAGAGTGTGGTTCTCATGCCCATTCCCTCTAATTGTTCCACCATAGACAATATTGTGTGGAATTGGGTGAGGACGGTCAACCTTATCTGAGTGCTGAAAGGGAATTAAACCTTAATCAAACCTTTTAAACAAGCTGCCAACTGCACAGGAACAATGTCTTCCAGCAGGTCATGTAAGATATCAGGTGGAAATCCTGTGACAGGGTGGTAATAGGATAGATGATCAGACAGAACACAACTGTGTTTTACACCATAATTACAATCACTCTCATTGTTTTGTATTTTTCAACAAGTTGATCATGCTGATCTTTTGTTCACGTTTCAAAACTACCAGCAATTGCATATGAGTTTTGCATTTCTGTTTGAATGGCGAGACAAAATCTGGAGAAATTCGATCTGAAACTCTGACTGAAACCAGCTAGCCCATGAGCAGCAGGTTATCGGCTACAACAGAATAAACTGTGCCTTTTAGACAGTCACCAGATGTTTCAATGTAAACAACCACTGCTTTTACAGTTTTTAAGTTGTTCAGGAGAGGTGCAAAAACCTTTTTATATCCAAACTGTCACACTGATTAGAGTGGAGGACAGAATGATATTTTACTAGCATGTTAGCTAATATCTAATAAACCGCACAGACTGTGTGTATTGTTTTGTATGTCCCCAGATGATTAGCAATTTTAAATCATCATTATAAAGAATTATTGCTAATTTCTGACCCTCAACTGATAATAGCAAATGTTTGTGGTGGTATGAGGCGTCGCTGTATGATGAATACTGTCCAGGTGACTGTGAAGTGGTTGCTTGAACTTTCTCAAGTACATCTTGTTTTTTAAGCAACAACTGCAAGGATGAGATAATTGGCACATACATGAAGGTAGAATGTGATGACTCATTAATGTTCTCTACAGGTTTAACTAATGGAAATTTTTCCTCATAATAGGATTTTCTCCATTTAGCTGTTGCCCCTCAGATGTCACGGACTATCTGACACTGGCTGTACAATTTCACTTACAAGTTGATCAGTATGTGGAGATTTGTTTTGTTTTTTCAGTGTATTGAATACAGATTCTCTCACAAAAGGTTCTGACAGTGAAAACAATATGCTGGATGATTTTCTGTGTTGCCCTCTGGCCCTCTAATGTCACTATACTGGATTGTATTTGAGACATTCTGCACCACATCTGATGGATCAAAATCTGAGGCTTTTTGGTGTTCTCTGCATTTGTGTGCATTATATGTGGAATACACATTGGTTGGAAATTTGCAGCCACTGAATGGACATGGAACTGTTTCTTTCCTTCTTAAATGCCCCTTAAATGAATAAACACGTCCTTCTTCACAAATAACTGCTTAAAATCACAGACTTTTAACCCGTCACTATTCTGGATTGCTTCAGGACCGAATTCATGTATTTATAAATAATAATAATAAAAAAGAATGTTTTATGACGTACACATTCACATTCTTTTCTAAGGAACTTCAGCATCTTTGGATGATGTAAAGCCCAAAGTGTGTTCTTTTAAAAGAGATGTAAATTGTGTATGTAGCACACTGTTGTCAGGAACTTTTACCATTGAAATCAGGAAGGTCATTTTCAGCTGTAAGGCCCAAAAGTGGGGCTGAAACCGAACAGGGTTCAAGAAACCGGGTTTATTTTCATATAAGTAACAGTATTTAGTTCAGTAAACTTCAGTTCATTTAAAGGAGAATTCAGTGCTGTTTAGTTCAGTAAAGTCTTCATTTAATCCAAAACTATTCCATTCATTAAGTTCAATTATCCTCAAATTAATATTTTTACATTCAATAAAAACAAATCATCCAGTTTTCATTGATGTTTATTTAGTGAATAATGCATTTAATAAACAATTGGTTTCACTCAGAATGACGTTTTATTTTTTAATAAGTAGTAAAAATGTTTTTTATAAAACTCATCTGAAGCATAAAGATAAAAATGCACCAGTTGGTTAAAAGAAAACATTTAAAAGTAAAACATTTATTCCAGCTCATAAATCCTATAAAACATGCAGCATTAAACATGAACTTCCTGCAGATGAACATCTCATAATACTGTCTGGAAGTGAGAAATGTACAGGTTGTTTTTACTCCATACACATGAACTTACTTTGATCAGAAACACAATCATACTCCAAATCAATTAATCAATAAAGTCAATAAAAGAATCCCAAACTGCTGTGTGTCTTGTCCTCGCTATTAATGACGTCATTAGAGCGCCACTACTTCTAATGACCTGCTGTGACAGTGAGCTCTAATACACATCACACTGCCACCTACTGGTCATTTATGATTCTGCAACATTCATTCATTCTTCCGGTTCTCAACTCAGACCCAGTTTGGTCAAATACCGCGTACTAACTGCTTTCTCTATTAAACTCTATGTAATAAGTGTAGTTTAAACACTCATCAATCAAATACAATTATCAACAGAATGTGAATAAAAGACAGTTTGGACTTTAAAAACCTCTATGTATTATGTAACGGAGATATCTACTGAAGTTAGCATGCTAGCATGGAGAGCATGGAGTCCCGCTGACCTTCACTCGCTTTATACACAGTTTACAGCCGTTTTTATCTTATTTATGACTGTAATATCGCTCTTCTCTCAGGAACAACAGAAAAGTTGTGAAGACGCCATGATATTTTATCCACGCTTTGCCTCTGTAATGTGCGCATGCGCATAGTGAGTGTGTGCGTGAGAGAGAAAGCGCGCGCGACCAGGTGACGTCACAGACGATGGGCGGGGCATCTCTGTGTGACGTCACAGTAGGGCAATGTCTATAAGTCGGAATGCGTCTCTGTTTCTCTCATTTCTGAGGTTTGTGCGTTTGAGTAAAGACACGTAAACATGGAGCTCTTCAGAAGGTTTAGAAAAATCTTTCAAACTAGAAGCAAGAAAAAATCTGAGCAGATTGCTGAATCGAAGGAGGAGCTGGAACACATGGAGAAAGTAGTCACAGACTTGGATGCATTTAATAATCTGATGATAGAGAAGATAGAAAAGAGAAAGAAAAGAAAGCCATTCTGCTACAGACGGTGCAAAAGCTGGAGGCTACTTTGGCTTCTGAGCGAAAGCAGCAGGAACAGGACATAAATGAGAGAAACTCCACACATCTCCAAAACTTCACCGAGCTCCAGTCTTCCCTGAAACTCTATGAGAAACAGGAGAAAACAGTAGAACGTGAGAGAGACAGCTGGGTGAGAGAACAAAAGCAACTGCTGGAACGTGTTGCTCAGCTTGAGGCTAGTTTGGAATTTGAGAGAAATAAATGGAAGGAGAAAAGCAAGAAGGACCAACTAGACATGAGGGAGAGGAACAACTTACACCTCCAGACCATCAGTGAACTCCAGGATACTCTGAATCTCTGTAAAGAAGAGAGGAAGACTGCAAAGCTTGAGAAAGATCATTTGATTAGACACCAAGAGCGACTGGAGGAACGTGTTGCTCAGCTGCAGGCCACTTTGGATTTTGAAAAAAATAAATGGCAGGTAAAAGTAAAGATGGTCAAACAAGACCTGCAGGAGAGGACCATCCTACATCTTCAAACCATCAGAGACCTTCAAGATTCCCTGAATCAGTGTGAGGAAGAGAAGAATTGTGCAGAGCATGAGCGAGATAATTTGATGAGGGAACGAGAACAACAGAAGGAACATGTTGCTCAGCTGAAGGCCACTTTGGAATTTGAGAGAAATAAGTGGAAGGAGAAAAGAAAGAAGTCCAAACTGGACATGGAAAAGAATAACAATTTACAGCTCCAGACCATCAGAGAGCTTCAGGATTCTCTAAATCACTGTGAGGAGGAGAAGAATAGAGCAGAGCATGAGAGAGATCATCTGATGAGATACCAGGAGCAACTGGAGGACCATGTTGTTCAGCTGACTTTAAATCTGAAGAAAATTAAATGGGATGAGGAAAAAAAGAAGGCTACACTAGATATGGTTGGGAGTTCTAATATGTTCCTCTCCTCCATTCGAGAGCTCCAGGATACAGTGAATCACTGTAAGATACAGAAGAAGACTAAAGAGCTTGAGAAAGATCATTCTGAGAAACCAAGTGCAATTGGAGAAACATGAAGCTCAGCTGAGGGCACTTTGGGTTCTGACTATGAGAAACAGCAGAAACAGAAATCTGAACCTCTACAAGCCCAAAGAGTCGCAGAAAATCTCTGAGGAAACAAAGATTCTTAGGTGAGGGAAGAGAAATGAGGATGGAAACCCGAGAGTGACTGGAGGAAGCTGTACAGCTGTTCAGCAATATGACTTCAGCACTAGAGAAAGAAAACCAGAGAAAGAAAAAGAGGAGATCAAGCTGGACATGTCCTCCATATAATAAAGTACAAACATATCAGTGATTATTGTAACTGAATATTTTTTTATTCCTTTAAAATAAATAAATATCTTAAATATAGTGTGTGTTTTGTTTCTATTATTAAAGTGTTGGACATTTAAATTTAACTCAGAATTAAAATCCACATGATAAAATGTTGGGAAAACGAGACAAAAGTAAGTGATATTAAAATAAAAGGTTCTGTTTAAACCCAATTTTACATGAACAGAAGTTAAAGTAATAAAATAAACAGTTATTAAACAGTATTTACAGCATCAGATTGAATATTAAATCACAAAAAACACAGAGATTAAATCAGTTTACAATACATGAGTTCTTCATGCGTTCATCTGATGCACACAAAACTATAAAGTTTAGTTCCAATGCAGCCTCATAACATCATAGTTCAAGTATAACTTTTGACAACTGCAGTTAGTAGAAAAACATCAGAAAGAACTATTTAATAGATTCATTTTAATAATTCAGTCCATTCAGTTTGGTCAATTCAATTCAGTAAAAGATCAACATCACATATAACAAGACAACAAAACACCATTAATAATATTTGTACAGAATTAAGTAAAAAGAAAGTCCTGACAGGGCCACTAGAGGGCAGTGACACCCAAATAACATTGTTTAATCAAACCAATTATTGGAAATTTAATCATTTTATCTCCTTGGGTTTCATAAATATGTAAATCTGCATATAAAATAATAACAATTAATCATTATAAAATAATAAATGTTTAAATGTAGACCTTTATGTACTAAAGCAATAAAGTATTACATTCTAAAGCAAACACGACATTGGAGTCAATTCCTTGTAACATTTTCTTGAACTTGGTTTGCAGGAGAAAATCTGGTTTTGTTGAAATAACAGGTTAACAGATGATAACTGGATAAATAACTAATGAATAAACTCAGCCTGGCTTCCACTATTTCCTATAACTTCATGGTGTGACTGATCAAACTTTATTCCCCTGTAGTTCTCCTTTTCTCCTTCCTTAGTGTCCAACTTCTCTTACAGCTTTACCGGTCATCACATCTCCTTTACTCGCAGGAGGTCCTGGATTCAACCCCCAGTGGAGCAATGCCCTTGAGCCTTTTGGAATTCCTATTGTCCATTTCTGTTACAAGCACAATGCAGAAACACCAAAAGTTGTTTATTTATTACCAGGATTTAGTAACAATTTGTGACAAATACATAAACCTCATTCATGTTTGCTAGCTGCATGGTTCCACTGGGGGTCGCAGAAGGACCTTCTGCGTGTAAAGCAGATGTGATGACCACTACCCTATGGATCCACACAATCACCTGCACCTGCATATGTTTCCAGATTGCACCTTTCCAGCTTTGGGAAACTTGTTCCCAATGTACCCTCAGCTTCCTGTTCCCAGTTGACAGGATTTCAAGTTATTTTCAAATTCTGTAGTACATGATTAATTTATTAATATGAGGAAGATTAATCCTCATCATTGATCCTCATAGAGTGGCTAAGAGGAGCTACTCTAATAAGCTGTAAAATCAGTTTTCAGCCAACGACCCTGCTTCAGTGAAGAAAGACCTGAGAGACATGGTGCAGTCATAAAAACCTGGAGCTTAACACGCTCAAAACAGTGGAGATGATTGTGACATTTGAGTCAGTGAATTTTCTAAGTTTAATTTATATTCTTCCAGTTAAATTTTGAGAGATATGTTTCTATTTATGCACATTGGACATCAACCTTCTCAGCAGCAGGTTCCATAGTGTAGCGGTCATCACGTCTGCTTTACACGCAGAAGGTCCTGGGTTCGAGCCCCAGTGGAGCCATGCCCTTGATTCTATATGCTTTTTGCCCATTTACATCCTGGTTTCTTAATAATACAAGTGTAAACTTAGTCTGAATCTAATTTCGATAAGCTCACATCTTCAATATTTCTTAATCATGTTAATCAATAGTAAATCTTACCACATTTTATGGAGCTTGCTGTGAGTTATGTGGCTACTGCTTTGTAGCATTTCTCAGTCATGGCAGAATGAAGAGATCGGCCTTAGAGAGAAGGGTAGCGCCTGCCTAGTTCAAATCCAGTCCTTCATTGTCAACCCAGTTAAATGCTCACTTGTCCTTGGGAGAGATTCTTTTTGAATTATTTACTGGATCGGACTTGTATTCTGCAATTTATGTCTGTGACACTTAGTAACAAAGAAAATAGTTAATGGTCATTTTATTACCTCTGTTGTTCTTGGTAGTAGCAGCATAAGGAGAGGATGTGGTTTTGCCAGCAGTAACATTTTGATGTGTTTCTCCTACATGAAAACTTCAGTGCATTTATTTACTTTAGTGCTGTTTTCCTTTTCAGTTACTTGAAAGAGAAGCAAAGACGTCTAAATTTTAAGGTAAAGTATACTGTTTTTACTTAAGTGTACTTTAAATTCATCATTGTGTTCATATTGTTTGTAATTATATGTTGCTGTTTGTAATGAGATGTTGCTGTCGGTATTTAAAACATACTTCAAATCTCATTTACAACATAACTAATATTTTCCTACAGATTCTACAGTAAAGGTGTTGAACAACAGCAATGGTGAGTGTCTGTGTTCTTTGTTTTAACACTACTCCAGTGACGGGCCGTGCATTTGGTACCTGCGCCTTCAGTGTGGACTTAACTGATTTAATTCACCTCTTAATACCACCACTATCAAGTCGACATTATAGAAACCATCAATACTATACAAAAACACAATATAACAATGAGTGGCATTACAGAGAGAGGCATTTTGCATATGGAGGGTGAATACCATTTTACTAAAGCAAGCTTCAAACCTTTACACTACAACTGCAACTGTGCCATCTATATCATGTGGAGCAGTTTAGAATTAATATTTGTCTAATAACATGACAAAAACATTCATAAACGTAAATGAAATACAACTTACTCTCCAGAGATGCATACTCATAATGCATACTCATAATTTGCAACGCTCCTGTGGTATCAGTGGTATCGCTCGTCTTCACTGGTCTGGAAGTGGCGAACAAACCCTTTCCCGGGCTGAGACAAGCTAACTAGCTTTAGGGTTGGGCTACCTAGCTTTTCTAGATTTCTAGCTTTTCTTGAAAATGGATTTTTAACAACGTCCGAAACCAAATCAATTTCTCTTCCTACATCAGTCTACCTGATGTATTAATGTGTGCGGATCGCTACAGACATGTTTTGCCAGTCCAACTTGGCTGTAACAGTTTCGCTCTGACGAACCAATCAGAGGACAGAAAAATGCTGATGCTAGTCTGGGCCAGCTAGCTGGCCCTGTGAGGCGAATTTGAAATCTGATTGGTTAAAGAAACAGATCCGTTGCTAATATAGTGTAAGGTACATCGGCCAGCACAACTGATTCTGAAGACCCTGGGCAGATTAGATTGACATGGCAGCAAATAGAACAAAAATCTAACATTCACATACTGGAAGCAGTGCAGCCAAGAAAAACTCACAATTTCATCGAACAAATATTGGAATTTAGGTTGTAATTGTGGATCAGTGCTTCTGATAATGTTTAATGTTTTGTAATTGAGTTACTTTTTGAATGAAGTAACGAGTAACTGTAACTAGCACTATTTCTTAGTAACCAGCACAACACTGTCTGGCACAGTCGTGTACGGGCTTTCATGACTGATCTTCTTAGGGGCTAAAATGCGATTCTGCAAGTCTCAGCCCCGTAACACTAGAGGAAAGCGTTTTTTCAAACCGTTCCTCACAGAACACGCACATCAAAAGTCATGACATGCAGATTACTCGTCATACCGTGCAAATTTATATGGACACAGGTGGGAATCTCGTCAAAAATATTACTCAATTATTCTTTTTGGTTGACCATTTTAGTCGCAGTCTGGACCCCTGTATAAGAATGTATGATGAATGGAAGAGATTAACAGCAGCATAATTCAGAGAAAGAAAATTAAAAGCATTTAAAGAGGACTGAGGTGAACCCCTCAAACTGACCCAGGAATAGAGAAGAACTTTCTGACCACCTGCTGGTTTTTCCAGAACAAAAGTGTCTTTAAAAGTAATATTTATAAGGAGACACGACTGTTTTATGTTGTAGATTTTTCCAAAACTGTGGAATCGAGTCATTTCCTGGTGAATCAATCGATTCAGACTTTATTGAATCAATTCCAGTGAACTGACTCAGTGACTTAAACTGAATCTAAGGAGTCAAAATTACCGAACCAAACTTTTTAAACTGAATTGATTGAATTATTAAAATAAATCTATTAAATGACTGTTATTTTCTAATGCTTTGAATTCAAAGATTTATTTCTGATGTTTTGTAACTAGCTGAGGTGGTCAGAAGTTATATTTGAACAGTAGATGTTATAAGGCTGCATTCAAACTAAACTTTTTGCAGCAATCGATAGTTTTGATCAGTTTAACTTCTGTTCATGTTCAAATGATTTCAATCAGAACCTTTATTTTATTATCATTTACTTTTGTCACATTTTCCCAACATTTCATCATGTGGATTTTAATTCTTAGTTACGATTTAAATGAAGTCCAACACATTAATAAAAGACACAAAACACACAATATTAAAATATACAATTTTTATTAAATATACAATAAACTTGATGTGTTTTGTACTTTATTATATGTATGGCATGGCTAAATCTAAACCTGCCCAGAGCTTTGTAGATTGTTGCTCTCCGGTGCTGCCATTTCCTGTTCTTCGTGAATTATTGAGGAATCTGGTTTTAAAGCGAGTGATGTTTTGTTTGGTCTTTTGTTTTTTCTCAAATTCACTCACAAATTCCAAAGTTTCATCCAGCTCAACAACAAGTTCCTCCAGTCGCTCTCGTTCTCTCATCAAATTATTTCTCTTGTGCTCTGCCCTCTTTTTCTCTTCCTCACAGTGGTTGAGGGAATCCTGGAGCTTCCTGGTGGTTTGGAGGTGTAAGGAGGTATTTCCTCCAGGTCGTGTTTGGCCTTCTCTTTTTCTTTCCTGAGTTTATTTTGCTCAGAAAGCAAAGTGGCCTCTCGCAGAGCAAGACGTGTCTCCAGTTGGTCTCGGTCTCTCATTAAATTATTGTTCTCTTTCTCACAGAGATATAAGGAAACCTGAAGCTCTCTGATGGCCTGGAGTGGTACATTGTTCCTCTCCTGCATGTCTAGTTTGGCCTTTTTTCTCTCTCTCTTTTCAAAGCGACCTCGAGCTGAGCAACACGTTCCAGCAGTCGCTTTTGTTTTCTCGCACAGATCTCTCTCTCACGTTCTACAGATTTCTCGTAGAGTTTCAGGAAAGACTGGAGCTCAGTGATGTACTGGAGGTGTGTGTCATTTTTTCGATTTATGTCCTGTTCCCGCTGTTTTCGCTCAGAAGCCAAAGTAGCCTCCAGTTTTTGCACCATCTGTAGCAGAATGGCTTTCTCTTCTTTCTCTTCTGTTATCTTCTCTTTCATCTGATTAATAAATGCATTCAAGTCTTTTACTAATTTCTCAATGTGTTCCAGCTCCTCCTTCATTTCAGCAATCTGTTTAGTTTTCCTCTTTCCTTTGGTTTGAAAAATCTCTCCAAATCTTCTGAAGAGCCCCATGTTTACATGTCTTTACTCACACACAAACATCGGAAATGAGAGAAACAGAGACGCATTCTGATTTACATAGAAGTTGCCTTACTGTGACGTCACACAGATATGCTCCGCCCCCCGGTTTCTCTCTCTCTTACCCAGTAAACTGGGTCTGTACTGTATTTGTAATGTTTTTGCATTAATGTTATAATATCTGATATCCATTAGAGGGCACTCTCGTGCTGCATGTGGGTGTGTTTGCAGTGTGCAGAGTAAACGAGTAAAAAACGCTGCGCAGTCATGTCTCCGGTTCTTTCTGCGCATGCTCCGAACTTAACGGGATAATATGTGTTTTATAGCATAATGATGCAAACATAACAGTATTTATGCAACTCAATATAACACTACCATGCACTCCCACACTTTATGTACATTACTGGTCTGTATCCCTATTTATTACCCACACTGTCTATACTGTCTCATATTGTCTGTATGTCTGTATTGTCTTGTATAGTCTGTTTTTGTCTTGTTGTGTCTGTTTTGTTATGTATAGGTTTTTATTTATGTCTGTACTTTTGAGAGTAACGAACAGCTGGAACCAAATTCCTTGTGTGTGTCAACACACTTGGCCAATAAACCTGATTCTGATTCTGATTCTGATTTACATTCATCACATTACTGTGCTGGAAAACAATACAAATTAAAGCAGCGATGAACGGGCCCTCGCACCCGGGCTCACCGCCACCCGTTGGCCTGAGGAAAACAGTAAACAGTGGGCGAGGTGCATGTAAGCGAGTAAAGACAGGAGAATTATAGCACAGTACAGTGGAACCTCGGGTTACGAATTTAATTCGTTCCGGTACTTTATTCGTAACCTGAAAAGTTTGTATCCCGATACAAATTTCCCCATAATAATGAACAGAAACTTCGGTAATTCGTTCTGGACAACCAAAAATATTACTTAAATAAAAATAAAGCCAATATTCACTAATATTATTTACTTTTAACATGTTATATTAAAATCATACCACATAAAACATACAAAAGAGGAAAAGATCTTTAGCGGGTACTTTCCCTTTGAGAAGACTCGCTGCAGGAGACGACGTTCGTAGAAGGGGGAGGAGGGAGAGTTATTGTTTGGAAGGAGAATCTTATTATATTATATTATTTATATATTATTATATATTATAGAATATTAAAGACAGTGTTATTAACACGAACGCTGAGACAGTTGTTGCATTAGAGGGAAAATGAGAGCTGTTTCTTTAAGGCTACTATCAGTTGGTATTGAAGTCCAGAGTGAAATTCATTATGGGTTTTGTACTTCGGAAAAGACTGTAACCCTGCTAATCTATCTTCATAAAAACAAGTCAAGTGGGTATGCATCGGCTAATGTTGTCCATCTCATCATTCCACGAGCATCAACTAACGAGTTGTTACGCTGCCGCCGGGAAAAGTTCAAGCGGATAAGTAACACGATGCTCTCGCTAGGGACACAGGACGCTAACTGATGTGACGAGCTGCGTGGATAGAGCAAAAACAACCAACCTGCCTGCGATTTTTTGCTGAGCGACGTTTGTATCCCGATATATTGTTCGTAACCAGGGGCAAACATTTTGATGAACTGCGATTCGTAACCTGAATTATACGTATGCCGGGGCGTTCGTAACCCGAGGTTCCACTGTATTTTGATTCAATGCAACCACTGATGATGTTTTATAATTTCGAGTAGTTTACAGAAAAAAAAAACATTAAAAACAAGAATTAAATCTCCTAATTAAATGTTGAGTAATAGTGCTTGAAGAATATTTTAAATACGAAAACCAAATGAGGACAAAGAACACATCTGCTTTACACACATAATCAGAATCAGAATCAGAATCAGAATCAGGTTTATTGGCCAAGTGTGTTGACACACACAAGGAATTTGGTTCCAGCTGTTTGTTACTCTCAAAAGTACAGACATAAATAAAAAAAACCTATACATGACAAAACAGACACAACAAGACAAAAAACAGACTATACAAGACAATACAGACATACAGACAATATGAGACCGTATAGACAGTGTGGGTAATAAATAGGGGTACAGACCAGTAATGTACATAAAGTGTGGGAGTGCATGGTAGTGCAAATGACAGTATTGTGTGCCAGGTATGATGAGAGAGTTTACTATAAAACTTTGTACAGTATATAGAAGCAATAGTGTGTGTAACATATACAGATAATGTGATGAGTGAGAGTTCTGTGCAGTATTTATAGATATGAGCAGGGAATATAATTATGGTCAGTTGTTAGTGAGGGTGATTGCTTGGGGAAAGAAACTGTTCCTGTGCCTGGCAGTCTTAGTGAACAGAGTTCTGTAGCGCCTGCCAGAAGGGAGGAGCTGAAAGATGTTGTGTCCAGGGTGTGAAGGGTCATTAATGATTTTTCCTGCCCGGTTTCTGGTTCTTGTATGGTACAAGTCCTGGAGAGTGGGCAGGGGGGCACCAATGATTTTTTCAGCTGTTTTAACAGTTTTCTGCAGTCTGTTTCTGTCCTGTTTTGTTGCGGCTCCGAACCAGATGGTGATTGATGAGCACAGGACAGATTCAATGACTGCAGTGTAGAACTGTATCAACAGCTCCTGTGGCAGACTGTACTTCCTTAATTGCCTTAGAAAGTACATCCTCTGCTGGGCCTTTTTCAGAATCGAGTTTATGTTTGATTCCCATTTCAGGTCTTGGGAAATGGTAGTGCCCAGAAACTTGAAGTTCTCCACAGGTGACACAGGAATGTTGGATATTGTGAGGGGGAGTAGTGTTGAAGGATGTTTCCTAAAGTCCACTATCATCTCCACAGTTTTGAGTGTGTTTAGCTCAAGGTTGTTCTGACTGCACCATAGCACCAGCTGCTTCACCTCCTGCTTATATGCAGACTCGTCACCATCTTGGATTAGTCCAATGAGCGTGGTGTCATCTGCAAATTTTAGGAGTTTGACAGTTGGGTCACTTGATATGCAGTCATTCGTATAAAGGGAGAATAGCAGTGGGGAAAGGACACACCCCTGAGGAGCACCAGTGCTGACTGTCCGAATACCGGAGGTAACACCTCCCAGTCTCACCTGTTGTTTCCTGCCTGTCAGGAAGCTGGTGATCCATTGACAGATGGCAGGGGGTATAGTAAGGTTTAGGAGTTTGGAGTGGAGGATTCCCGGAATTATTGTATTGAAAGCCGAACTAAAGTCAACAAACAAAATCCGGGCATATGTTCCTGGGCAGTCAAGGTGTTGCAGAATGTAGTTTAGCCCCATGTTGACTGCGTCATCCACCGATCTGTTTGCTCGGTATGCAAACTGTAGGGGATCCAGCAGCTGTTCTGTCACCTTCTTTAGATGGGCCAATACCAATAAGGTCTTGGGTTTAACTCCCAGTGGAACCATGCAGGTTGTAAACAAGAACAAGGTTTATATATTACTCACAAATTGTTACTCAATCCTGAAAATAAATAAAAATTTTGCATGTTTCTGCATTGTGCTTGTAACAGAAATGGAGAAAAAGCATTCCAAAATGAGAAGAAAAGGGCCAAGGGCATGGCTCCACTGGGGCTCGAACCCAGGATCTTCTGTAAAGCAGACATGATGACCACTACACTATGGAACCTGCTGCTGAGAAGGCTGATGTCCAACGTGCATAAATAGAAACAAATATATATTAATTAAACTTAGAAAATTTACTGACTCAAATGTCACAATCTCCACTGTTTTGAGCGTGTTAAGCTCCACGTTTTTATGACTGCACCATGTCTCTCAGGCCTTCCTTCACTGAAGCAGGGTCGTTGGCTGAAAACTGATTTTCCAGCTTTTAAGATAAGCTCCTCTTAGCCACTCTATGAGGATCAGTGATGAGGATACGTTTTATTTAATATTAATAAGTAATCATGTACTACAGAATTTAAAAAGAACTTGAAATCCCGTCAACTGAGAACAGAAAGCTGAGGGTACATTGGGGACAAGTTTCCCAAAACTGGATAGCTGCAATCTGGAGAACATTTTGCCTGAATTTATATTTCTGATCATTAATGCTGTTCAGTTGACTGTGTGGTTCCATAATGTAGTGGTCATCACATTTGCTTTACATGCAGAAGATCCTGGGTTCAACCCCCAGTGGAACCATGCAGCTAGCAAACATGAATGAGGTTTTTGTGACCAGTTATGTTAAGAAAGTTAAAATATTCCCTCAAATCTTTACTAAATTCTGCAAATAAAAAAAACAGGTTGCCATTTTTTTGCGTTGTGCTTGTAACAAAAAGCATTTCACAAGTAGAATAAGGGACTTAAGGGCATGGTTCCACTGGGGTTTGAACCCAGGACCGCCTGCGTGTAAAGCAGACGTGATGACCACTACACTATGGAACCTGTTGCTGAGAAGGATTATGTCCAATGTGCATAAAGATAAAACTCTCTCTCAAATCTCAGTTGAAAAATATTCATAAAACTTAGAAAACTTACTGACTCAAATGTTCCCAGGTTTTGCCCAATAATAGTTTTAGCCACGCAAATGAGTTTATTACTGCTGCTGACATTACTGAGTAAAATGCCTCTCTCTCAGAAGACCACACACAGTAGGCTCATGACCACCAAGTGAAAGATCTCCAGCATATTAATGCACTTAATGAGAAAGTGTTTAGAGAAAGTGTATGACAGGGTGGAGAGAGGAGTTGTGGTATTGTATGAGAAAGTCCGGTGTGTCAGAGAAGTATGTGAGGGTGGTGCAGTGTGACAGCAGTGAAGTGTGCAGTAGGAACAACAGACTGGTTTAAAGTGAAGGTTAGACTGCATCTAGGATTGGCTCTAAGCCCTTTTCTGTTTGCAGTGGTGATGGACAGGTTGAAGGACGAGGTCATACAGGAGTCTCCGTGGACTGTAATGTTTGCGGATGATATTTGTGATTTGTGGTGAGAGTAGTGAGCAGGTAACGAAGAGCCTGGAGAGGTGGAGGTATACACTGGAGAGAAGAGGAATGAAAGTCAGTAGGAGTAAGGCATAGTACATGTATTTAAACGAGAGGGATGGCAGTGAAGTGGTGCGGTTGCAGGGAGAAGAGGCGGAGAAGGTGGAGGAGTTCAGGTACCTGTGGTCAACAGTGCAAAGTAATGGAGAGTGTGTTAGAGAAGTGAAGGAAAGAGTGCAGGCAGGGTGGAGTGGGTGGAGAAGAGTGACAGGAGTGATTTGTGATAGAAGAGTATCTGTGAGAGTGAAAGGGAAAGTTTATAGGACTGTGGTGAGACCTGCGATGTTGTATGGTTTAGATACAGTGGCATTGAGTGAAAGACAGGAGCTGGAGGTAGCAAAGCTGAAGATGTTGAGATTTTCATTGGGATTGACGATGTTGAACAGGATCAGAAATGAGTTTATTAGAGGGACAGCGCAAATGGAGACTTATGGGAGGAGCCGAAAGAGAAGAAGAAGAAGATTGTGTAATACAGCACAAGCACATTATTACTGCAGAACACAATAAAATCACATAAACATGTAATGGGATTATTGTGATCTTGTGATTTATTATCAATAGCAACAAATCCAATAACAAAGTTAAAATACCAAGAAAAGAAAGAAACTAAGTTCAGAATCCAGGATTGTGGTGTTAAAGTTTAAGACTTTATGCAGTAAAAATAAATCCAGGCAGTTCTATGGAAGTTCCCAATAACACAGTCCACACACAGTCTTGATAAACCCTCTTCAGCTACATGTGTAACGCCCACATTCCTCATTATTCTCTAAAAAGTAGCATGTAATTCTCTTATGGGTGCTTCATGACCCTCTGTCCCGTCCACAACTTCATCTCTTGGCTGTCTGTTCTTCTGACACATTTATTACTCTTGATAAATCAGCCTTCAGGAATAAGAGATGTTTTGCTCATTACTGCTTCATTACTGCTGATTCTAATCACACATTCAGCACTTCCTTATATACCGACCAGAATCACAGTGTTAATGATCAGTGTAATTACTGTAAACATATAAATGCTGTGGTGACCCCCGTGTGTAATGCTGCATGATGGCACTGCTGGATTTGTAAGATTTGTTTGGTGAATACGGGTGCGTTATTGAAATACTCGATTGTGTGGGTTTTGGAAGAATTAAATCATTCGCGAGTCTCCTGCAAAATGGCTTAATTTTTTTTTATAATAAAAATCACTAAAAACACTATTAGACTACTAGAGCACACTGAGGCAAAATGTCTGAAGCGCAAGACAGAGGAGAATCACTGAGTGCTACAGAAATTACTTCATTATTAAAGAAGGAACATACAAGTGAAAACCTTGGCCTGTTTTTTTATATATTATTTTAGTTGATGTTCCAGGTTCTGAAAAGTTTTTATTCATGTCCATTTTCATTATTTACACAAAAAGTAAACATTTAAATAAACAAAATGTCTGTTTATTTTCTGTTTTTTTTAATTTTCATTATTATATTAAAAAGTAAGCAAGTGAAACAAAAAAAGCAGAGTAGCGGGAAAAAGCAGTTGAGCTTTTGTGAAAGCTGGGGAAAATAACATACTTTGAGGGAGTGGGACTGAAAAATACGTCCTGTGCAGGTCTCTAGGTTCAACTACATCTTTTAATAGTTGTGTAATTTCTTCTCTCATCTGCTGAAGCTCATCTGAAATGATGTTAATAGTGTTTATTGTGTCTCGCTGTAGCTGCAGGGGGCGTCAGTGAGCACTCGAGCATTTTTAGATGTATCATGCGCACAAGGTGACGCTTGGAGCCAATGCTGTGCAGCTGCTGAGGATCCCTCGCCGTTACTCTCCTCACCGGGAGACTCCTGTCCACCCACCGCTTCAGACTCTAGAAGGACTGGAGGAAAAAAACATCTGCAACATTGCTTTTTCCCCACAAACACACACTGAATGTACAATAAAGTTTCAAATCTGTAGATATAAAAATGATCAAAAGATGAGACGATCTACAAGCTACAGAAAATCACTCTGCTTCATACTATTGACTATAAGCCTCATCAATTATCAATCTCATGATCTGCTCTCTTCTTCTCTTCTATACACAGATTCAGGGAATCCTGGATCTTTCTGGTAGATTGGAGGTGTAAGGTGTTCATCTCCTCCATGTCTCTTTTGGCCTTCTCTCTTTCATCCTCCCATTTCTCTGTCTCATTTAACAAAGTGGCCTCCAACTGAGCAACATGTTCCTCCAGCCGCTCTCTGTCTCTCATCAAATGATCTCTCTCTTGTTCTGCACTATTCTTCTCTTCCTCACAATGATTTAGAGTATCCTGGAGTGCTCTGATGGTTTGAAGCTGTAAGATGTTCTTTTCCTCCATGTCTAGTTTGGCCTTCAATCTTACATCCTCCATTAATTTTTCTCAATTTCCAAAGTGGCCTCCAGCTGAGCAACACGTTCCTCCAGTCGTTCTCTGTCTCTCATCAAATGATCTCTCTCATGCTCTGCACTATTCTTCACTTTCTCAAAGTGATGCTGGAAAGGTTCGAGCTTCATGGTGTTTGTTCCATAGTGGCCTCAAGCTGAGCAACATGTTCCTCTAGTTGTTTTTGTTTTCTCACCCAGCTCTGGAGGTATGTGGAGTTTCTCTCTTTTATGTCCGGTTCCCGGTGCCTTTGCTCAGAAGCCAAAGTAGCCTCCAGCTCCTGCACCATCTGTACCAGAATGTTGTTCTGTTCTTTCTCTATTGCGCTTTTCTTCATCATCAGATTGATAAATGCATCAAACTCTGTTACTACTTTCTCCATGTGTTCCAGCTTCTCCTTCTTTTCAGCAATCTGCTTAGATTTCGTCTCTGAGAAATGAGAAACAAAGACTTGTTCTGACTTATAAAGACGTGTCTACTGTGATGTCACACAAACACGCCCTGAGCTCCTCCTGTGACGTCACCCCCTCTCTCTCTTTCTCTCCCTCTCTCTATCTCTCTCTCTCTCTCTCTCTCTCTCTCTCTCTCTCTCTCTCTCTCTCTCAGATTACATAATATTACGCACAAATAGAGCATTTCTCACACAGATAATGTGGTGATAAAAATAAATAAGATGTTCTTTATGTGTAAGTTTGTCTCTGATGAAAAAGCCGGTGGCGACTGTGGCGAGAAAAAAACTCCCCGAGACGGCATAAGGAAGAAACCTTGAGAGGAACCAGACTCAAGAGGGAACCCGTCCTCATCTGGGTTTCACTGAATGTCCATTTATTACAGCTAAAAGATGTTGAGGTGAAGTGATGATCAGATACAAACTGTAGTCCTGAGTCAGTGTAGCAGACTGTTAACATAAACTACAGTCCAAATCCCAACCCTCAAAGCTCCTGTTCTTACTCTGTTTTGTTTCTGCGTGGACTATTTCAGCCTGGTGGTCATACGTTTTTGGACACTTCGGTTTTTGTGTTTTTCCTACGAGGACTTTGTATTTTCCTGATAGTAGTAGGGCACATGTTTGATCTAAAATAATGAAAGTGATGAGAATTAATTCTTTGTACAAATTATCACACCACACACCACACACACACACACACCACACACACACACACACACACACACACACACACACAGTGTATATGAATATATAGGTGTTCCTAATAAAGTGTTTGCAATACATGAAAACAATTAGTATCATTGTACATACAGTAACATAGTCATTTTTTTAAACATATGCACAGGGTTATTAAAGACTCCTAATATAAATAATACAAAATTAGTGTAACATATAAATATTGAAAAATGGCCCTGAATCCTGTATGTACTGTAGATGTTTTGTTTGAAGTATTGGGATCATGAAGATGAAATCCTGCAGGTTATTTGGGTTTGTACCGAGTGATAGTTGTTTCATAAACACCTTCTTATAAAATCCAACTCAAATGTTAAATAAAAATTCACTCTAAATATGTAATCAGCGGCGTCTCACCATCACATTCCACTACGGGAGCGCAGGAGGAGGAGATGCCCGACTGCATGGAATACAGGAGAACATCAAATCCCCTACCATTAGATACCTGCAGAACACAGTGTAAATAACTACATATTTTCCTTCAATAAGTCTGGAAATGCAGCCATTACGCTCTCACACAGTCGTTACTCTCTTTATGTCCTCATTTTCACGTTTTCCAACTATAATGATGTTCATGACAAAACTGGCATGAAGAAACGTGTTCACGCGTCACATTTTCATCTTCAAATTGTATCTCGGGTGGTGATGCCACTGATTCATGCTGTGATTTTGCCAAGGTGTTAATGATCAGTGTAATTACTGTAAATATATAAATGCTGTGGTGAACCCCGTGTGTAATGCTGCATGATGGCACTGCTGGAGGATTACGCCAATAAAAGATTAAGGAGAAAAAGAGACTCCAGGGACCATGATGATTTCTTGTCCATGATGATGACTGGCTAATAAGCTGATTTAGATTCCTACAGCTGTGCTCCTGGATCTATGTGCTGAATTGGGTCCAGTACTACAGAGGGAAACACACCAGAACCATGCCATCCCCGTCCAAATACAGGTCCTCACCACTCTGGGGTTAATGACAACAGGTTGTTTTAGTGGGAAATGGCAGACAGCAAAATACTTTATATAAATATTATATATAATCAACTTTTTCACAAAGACCTTCTTTGGAAATAATATAATTCTATTAAATCTCATGCTAGAGGTCTGGTATCTGCCCCTGAGTGTCATAATGCCTGTCATTTTGGATGTTATTATTAAGGTGGGTAGTCGATACATCAGGTGTCCCTTCACTGTGGCACACTGACCTGCTTCAGCACATGATTCCTTTATCCTGACACATAGCAGTGTAGGGAACAGACTACAGGCAGCTGCAGGACGTGATGACTGGCTTCTTGTTGAGTTTAACAACATGTAGAAATTGTAAACATTGTCCTGATGTAGTCTATAATATGACAGGTGACAGAGGCTTCACCCCTCAGACGCTCCTCACCTCCTGAAATGCAGATGTGGAGCTCTGGATGTCTCAGCTGGCAGATTTCTATACCACCTGGAAAATGTGTGTAAGATTATCAGGGTGTGTGGTGTTTTGCACAATGTGGCACTGAGGACCAGTTTCCCTCTCCCTCCTGACCTCCCTCCCCTCAGCATTATGACCCCGAGCCACAGCCCCCTGCCCCACAAGAGGGATATAAACTAAGTGGAAGAATCCATGAGGAGGTCATACGGCGTTTGAAAAATCATGGTTTAACTTCAGCTTTTAATAATTGTGCAATTTTCCTTTTGTCACATTTTCACAAAAGTTTATCATGTGGATTTTAATTATTTAGTTTAAAAGCATACTCCAGTTGAGAATCAGGATTTAAATGATGTCGAACACTTCAATAAACAAGTGATTTAATATTTAATATTTTTATTGATTTTATTAATTATTATTGGACATGGAGAGGTTCAGTTTTCAGTTCCTGTCCTTGATGTCCAGACTCACTTGCCTTTTTTTTCTCTCTTTTTTCTTTTTTTAACTGGAATGGTTGATAGTCGTCTAATCCAGTGCGGCAGGGGAGCAGATATAGAACTGTGAGACTTCAGTGAAGACCACACCGCATCGTGAATCCTCAAACCACCACCGGGAAGACTCGATGAGAATACCATAGAGTCTTTTCTGATTGTGTGAAATATGTGACAAAGGATAGGACGACAATTCCAATCACGATGTTTCGCTGGTTCAGTTGTCCATAGAACATAGCCACAGAAGGTGATGGTGTAGTACGTTACAAAGGTGCTTTGCATGACGAAGTCCGTGAACAGAAAACTGTGAGTGCTCGGAGCACCCACTGAGCTGGCAGTAACTCCAAACGATTGGACAAGGGTAACAGCCCGACGCACATGATAGATACGGGTGATCAGCTGAAGTCCTGCAGGAAGATCATAGACAGAGTTCTGGATGGAATCTAGCCACATTCCATCTGGGGAGAACATGTCAGCGTGGTGCAGAATGTCCATCACCGGTCTGAACCGGTCCTCATCAGTTTCCCAAACAAATTCGTCCTTTTCTGGAGGAAACCTGAACCATTTACGGGGTCCATTACGGCACCGTTCACCTAAAGGACAGGTGGGCTGCTGCAGGCACCACAAGCAATGCTTTGGAAAAATGGACACAAGGTAAAAACAAGCATTGCAGGGAGCTCTAAAGGTGTCAAAGTCGAAGCGATACCCCTCAGCACATGCTTCGATGTACGCACACGTGCCTTGATGCAGACGGATAACTTTCAGAAGCCTCCTTTGTTCACCAGCTGCCATGTTCCTGCACACAGCATAAAATACACACAACAACAACATGATTTATATACAATATTATCAAAGAATCACAATTAAAGCATAGAAAGAGTTTAGTGCATTTAGTTATAAGGAAACGTTTGTTACAGTCATTTTTTCTTATTGACTAGGGCCATAATCCCTCCATCCAAATCCACATAGATGTTTTGATCCATATCTGTGGAGATGTTTTCTGTAGAAGACTCTTCACCTGTAATTTTATACACTGGGAGCTGTACGTATTGTCTAAACAATGACAAGGAATTCCACAACAGATAAAACATGCCACGGCTGCAAGGATTATTAAAATTGTAGTCCCAGTCTGACCCTATTCTACTCTATTTATTAGTATATTATGTTAATTATACTTGGAGTAAACAGGTTACATGAGTTTGATTAAAATATGGGATAAATAGGTTAAATTAAGCTACTTCATTGTGTCTAATAGATTCTATACTAATCATAGGTACATTTGTTATATTAATATAAAAAGTTAAACTATAAAAGCTAAGCTTAGCTAGCCGGCTAGTTACCCATGCTAATGTCGCTAAATAATTACTTTGTACTTTTCGAGTCTTCTACTAAATAATCTACAATATTCTGCCATAATTATTTAGACGACTTACCAGGTACCTGTATGAAGAAATGTTTAATAGAAGAGGATTTTTAATGTTTTTTTAGTTGCTGCTAATCGCTGCTGCTTCTTGCTGCTGTTTGTTTGTTTGGTGGTTGTCAATTTTAGTGTCTCTTTACTTACAATTGGTAAATTTACAAATGAGAAACAAAAGCACGCTTTGAATTGTATATATCTGTCACACTGTGACATCACACCTAGATGCCCCACCCTCTGCCGCTGACATCATCATGTCACTCACTTTATTTCTCTCTCTCTCTTTCTCTCTATCTCTCTCTCTCTTACACACACACATACACACACACACCACACACACACACACACACACACATACTGCGCATGTACAGATTACAGAGGGAAGATTACACACAATCCGGAAGTTGACCCGAGTGACTATATGAATGGTGTAGAATCATAAATGACCAGATGAAGCTGACTGAGGTGAACCCCTGAAACTAACCCAGGAACAGAGTAGGAACATTCTGACCACCCATGGGCGTATTTAAAAAAATCGCACTCTCTATTATATGTATTCTCTATTATATGAAAAAATATATGTATGTATAACTAAAATAATTGTTTAAGTAAAAAAAACACAACGCAAAATGCATTTAGAAACAGTTTAGTTCCCCCTCTCCTTCCTCACAGTGGTTTGACCCACTGCCTGCTTTCCCAGTTCATCTCACCTTCTCTACACACACCAGTCAGGTGTGTGTCTGCGGCTCAATTAATGTTCAACTCCATTAACTAAAGGATTTTATTCACCTTAAATAAAGCGATTCTCTTTAATGTAGTTGATGCAGACTCATTCATAAATTAGTTGCGGCAAAAATGCTGATTTCGGATGTAATTTTCCATGAATCTGCTCTATTAGAGATTAAAATATCACTTATCTAGTGAACGTTAGCTTGTTTACAGTAGCTTGTAGCATAGTGCACTAACACTAACACACCAAAGCCGTTTCACATGCAGTGTTTTATTTAGGACGACTTGGTATAATGTTAATTTAATATTAACACACAATTAGCATATTGTTTATCTGTGCATTTACTAAATGATCACTGTGCTACATCCGAACTGACCCCACTGTATTTTTATAATCAGTTTCTATTCTGTTCTTAAATGTTTTAATTTGTAAATAAAATGTTAAACCCTTTTTTTAATTCCTTGTTTTTATTGTTGTGATTATTTTTTTTTTATGATAGTTTTAATTTATTTATGTAAAACGCTTTGAATTATTATTGTAATTGACGCAGTCTCCATGCTACAATAATAATGATAGAAACAAAGTTTTTCACTGTGGGGACACTGTGTCTTTATACTGTAAGTACAATTTGACTGTATTATTTGTGTCCCCCTTCAAAAATTGCTCATGAGGAATTTTATATTCATTGTCCCCCCTACTGTTAAATAAAATTTACGCCCATGGCCGTACCCCTACATGCACTGTGTTTTCTTCATGTAAACAATGAGTCACGCCTTAAAAAAGGTTAAAAACCACTGCCTTATGGGTAATAAAAGACCAATAATCAGGATCTCAGGTCTACATTCCTTACTATTGAAGTAAACAGAACCAATACAGAACAGTTCATCAGACAGGAAGTCACTTATAGTTACTCAAGTACAGTAACAAAGAACATTTACTCAAACACTTTACATCACACACACACACACACACACACACACACACACACACACACACGTGCTCAGCTCTGCTCGGTGTCTTTCTCCTCATCACCAGCCACTAAAACAGAGCACACTGATTAGTCCCATCAGCCACAGATCTGCTTCTCACCGCTCGTTTCCCCCCGGCTCCACCCTCCATTCACCAACCGCCGCTCGTGCACGCACCCGCTGCTCCATCCAGCAGTAGTGTTCAGGTGTTGTGAGGTGAATCCAGTGTTAACCCTGTCAGAATAACTGCTGAAAGATCATCCACTTTCTTGTGCCAATCCATGTGATTAATTATAAAGTACAGATGTTTAAGTGAATCAGGTTCTGCCCCACATTAACTGTCAGCTATATTGCTTTCAGAGCTCAAAATGAACAAAGCACTAAAGCTGCAAGAAAATACCTCAACTTCAGTTTCTGTCAAATTCCTTTTCTTTAAGGACATCAAACATCACTGACTTTACTAAAGTGGATTTCAAGAAAAAAAATGCCATCATTGAATGCTCTCTGTGATGAAGAGACATTAGACATGATTGAAATTCAAAATCTTTATTTATTTAAGTGTTTATTGTGTCTCACTGTAGTAAAAGTGTTCAGACTCTCTGTTTCTCTTGTCTTCTTCTTTTTTTTCTGTTTCTCGTTTTCTTTTGAATGTTTTCTTGTCTCAGCTGAGCAACAATTTCCTCCCATCGCTCTCGGACTCTCATATAATGATCTGTTTTATTCTCTGAAGTCTTCTTTTCTTCCTCACAGAGATTCTGGGTATCCTGGAGCCCCCTGTTGGTCTGAAGCTGTAAGTTGTTCCTCTCCTCTATGTCAAGTTTAGTTTTCTCTCTTTCATCCTTTTGTTTTTCTTTAAAATCCAAAGCGGCCTCCAACTGAGCAACACGTTCCTCCAGTTGCTTTTTGTCTCTGATCAAATGATCTCTCTCCTGCTCTGCACTATTTTTTACTTTCTCACAGTGTTTCTTTGTATCCTGGAGCTCCATGGTGGTCTGTGCCAAAGTGAGCTCAAGCTGAGCAACACGTTCCTCCAGTTGTTTTTGTTCTCTCTTCCAGCTCTCTCTATCACATTCTACAGTTTTCTCCAGCAACTCATGGATTTCCAGGGAAGACTGAAGCTCCTTGGAGGTCTGTTCCAAAGTGGCCTCAAGCTGAGCAATACGTTCCTCCAGTTGTTTTTGTTCTGTCCCCAAGTTCTGGAGGTGTGTGCCGTTTCTCTCAGTTATGTCTTGGTACCGCTGCTTTCGCTCAGAAGCCAAAGTAGCCTCCTGCGCTTGCACTATCTGTACCAGAAAGTTGTTCTCTTCTTGTTCTTCTATGCTCTTCTCTATCATCAGAAAAATAAAAGCTTCCAAATCTGTTGCTTCTTTCTGCATGTGTTTCAGCTTCTCCTTTTCAGCAAACTGTTTCTGTCTCCTGCGTTGAAAAAAATTTCTAAGTCTTCTAAAGAGCTCCATTTCAGTGTCTCTTTACTTACAATGATTTAATTCACAAATGAGAAACAAAAGCGTGATCTGACTTATATATGAGTGTCCTACTGTGACGTCACACCAAGACGCCCTCCTTCTGTGACATCATCCGGGTCCGAGCTGAAATGGTAAACCGACTCTCCTGAACCTCATTGTTTTGAATAGAAGTGATCGAACCGAGCGCTCTTGAACCGAGTTACTTGAACTGAATCTAAGGAGTCGAACTCACCTAACCGAATCTTTTTGTACTGCCGGGAAAGACCCTTTGCCGGGATGAAACGAACTGTACGACACCTGGAACTGTGAGTTTCCGAGCTTTATGGATTTTATTCTCTTTAAAACACAGAGTTTATCATTTATTATCATTATTATTATTATTATTAAGTGAAGAGGGGAAAAGCGATGTTCCTCATTTTGTGTTTATTCCTGATCATTAGCATAAAGATCTCAGACTTGCAGGAAAAAGTGGATATATTTGTCTAAAATAGATAAAGAATGATATTAAAGAGTGATAATATTTCCATAAATGTTGCAGTGAGCAGAAATTGACCTTTCGGCTAATGGTGTAGGAGACATCATCATTAGCCTCATGCTAGCCGGGTTTGCTAGCGCTGCTTTTGTGTTTATTTTATTAGAAACGTCTACTTTTTGACTAAAAGATGAATAAAACTATATTTAAGTTAATAAGATAACATAAGTTACATTAGTACATACGTTTACTTATAGTTCACTAAAAATCTGATATTAAGACTGAGGAAGAAAACTATTTAAGATAATAAATGCTAGCTGGCTAGTTAGCCTAGCTAATGTTAATAAATAATTGTATTTATCTTTTATAGTCCTTTTCTGTATTTTGATCTACATGTATACAGTGAATGGACACTGTAGGAAATAATAAAGATGTAAAAACAGGTATAAATGTGGTGGTGAAATGTGTCCTAGTGTATGACTGAGTTGTTCCTCTGTGTGCTTCAGTAACTGCTGTTAAACTGAGAGAAAAGAAAAATGGCTTCAGTTCAGCAGAAATGAACTGATAAACAGTGTTAGGAAAAGACAAAGTGTTCAAATATTTACTCAAATATAAATAGTGATAACTTGTTAAAAATGTGTTTAATGGTTTAATAGAGGATTTATTCAGGTTTAAACACACAAGCTGGTGGTGAAGGTAATATTGATTATAGATTCCTTTTATGAGCCGCATCTCACTGTGTGTTTGTCTCTTCAGACACAGGAAGACGGAGACAGGACACGGCATTAGTCTCCTCCAAGCAGCTCGTCCCCTGTGAGGACTCAGTCTCCTCCAAGCAGCTCGTCCCCTGTGAGGACTCAGTCTCCTCCAAACAGCTCGTCCCCTGTAAAGACTCGGTCTCCTCTAAGCAGCTCGTCCCCTGTGAGGACTCGGTCTCCTCTAAGCAGTTTTTCTTTTCATAGATCACCTCAAATCAGTGTTACATTCATTGTGTGTGTATAATGATGGCATGTCAGCTATAAGGGTGAAGAAGGAAAAGTCAAATAAAGTTTGTCACTTTTTTGTTTCTTGTCATTATTTGTTGTCCTCCCCATGTGCTGCTGTACACAGGTGAACAGAGACGTCCATTCCACACCAAGCTTTTTACAGAAATCACCAAATCTTGATTTTAATACTGCTGAGATGATTTTATAGGAGTTTAGTTTCTTATTTTAATACCAATATAAAAATCCCATACATATTATGGTGTAGTCGTGGACCAGTTGAGAAAACACTAAGTGCTTGTAAAAAGACTGGCGGCAGATCAAAATCAATCACATCTTTTATTAATGTTTTTTCTTTTTTAAATACATTTTTCGACTTGATTGTATTAAATAAAAAGATATTTATTACAGTTAATTTACCTTGTGATTAATTTACCAGATTATTTTATTCTTATGATAATTTCTTGCTTACAAACGTTTTAATAAGTAGATGATTATAACTGAAAGATGAACAGAGACTATAAATACTACCATGTGTTTAAGTACAAAATCTGTTTGTGTTCAGAAAAGGATAATGAATAATAAATAATCTAAGGGAAATTAAATAAAGTGTTTGTTAAAAGTGCAGTGTTGTCAGGAAACAGAAGGAAGCGAGGCCAGGTAGCATGAATGAATGATTTCTTGTCTAATAGCTCATAACACACATCTGACACGCGCTAATCACGTGTTCTCATTCTCTATTTTCAATGCACTTCTACTCCCCCTAATTGTCACTTTAAGTATAACAACAGGTCACCACATGCAGTACAAACTAATTACACCTCAAATTAAACCCCACAATTTTTATCAAAATCACATTCCAAACTGCAAACACGTGTTTTCTATTAAATAATATAATTCTAAATATTTTAATACCCTACTGTGTCTAAACAGAGGAGTGCTATATGAACTCGTGTAGGTTTACAATCACACATCACTTCTTGTCTTAATCCACCTGTTTCCCGCTCTTTGGTGACATTGGCCCCCTTTTGGTACATTTATCCTGATACGCCCTGGACACGCTTTTATTGTCATGACAACTTTGTTGTGCTGCAGTTCAACACAAACATTTACTGACCACAGCAATGAAGCGCAAACAAACAGCTGAAATGTTTTTAATTGTTTTTAGTGATAAGCGTCAATGTTTTGAACAATCCGCTCTCCAAGACACCAAAAAAGATTTTTCAGCCAGAAAGAGCGACTTTCAGAAGAAAGAAGGAGAAATAATGACAGATAATAAGACGGGTAACAGCTACAGCTGCTTCTCCTGCTGTCAACTTTATTCAACTTTATTGTCATTGTACAGAGAACAAGTACAGAGACAATGAAATATAGTTATCATTTAGTTCCTAAAACCACATTAAATATCAATCTGTCATGCAGGAAATATAAAATGATTTTGTACTGACTGAGTAATGCAGCACTTATAAAATATTTGTACTACAACATTGTGTGTGTTTAAGACTGGTGCAGTTTTGCATGACTCTGTTCTGTTCACTGTTTTAACTAGAAGTTTATAATGATTTCTGTTTAACTTAAACTTTGTTTTGTATTTTGTAGATAAATTTAACGTTGCCAAGTGCAGAGATAAAAAAGGCAACATCAGAAGGCCAATGAATGCCTACATGGTTTGGGCGAGGAAACAGAGGCCCATCTTTTCCAAGGCCAATCCTAATAGCAGCTCTGCAGAGATCAGCATGCAGCTTGGGATCGCGTGGAACAAACTGAGTGAAGAACAGAAGAAACCCTACTACACTGAATCATGGAGGCTTAAACAGGAACACGAACAGTTGTTTCCTGGTAGGTGAACTTTCTTTATAGACAAATGGCAAAATAACAAAACAAACGCATCAATTCTGACACTTTTATTGTTTTTATGTTGCTTCTTACTCTTTAAATTCTTCTTTTCTATCATGTAGATTGGGTTTATAAACCGCTTCCAAAGAAGGGAAGGAGAAAAGGCAGTTTGCAGAGTAGTGACTCACAGAGGAGACCTGATCATCAACCAAACCACCACATAGTCATGAACATGCCAGAAGAAGTACTAGTCCATGACCTCGTGCCTGAAGTTAGTGATCAGTTCCCCGGCCTTAGCCACCAAGAACTGCTGTCTCCTAAAGACATCTGCTTTGATCCTCCTCTTTTCCCTTCTGTTTCTGAGTCGACTTTCTGCCAGACCAAGTGAGTTAGTAAACTGCATTGGAACAGTTTCAGAAGAATGACATGCAAATGAAGTTTTACTCTGCATCTTAAATAATCGCCATAATCGCCACTCATTTACTTTAATATGCAGCTAAAATTGTGCACTTCTGTTTACAGCACCTGCTATGGGTCTGACTGTACAAGCAGTGAGGTTCAGCTCGAGGACGAGGAGGAAATCACTTTGCTCAACAACGACATCTTTTCCATGTTAAATGAGGAATATGGCTTTTTTAACCAGTCTGGAGCTCAGAATCATACTGAAGACCCCCACAACAGCACAGAGATCCTGGATTCTGTACCAGCCTTTGATGTCGACAGCTTCGAGGATCTGTTGAAGAAAACTTGAAGAGATGGAAAATAAATTCAGGAATAGAGGAAGATGGTGAAATACGAACGTTTCATGTACTTTAGTGTGCATGTTGTTTCACCATCTTCATTTTTTAATTTATTTAAATAAATAAAGATTTTGAATTTCAATCATGTCTAATGTCTCTTCATCACAGAGAGCATTCAATGATGGCATTTTATTTCTTGAAATCCACTTTAGTAAAGTCAGTGATGTTTGATGTCCTTAAAGAAAAGGAATTTGACAGAAAGTGAAGTTGAGGTATTTTCTTGCAGCTTTAGTGCTTTGTTCATTTTGAGCTCTGAAAGCAATATAGCTGACAGTTAATGTGGGGCAGAACCTGATTCACTTAAACATCTGTACTTTATAATTAATCGCATGGATTGGCACAAGAAAGTGGATGATCTTTCAGCAGTTATTCTGACAGGGTTAACACTGGATTCACCTCACAACACCTGAACACTACTGCTGGATGGAGCAGCGGGTGCGTGCACGAGCGGCGGTTGGTGAATGGAGGGTGGAGCCGGGGGGAAACGAGCGGTGAGAAGCAGATCTGTGGCTGATGGGACTAATCAGTGTGCTCTGTTTTAGTGACTGGTGACGAGGAGAAAAAGAAGAAAGACACCGAGCAGAGCTGAGCACGTGTGTGTGTGTGTGTGTGTGTGTGTGTGTGTGTGTGTGTGTGTGTGTGTGTGTGTGTGTGTGTGATGTAAAGTGATTGAGTAAATGTACTTCGTTACTGTACTTGAGTAACTATAAGTGACTTCCTGTCTGATGAACTGTTCTGTATTGGTCCTTTTTACTTCAATAGTAAGGAATGTAGACCTGAGATCCTGATTATTGGTCTTTTATTACCCATAAGGCAGTGATTTTTAACCTTGTTTGAGGCGTGACTCATTGTTTACATGAAGAAAACACAGTGCATGTAGGGGTACGGTCTCAGGAGCCCTGCAGTAAGTGTGCTGTGTGCATGTGATTGATGAATGTGCAGGTAGAAATTCAACTGAAACTGCATTCAATCTGGTTGATTATCAAGCAAGTTATTTTTTAACTACATTTAAGTTCCCTGTTATAGGATAACTTGCAATTCTGTTAGTTTCTTGAAAATTCCTGCAACCACATTCTTAGGAAATACATGAGCTGTTCCTTGGTCTTGGGCACAGGGATATTTTGCCTGCCTTTTTTTTTTTTTTTTTGTCTTTTAAGTTTTACATTGTTCTGATATCAGATGCCCCAAGAATTTTACCTGTTGTACAAACTGCAGTTTAGACACAGAAGCTTTGTGTATGTGAGGATCCTCTATAATTATTTGGAGAAAGAGTCTGGTGTCATTATGCCATGGCTTGGGAAGTCGGGATGTTGTTAATAAATGTGAACTAATTTATTGTCATACAGTGTGTCTGTGTTCTACATTACAGTGGGGTTCAGTTCCTACCTGTGTTTTTCTTGTTCTGACTTCTGCTTCAAATTCATACATGTTCTATGAAAACCAATTTACAGTAATTTTCTTTTCCCCTTTTTCTTTTTCTGTCTTCTATTTGTTCCAGTGTTTCTTTGAGCATACAACATACAATACAATACAATACAATACAATACAATACAATACAATACAATACAATACAATACAGGTGTGAATCTACCTTCTGATGAGTGTATTTGTAAATTATCCGCTAGGTGGCAGTAATGGCACACTTACCGGTAAGCTGTAGAAGAACTCATGTAGAAGTGATGATGTTACAGTGCAGTTGTTGCATGTGCAGACCTGTGATGGAGTAACAGAGATGTTCCTCACTAAGAGTTTTCTACACTAAAGTAAGAAACATACAAAGAGAGAAGACAATTGTGTCTTGTTGTTGGTGATGTATTTTATCTAAACAGTGTATTTTCAGTCTTTTTTTCTGCAGACTTTCCTGATGCCCCAAACTGATTATGATGATGGTGACAGCATGGCCAAGTGTTTTGTCTCGTGACGGCACTTTATGCCGAGACCTTCACATAGTCAGCAAACTGATTAGACAAACATATTAGATTTGCTCAGCAAGTATCTGCACTGGGATGAGGTAAGTAGATAATCTTAGTGTTCCTCTCAGTTCCATTGTTTATTACTGGCAGGCCAGAACAGTCATCAAACATCTTTTTCACCAGGATTTTCATGTATTTTACTGCCTACTTCTTAAAACAGGGTGATGTGGTGATATTTCCTAGATCTAGTGAGGACTCTTGCTGCTGCATTCTGAACTAACTGAAGTTTATTTCTGCACTTACTCACACACCCAGACAGTAAAGCGTTACAGTAGTCTAATCTACAAGTAACAAAAGCATCAACTAGTTTTTCTGCATCCTGTAACACATCATATTTCTAATTTTAGCAATATTTCTAAGGTGAAAGAAGGCGATCCTGGTGATGTTATTAACGTGAGCCTTAAAGGAAAGACTACAGTCAATAATCACACCAAGATCTTTAACTGCTGTACACGCTGAAACAGAAACACCATCCAGAGATGCTACGCAATCAGAAAGTTTGCTTCTAGGGTTAAGGTTAGGGTTAGTCATGTGATGGAAATGTCTTTGCAGGTGGACGAATGCTATTTGTTCTGTTATTGAACTAGAAACAGTGAATGTTGAGATGTTTGGGAACTGATTATTGTCTGTATATATGCAGGTCAGGGTTTTTTCATGCTGGAACACCGTTCATTACAATGAGACGTTATTTTTAATGTTTTTAACTAACTGAGTTTCTCAAAAGTTATATTTGACCTGTAGATGTTATAAGGCTGCATTCTAACTAACCCTTTTTGCAGCAATCGATAGTTTTGATCAGTTTCACTTCTGTTCATGTTCAATTGGGTTTAAACAGAATTGGGTTTTGTCACATTTTCCCCTAAATATTATCATGTGGATTTTAATACTTAGTTGGGAATTAAATGTCATAAACACTTTAATAAAAGAAACAAAACACACACAAAATTCAAGTATTTAGTTTTTATTAGTATTACAACAAACATAGTAGAAATAGTCAAATATAGTAGAGAGGGAAAAAAAACTATATGTATGGTGTGTGTTCACATGCTGAATCTAAACCTGGCCAGAGCTTTGCAGATTCTCTCCACTGCTGCCATTTCCTGTTCTTCATGAATTATTGAGGAATCTGGTTATAAAGCGAGTGATGTCTCGTTTGGGCTTTTGTTTTTTCCTAAATTTATTCTCAAACTCCAAAGTTTCCTCCAGCTAAACAACATGTTCCTCCAGTCGCTCTCGTTCTCTTAGTGGTTGAGGGAATCCTGGAGCTTCCTGGTGGCTTGGAGATGTAATGTTGTAATTTCCTCCATGTTTAGTTTGGCCTTCTTTTTTTCTTTCACTATTTTCTTTCTCTCAAATTCCAACTCGACCTCAAGCACAGCAAGACGTGTCTCCACTCGCTCTCGGTCTGCTATCAAATTTCTATTCTCTTCCTCACAATGATCCAGAGAATCCTGAAGCTCCCTGAAGGTTTGAATCTGTAACGTGTTCATTTCCTTCATGTCGAGTTTGGCCTTTTTTTCTTTCTCTCTTTTCAAAGTGGCCTCAAGCTGAGCAACACGTTCCTGCAGTTGTTCTTGTTCTCTCACCCAGCTCTCTCTCTCACGTTCTACTGTTTTCTCCTGTTTCTTGCAGAGTTCCAGGGAAGACTGGAGCTCGGTGATGTTTTGGAGATGTGTGGGGTTTCTCTCAGTTATGTCCTGTTCCCACTGCTTTCGCTCAGAAGCCAAAGTAGCCTCCAGCTTTTGCACCATCTGTAGCAGAATGGCTTTCTCTTCTTTCTCTTGTGCTAACTTCTCTTTCATCAGATTAGAAAATGCATCCAAGTCTGTTACTACTTTCTCCATGTGTTCCAGCTTCTCCTTCATTTCAGCAATCTGCTCAGATTTCTTTTTTCTTCTGGTATAAAAAAACTCTCTAAACCTTCTGAAGAGCTCCATGTTTACGTGTCTTTACTCACACGCACAAACCTCGGAAATGAGAGAAACAGAGACAGTGTTCTGACTTACATAGTCGCCCTACTGTGACGTCACACTGAGATGCTCCGCCCTCTGGTCTCTCTCTCTCTCTCTCTCTCTCTCTCTCTCTCTCTCTCTCTCTCTCTCTCTCTCTCTCTCAGAATCCTAAATGACCAGTAGGTGGCAGTGTGATGTGTATTAGAGCTCACTGTCACAGCAGGTCATTAGAAGTAGTGGAGCTCGAATGACGTCATTAATAGCGAGGACAAGACACACAGCAGTTTGGGATTCTTTTATTGACTTTATTGATTAATTGATTTGGAGTATGATTGTGTTTCTGATCAAAGTAAGTTCATGTGTATGGAGTAAAAACAACCTGTACATTTCTCACTTCCACACAGTATTATGAGATGTTCATCTGCAGGAAGGAGATGAGTGAGTGAAGGTGTGTGTGATCAGCATGACGTAGAGGGGCTCCGTGCGGGCGGGGCACACACGGGAGAAGAAGCAGAGTGCTTTGGGGAATGCCGAGGTTTGACAGCTGCTGAAGGGGGCGTGGCAGGGGGATCCCTGACAATAACTAAGTGGCTAAATACATTATTTAATTAAGATTCAGACTGGACAATGTGCCTCAGTGAGCAGGTATCGTTAGCTGAGCAAAGGAAGAAGTACAACCAATAAGGTGATCATCTTAAATTAGAGATATCCATAATCTTAATTATAAATTAAAGTCAGATTCGAGGTTAAAATTGGATTAATGTAACAAAGTGCAATCTATTTGAGTAATCTTTTACAGCCGCGCGAGAAGGACTAACATGCTACATACCTTCACCCACACCAGTGGATTCCGTCGTTGGGCCATTGGGTGGGCACCCTACAACAATAATATTTTTAGCCGAGCAAGCACCAATATAGCCTAAGAAATGGAAAGAATGTAAAGTGCAAAAAAATAATATTTGATTCTATTCACACACTGTACTGCACCTACCCACTGGATAAAAAATAAACAGTGATAATACCATAATTCCTTTTTTGCAAAATAAAGTTTTAGTTTTGTCCAGTTGCACATATATTTTTAGTTTCTTAATGTGTGTTTTTGTGATATTTAAATTATTTTATAACTCATATTTATAGGTCAAAATTACAGTGGTGTACAGCTTTCATAGAATGTACATAGAGGGAATCTTTCACTCATTCTAAAATCTGTGTCACTGTGGGGGTTTTTTTTTTTTCTGCAGGCAATCAAAACACGATTTGTGTCCGTTATGGAAAGCGACAATGCAATACTGGCAGCTGTCACATTTCTTATGTTTAAACTGCGATGGTTGAGAGACCAGAGGAAGAAAGAGATGGTCAAAGGAATGCTTGCAGCAGAGTGTCACAAGCTCATCCCTCACCCTGGTCCTGTTCAGCAAGCAGCCACGATAACGGTAACCAGTTTCAGTCTCTCCCTCTTTCTCTCTCTCTCTCTCTCTCTCTCTCTCTCTCTCTCTCTCTCTCTCTCTCTCTCTCTCTCTCTCTCTCTCTCTCTCTCTGCAGATGATCACCTGTTGCCTTTGGTAGAGAAAATCCACCCAGCTGAAGTGAATAAAATGGATTCATGGATGCTGATTGGGAGTGAAAACAACTTTGAAATCATTAAAATTATTTCTGATCCTGATCTTTTTGCGAGCCAAAGTGAGCAAACACACTCGCACACGCACACACACACACACACACACACACACACACACACACACACACAGTAATATTATATTTAGGAATGATTTGTAATAAGTGGTTGTAGTAATGAGTGTATTATTATGTTAAATAATATTATATTAATATGATGATTAAGTTTTGGTCATGTGGTAACAAAACCCCACCCACCAATTCCTCATTTACATCTATTCATAATCACACACATCACTCCTCTATTCACTCTTTATATGCACGTGACACACGTGTGATAGAAGTGTATATGTGTGTGTTTGTGTGCAGGTGGATGAAATGAACATGATCCTAAAAACAGGAGAAGCAGGAGTCAAGTCGGTGAGTATCCACACACACACACACACACACACACACACACACACACACACACACACACACACACACACACACACACACACACACACGTATGATGTGTAGACTAAAACTTCTCTGCATTTTTCTTTCAGGAAACAAAGATGCTCTTCGGCACAAAGAAAAAGAGGAAGAACAAGAAGAAAAAAATATATTTATAATAATAATAATAATAATAATAATAATAATAATAATAATAATATTTTTTTAAAATATTATATTAATACTGCATGTTATTATATTTTTTATGTTTAAATACTTTGTTTTCCCTTTTTTTATTAATATAATATTTAGGGAAATAAATAAAGACAATCCACAATGTAAATGTTTACGAGTGTTTTGAATCTTTATTATTAAACATTTTATAAGAACTTTAAGAGGAACTTGTCAAGTGATTGTGATACACATGCATGAAAGAAGAACATTTTAATAAATATTTTCCTGAAACCAGCAACAAATTAACATCACACTTTTAAACCTTCATTCATACATATTTATAATATCAAAGCTTTTAATGTATCAATATTTTTAAAACTACAATAGCTCTTTTTTAGCCAGTGACATACAGTGCAGTATTATAGCCTGATGATTTTCATTTATTTCATAGAGATTTTATACAAATAGTTTGTAATTCTTCTTTCTAATTTTATTCTGCATGTGTGGTGTTTCCTCTATTTGTGCACCAGCTCTCATAACAGTTCCTACTGCTGTAACTGTATAATAAAGGCATTTAAAACACTATAAATATATAAAAATTCTCAACGTCCAGCTGGTTCAGCATCTCCATCAGATGCTTCATCTGCTTTAGAGTCACGTGAGCTCCATCCACCAACACTACACGGATGTGGAGCTCACTGACACGTACCGTTTCATTTCACTAATTCTCCAGGGCAGACCCCCGAGTAGATGTCAGAGGGGTAGAATCAAATCTGCCCTTCCCAAGTGATTTTATTGGAGTAAACATGAATAAACCTCTACCTTTTCCCAAATCATCCCCTTAATCCTTTTTTAAAGTAAAGAACAGTATGTAGAAATAAAATCCACCCTCCAATAAAATCTACAGCTTTAAACCCAACTTGTAATCTCACTGAACTGAAGCATTGATTCACTTAAATCATAGTACATTTGTATCATTTGTAATGTATTATTAGTGCAGTTGCAGCTAAATGTAGAGCTGCTACTAGATGAAAAGGATTAGAAGTGATGTAGGGCTTTTGTGTGTGTTTTCAGAAGAATCCAGACTCTGGTGAGGACTATGAGGTCTGTGCTGATGATCACTAAATTGACTGAAGATCACGTTCACGTTCTTAGTGGTTTTTGATGAGGAACATAATCAGGATGGCCCCCAATCTGTTCAGATTGAGTTTATAATTGTTTACATCATAAACATATAAAGTTCATATATATATATATAATGCTTTTTCTAAGCATTTTTTATCAGTTGTGTCGACTTTTTTTATGTCGCCGAACCCTAATATCTCGAGCACAAGGGAGAAAAATTTGCCATTTAACGTCGGTTATCTCGGTGCAGCCGCAGAAGAACTCGCGGAAGTGGCGGAAAAATCAAGTCTTACAGCTGCTCCAGGTGTTGTGTTGTATACTGGTGAATCTCTGCTGTTAGTTAGTGCTAGTGTTCGTAGTGTTAGTAGTGTTAGTAGTGTTAGTAGTGTTAGTAGGGGCGCGGCGCGGCTTTGGGAAGAAAAGAGCAGCCGTTGAGAGAGTGCCGGTGGGAAGACACGTACCGGGATACGCATGCGCGATAACAACGACCGCCGTGAACCAACATATAACAACAATAACGGACAGTGAGAGTGTGGAAGTTTAAATAGGAGCTGGTGATGATGATAAACGAGCACCATATGTGCGCGATTGAAGCAGAGCTTCAGAGAAAGTGCAGAGAAAACACCTGACACGCTGAAGGGGGCCGAAGGGGCCGTGGCAGGTGGATTCATGACAGATAAACATGTACTGTATGTATTTTTATAGCATGCCTTCATCAAACAAATCGCGGCAACGCTGTTGTGTAAAAAACCCTTCAAAAACACGTGCATGCACATTCTCATTTATTAACGCACATCATGTACATAAAGAAATTTCAAGCACGTTAATATACTGCCACCATTTTGATTTTCGTTTATCTCGATCATCGGTTACCTCGATGCTTTTTGGCGACCCCCTAGGACATCGACATAACCGGGTTCCACTGTATTAATAATTTAAATAATATCAAATATATAATATAAAATATTTCATATAATAAAAATCAAAAGTAATATTTCAGATTGAATCCCAGTGGAAACGCGACTGATCTGAAGCTGCTGCTTTTCAGCTGATACACACTGTGTGGTCAAAAGTATTTGGACATGTGTCTTTTCCAGACAGATGTGGTTCATAAATTCACCTAAAATGCTCTTAAATGCACCATACAGCCAATTAACATGCAAACTGTGAAACACTTCATATAAACAGAATGTAGAATCACTGAAAGCATTTTAAATGGGATTTAAATACCCGCTACAGAGGGAAGCAGGAGCTTTTCTGTAGCTATTATTGCTTTTATGTTCATGGCACAGGACCAAATATCAGTTTATTTTATCTTTCCATAATGAGCTGGAATAAATCATAAATGCTGTGGTGCCAATGGAAGATTAAGGAGGAAAGAGTCTCCAGGACCATGATGATTTCTTGGCCCATGATGATGACTGGCTAATAATCTGATTTAGATTCCTACAGCTGTGCTCCTGGATCTATGTGCTGAATTGGGTCCAGTACTACAGAGGGAAACACACCAGAACCATGCCATCCCCGTCCAAATACAGGTCCTCACCACTCTGGGGTTAATGACAACAGGTTGTTTTAGTGGGAAATGGCAGACAGCGAAAGACTTTATATAAATATTATATATAATCAACTTTTTCACAAAGACCTTCTTTGATATAATATAATTCTATTAAATCTCATGCTAGAGGTCTGGTATCTGCCTCTGAGTGTCATAATGCCTGTCATTTTGGATGTTATTATTAAGGTGGGTAGTTGATACATCAGGTTTCCCTTCACTGTGGCACACTGACCTGCTTCAGCACATGATTCCTTTATCCTGACACATAGCAGTGTAGGGAACAGACTACAGGCAGCTGCAGGACGTGATGACTGGCTTCTTGTTGAGTTTAACAACATGTAGAAATTGTAAACATTGTCCTGATGTAGTCTATAATATGACATGTGACAGAGGCTTCACCCCTCAGACGCTCCTCACCTCCTGAAATCCAGATGTGGAGCTCTGGATGTCTCAGGTGGAAGACTTCTATACGACCCGAAAAAAGTGTACAAGATTATCAGGGTGTGTGGTGTTTTGCACAATGTGGCACTGAGGACCAGTTTCCCTCTCCCTCCTGACCTCCCTCCCCCTCAGCATTATGACCCCAGCCACAGCCCCCTGCCCCACAAGAGGGATATAAACTAAGTGGAAGAATCCATGAGGAGGTCATACGGCATTTGTAAGGAAGACAAAAATAATGGTTGTTAATAGTGTTTATTGTGTCTCATTGTAGTAAAAGATTAAAATCAAGATTTAAAAAAAGATTAAAAAAAGATTTGACAAGACAGAAATTAAAAATGATTAAAAGATGAGACGATCTACAAGATACAATAGTTTTACACTCAGCTTTATACTATTGACTATAAGTGTAAAATTATCATAAAAAACCATAAGAGAAACATAAAGAGGAAAAAGGCATGTTCAGACTCTCTGTTTCTCTTGTCGTCTTCTTTTTTTTCTATTTCTCCTTTTCTTTTGAATGTTTTCTTGTCTCAGCTGAGCAACAATTTCCTTCCATCGCTCTCGGACTCTCATATAATGATCTGTTTTATTCTCTGAAGTCTTCTTTTCTTCCTCACAGAGATTCTGGGTATCCTGGAGCCCCCTGTTGGTCTGAAGCTGTAAGTTGTTCCTCTCCTCTATGTCAAGTTTAGTTTTCTCTCTTTCGTCCTCTTGTTTTTCTTTAAAATCCAACGTGGGCTCAAACTGAGCAACACGTTCCTCCAGTCGCTCTTTCTCTCTGATCAAATGATCTCTCTCCTGCTCTGCACTATTTTTTACTTTCTCACAGTGATTCTGAGTATCCTGGAGCTCCATGGTGGTCTGTTCCAAAGTGACCTCAAGCTGAGCAACATGTTCCTCCACTTTCGTTTGTTCTCTCGTCCAGCTCTCTCTCTCACCTTCTACAGTTTTCTCCAGTTCCTCATGGATTTTCAGGGAAGACTGGAGCTCCATGGTGGTCTGCTCCAAAATAAACTCAAGCTGAGCAACACGTTCCTCCAGTTGTTTTTGTTCTCTCGCCCAGCTCTGGCTTCTCTCAGTTATATCCTGTTCCTGCTGCTTTCGCTCAGAAGCCAAAGTAGCCTCCAGCTTTTGCACCGTCTGCAGCAGAATGGCTTTCTCTTCTTTCTCTTCTGTTATCTTCTCTATCATTAGAAGAGAAAATGCATCCAAGTCTTTCACTACTTTCTCCATATGTTCCAGCTTCTCCTTCATTTCAGCAATCTGCTTAGTTTTCTTCGTTCTTCTGGTTTGAAAAAACTCTCTCAACCTTCTGAAGAGCTCCATGTTTATGCCTCTTTACTCACAAGCAAAAACCTCGGAAATGAGAGAAACAGAGACGCGTTTCCAATTGTAGACGTTGCCTTACTGTGACGTCACAGGGAGATGCCCCGCCCTCCGTCTGTGTCGTAACCCGGTCTCTTTAACCTGACACTATGCGCATGCGCACATTACAGAGGTAAAGAGCGGATAAAATATCATGTCTTCACAGCTTTTCTGTTGTTCCTGAGAGAAGAGCGATATTACAGTCATAAATAAGATAAAAACGGCTGTAAACTGTGTATAAAGCGAGTGAATCCGAGTTGAGAACCGGAAGTTGACCGGAGTGACTCTATGAATGTTGCAGAATCATAAATGACCAGTAGGTGGCAGTGTGATGTGTATTAGAGCTCACTGTCACAGCAGGTCATTAGAAGTAGTGGAGCTCTAATGACGTCATTAATAGCGAGGACAAGACACACAGCAGTTTGGGATTCTTTTATTGACTTTATTGATTAATTGATTTGGAGTATGATTGTGTTTCTGATCAAAGTAAGTTCATGTGTATGGAGTAAAAACAACCTGTACATTTCTCACTTCCAGACAGTATTATGAGATGTTCATCTGCTGGAAGTTCATGTTTAATGCTGCATGTTTTATAGGATTTATGAGCTGGAATAAATGTTTCTATATTGGTTTTGTTTTAAACGACTGGTGCATTTAAAGCTACTTTTTTCCCTCAACTATAGGGAGGCAGAAGTTAGAAAAAAAATTCCAGTTTAAGTTGGGATTATTATAAAACCTGTATGTGAGTATTTTAGGCAAAATGCTGTTTATTGTATTTATTGTAAGACTTTATGCTTCAGATGAGTTTTATTAAAAAAGAAAAACGTTTTTACTATATTTTTAAAATAAAACATCATTCTGAGTGAAACCAATTGTTTATTAAATGCATTATTCACTAAATAAACATCAATGAAAACTAGATGATTTGTTTTTATTGAATGTAAAAATATTAATTTGAGGATAATTGAACTTAATGAATGGAATAGTTTTGGATTAAATGAAGACTTTACTGAACTAAACAGCACTGAATTCTCCTTTAAATGAACTGAAGTTTACTGAACTAAATACTGTTACTTATATGAAAATAAACCCGGTTTCTTGAACCCTGTTTGGTTTCAGCCCCACTTTTGGGCCTCACAGCTGAAAATGACCTTCCTGACTTTCAATGGTAAAAGTTCCTGACAACAGTGTGCTACATACACAATTTACATCTCTTTTGAAAGAACACACTTTGGGCTTTACATCATCCAAAGATGCTGAAGTTCCTTAGAAAAAAATGTGTACGTCATAAAACATATTTCTATCTATCTATATATATATATCTGAGCTTAATACCCCTGATCTATGTGAAGACACTGATCATCTTAATGATTTCTCACAATAATTATCAACAATGATTTAACATGGTAGGAAACAGCTCTTTTTAGAAAAGGCCTGCAGGCAACTCATGTGGTCCTTGCGGGTGACTTGGTGCCCGCGGGCACCATGTTGGTGACCCCTGCTTTATGGTGTTATTTTTGACCAACCAATAGCTCTGACAATAGTCTTCTTTGTTTTCAAAAACCCAAAAGATATTCCCATGATCCTCAAATATCATTGGTTCAAACATACTTTAACTGTGACGTTATTTGACGTGTCACTGAAACTTGAATTGTGAATATTCTTAGACACTATTTGTAAAGTTATCTTTTTTTGTCAGCTAGAGCAAATTGACAGAGCTTGGGAACATGTTATAGGAGGGTTATAATGTACTAACGTTAATTTGATAAGACAGACTCCACTTTGGACAAATTCAGTCTCCACATTAGACAATCACAGATCGAGCAGCTGCTTAAAGAAGCCAAAAAGCAAGAGCCCTGCAACCATGACCTCGACGTGATTTGAACACGCAACCTTCTGATTTGGAGACAGACGTGCTACCGTTACTCCACGAGGTCCGAGTTGCTATGTGAACCACCTCATGGCACAGAGTTGGCTTTGCATTTTTCTCATCACGGTTGTAATGACAAATTGAGTCTGATGGTCACGTTGCAGGCTTTGACATTTTCCGCTTTTGAAGTCCCTGATTGTTGGTGTAATTAGTATTCATACATGAGTAAATAATGGTTTAGTCTCACTGTGGTAAGCATCCTTTATGGTGGTAATTTTGACCAACAAATGGCTGTAGTTGTCTTTGTTTGAACCCAAAAGATATTCCCATGATCCTCCCATGCAAATATCATTGGTTTCAAACATACATTAACTGTGACATTATGTGACGTGTCACTGAAACTTGAATTGTGAATACATAGGGTTGCTTTTTACTCTGGACAGGCAACACAGAAGATGATGCGGGTTAACAGAATAATTCACAATTCACTGTTATATGAACAATAAAACATTTAATTAAAATTACCGGAAAATCTACAAAAATGTCAAATAATAAAATATAACAGATGCAAACACAAAAAAGGTACAAATAATATTTCAAAATGATGTATATATTAGCGAAAGAGGCACAGGGTTTATTTGTATTTTTGTTATTATTATTAAATCTGATTAAACATTTAAGGAGATTATTTTCTTTATGTGGTTTGAGCAATAGGTGGTGGTGAGGGTTTCTGTGCGTACGGTGTGTGTGCATGTGTGTGTGCGTGTGTGTGTGTGGTGTGTGTGTGTGTGTG
>JBCEWE010000856.1:0-2500 GCA_039877035.1 Silurus lanzhouensis
CAGTGTGAGGTGTACAGTTTGTGTGTGTGTGTGTGTGTGTGTGTGTGTGTGTGTGTGTGTGTGTGTGTGTGTGTACCTGCAGTGTGAAGTGTACAGTTTGTGTGTGTGTGTGTGTGTGTGTACCTGCAGTGCGAGGTGTACAGTGTGTGTGTGTGTGTGTGTGTGTGTGTGTGTGTGTGTGAATACCTGCAGTGCGAGGTGTACAGTGTGTGTGTGTGTGTGTGTGTGTGTGCCTGTAGTGCGAGGTGTACAGTGTGTGTGTGTGTGTGAATACCTGCAGTGCGAGGTGTACAGTGTGTGTGTGTGTGTGTGTGTGTGTGTGTACCTGCAGTGCGAGGTGTACAGTGTTTGTGTGTGTGTGTGTGTGTGTGTGTGTGTGTGTGTGTGTGTATACATGCAGTGCAGGGTGTACTGTGTGTGTGTGTGTGTGTGTGTGTGTGTGTGTGTGTGTGTGTATATACCTGCAGTGCAGTGTATACAGTGTGTGTGTGTGTGTGTGTGTACCTGCAGTACGAGGTGTACAGTGTGTGTGTGTGTGTGTATGTACCTGCAGTGCGAGGTGTACAGTGTGTGTGTGTCTGTGTGTGTGTGTATACCTGCAGTGCGAGGTGTACAGTTTGTGTGTGTGTGTGTGTGTGTGTGTGTGTGTGTACCTGCAGTGTGAGGTGTACAGTGTGTGTGTGTGTGTGTGTGTGTGTGTGTGTGTGTGTGTGTGTGTGTGTGTGTGTGAGAATACCTGCAGTGCGAGGTGTACAGTGTGTGTGTGTGTGTGTGTGTGTGTGTATACCTGCAGTGCGAGGTGTAGTGTGTGTGTGTGTGTGTGTGTATACCTGCAGTGCGAGGTGTACAGTGGGTGTGTGTGTGTGTGTGTGTGTGTGTGTGTGTGTGTGTGTGTGTGTGTGTGTGTGTGTACCTGCAGTGCGAGGTGTACAGTGTGTGTGTGTGTGTGTGTGTGTGTGTGTGTGTGTGTGTGTGTGTGTACCTGCAGTGCGAGGTGTACAGTGTGTGTGTGTGTGTGTGTGTGTGTGTGTGTGTGTGTGTGTACCTGCAGTGCGAGGTGTACAGTGTGTGTGTGTGTGTGTGTGTGTGTGTGTACCTGCAGTGCGAGGTGTACAGTGTGTGTGTGTGTGTGTGTGTGTGTGTGTGTGTGTGTGTGTGTGTGTGTGTGTGTACCTGCAGTGCGAGGTGTACAGTGTGTGTGTGGTATTTGGAGCCCAGGCTGCACTGGAAGGCGTGTTTAATGAGGTTAATGCTGATCTCCCTCTGGGAAACATCCACGGCACTGAGCTGCTGAATGACAGACAGGAACGTCTGAGGAACATCAGCCGGGTTCAGCAACAACACCGTACTGCACACACACACACACACACACACACACACACACACACACACACAGTTATGAAAGAAGATGAGGCTGAAATAAGAGCTGTTTAAATGAAAAGAAGCAATATATATGAGGTGCTATTAAAATGTTTCGAGACTAGTTATGTAACGCACCAACAGATGGCAGCACGAGGCTGCACGCACAGTCACATGGAGCACCGACCTTCATAAGTCAGTGTACTAAAAGACATGGTCCTGTGTACATCAGGAGCAGTGCGACTGGTGCTGTTCTGACCACGTGCTTTACCACGTCTGCTATTCTGACCACGTGTGCACACCATCACCGAGCTCCTCCTCAAACATGATTTTCACACCGGAAACTACACGGTCTCACTTCCGCACCCACCCTACTCGCCAGATTTGGCTCCTGGGGACTTCACCCTCTTCCTGAAGATGCAGTTCAAAGGTCGCAGTTTTGACACCGTTGTGGAGATTCAGCACGAATCGCAGAAGGTTCTTGATACGATAAGGACTTCAAGGACACGTTCCAGAGGAACACTGGGAGCACTGTATTGCTGTGCAGGGGGACTATTTTGAAGGCAATTGTCTGGAAACTTAAATAATTAAAGTACTTTCGTATAAACAGAGCGAGTCTCCAAACATTTTGATATCACCTCATACACAACTGTTCTCATTTAATCGTGTGTGTGTGTGTGTGTGTGTGTGTGTGTGTGTAATTTGGATGTAAAAAAAATGTCTTGTAGGCATAAGGTATTACAGCAGACAGGAAGGAAGAGTTTCCTGAACAACACTCACATGGTTTTGCCACGCTGACGCTCAGCACTCATCCCCTGTTCCTCTTTCACCAACCTGTGGTACGAAATCCCTATCACACACACACACACACACACACACACACACACACACACACACACACACACACACACACACACACACACGCCATATTTCAGCTGTTTGTATTTCACAATGGTTTTGCTTTTTTACACTTTGAGCTAAAACACATACTGACTGACGTGGGTCCAGATCACATGACCTCACTGTGAGCAGATCTGTATGTCTCAATGCTGACTTAACAGTCTTAGTGAGCGAGACATTAATCAGTGTGTAACTGAATCTCTGCATTGTGTAATATTGTACATATATATAAAAGTTTATT
>JBCEWE010000856.1:7500-10000 GCA_039877035.1 Silurus lanzhouensis
TGTGAGAATTAAATAGAAAGTATAACGCAGGTACAGATGGAGGGAGAGGATCAGCTTCTCCCTTCCTGCTTGCTGTAATGTGAATATCTGATGTAAATGAAGTCCTGGCTCCACACACACTTCCTGTAAAAGGGGAAGTTCAGCAGATCATGCTGCTCTACTCATTATTCCTGCTCAGATACTTTCCCTATTTTACACCCTGGCAGTGTTTATGGTGGAGATCTTCAAACAGGTCCTACACACAGATCTCTGTGCTTCTTATCCTCATGTCCGTTAAAAAGAATAAGGGTAAATCCCCCAGTGTGTGTGTGTGTGTGTGTGTACACATACAAAAACAGATGCATTGTATCAATCCATCACACAGATATGTTCTTTCAGTGTGCTACACCAGTACACACACACACACACACACACACACACACACACACACACACACACACAAGCATTAGCACTAGTGGATTAACAAAAACACCTCACACATGTTAAATGTATTAATACACACAAGTAAACACGTGTAATTTAGTAATAATAATAATAATAATAAACCCTGCAGGAACAGGAGTGTGTGTGTGTGTGTGTGTGTGTGTGTGTAACGCCACATTACTGCAAGTGTGTCTGATCAGCTGGAAAACAGAACCAACACAAACAGAGAACCAGTGTTTATCATGTGTGTGTGTGTTTGTGTTGTGAAATCTTGGAGTCAGAACTTCTAACCTCCTTCAACATCCTTTAGAGAGAAAAAGCCGAAACCATAAACACACACTCTCAGATAACAAATAACACACCATCACTTCCCAATCCAGCAGAGAAACACACTGCATCCTGATCACCACCAGCATGGTGCCCACCTGATACCCAGGTCCACTACAGACCTCATACACAAAACACACACACACACACACGAACGAACGCGCGTCGTAATGACGTCACCGCGAGTACCCACCCGCACGAGCCGGAGTTCAGGTGTATACACTCGCCATGGTAACTAAACATCAGACACACCGCCAAAGAAGTCCACGCGCCATGCTCATCACTCCGACCACCTACACCGCCATGTCTCAGCCAATCACAGAGATGCGTCATGTGCGCGCCCGAGCGCGTGATGGCGGCTCACCGGACATCCGCCCACGCGCGCGTGCACCTTCTACACCTACCTTCCGCGGTCCCGGTGGCGGAGTCGCGCGAGTTTATTTCATATTCACCGGTACAAAAATATTCACTTCCCTCTTTCACACACACACACACACACACACACACACACACACACACACACACACACACACATTGTCTATTTATTATTATTATTATTATTATTATTATTATTATTATTATTATTAAGGTTTTGACACACACACACACACACACACACACACACGTCTATTTATTATTATTATTATTATTATTATTATTATTATTAAGGTTTTGACACACACACACACACACACACACACACACGTCTATTTATTATTATTATTATTATTATTATTATTATTATTATTAAGGTTTTGACACACACACACACACACACACACACACGTCTATTTATTATTATTATTATTATTATTATTATTATTAAGGTTTTGACACACACACACACACACACACACACACACACACACACACACCCCGTATCGCTATTGGGTTTGGTCACACATCACCACCACACCACAGTGTGTATGAAAAAGTCATGTGCCGGAAAAGGTTTTCAGTAGTACAGAATGAATTCTTGTTGGCTGAGAATCTGAGAAGTTGCTCATCGCTCTGCCCGGAGTTCCCCTTCATACCCAGGCTGAGGAACACCTCAGATATTCAGTGTGAAAGTGATGATAAGGTCCAAACTCTTAGTGAAGCAGAAGCAAAAGTTTCCAATATGAACATCACTCAGGTCTTCACTGATGTAATGAAGTTGCTTCTACTTCTACTACACAATTTCCCACTTCTGCTGTTCATATCACACTAACACCTGATGATCACCAGCTCCTCTGCACTGAGACGTTCTCAGAGAGGACAGGAGACGTTTCTCAGAAAAAACGCTCATGGAATTTCTTTTCATGCTGTTTTATATAAATATATATGAAGTTCTATTAGTGTGTTGGTGATGAGGAGGAGGTGAAAAAGTAATATTACATTTTAATTCTACAAAATGACCAAATCATTAAAAATAAATGTATAATGTTTAAATATATTTTGATTAAAATTATTGATTATTTTACTTAAAATTTCGATGTTTATTAATGATGTTAATTATTAAATATGTTTTGAAAATATAATAAATATCAAATATATTTTAGTTTGTAATTCAGGGTGTGTTTGTGTTAGAGCTCCTTTCATTCTCCAGGGCATTACTGCAATTCATAATCATAATCTTCTCCTTCTTCTTCTTTCAGCTGCTCCCATTAGGAGTCTCCACAGCAGATCATCTGTCTCCATCCCCCCCTGTCCTCTACATCTGCCTCTTTCACACCAACTACCTGCATGTCTTCCCTCACCACATCCATAA
>JBCEWE010000856.1:62500-65000 GCA_039877035.1 Silurus lanzhouensis
GCAGGTGTAGTGAGCAGGAGCAGGTGCAGGTGTAGTGAGCAGGAGCAGGTGTAGTGAGCAGGAGCAGGTGTAGTGAGCAGGAGCAGGTGCAGGTGTAGTGAGCAGGAGCAGGTGTAGTGAGCAGGAGCAGGTGCAGGTGTAGTGAGCAGGAGCAGGTGTAGTGAGCAGGAGCAGGTGCAGGTGTAGTGAGCAGGAGCAGGTGTAGTGAGCAGGAGCAGGAGCAGGAGCAGGTGTAGTGAGCAGGAGCAGGTGTAGTGAGCAGGAGCAGGAGCAGGTGCAGGTGCAGGTGTTGGTGTAGTGAGCAGGAGCAGGTGCAGGTGTAGTGAGCAGGAGCAGGTGTAGTGAGCAGGAGCAGGAGCAGGAGCAGGTGCAGGTGTTGGTGTAGTGAGCAGGAGCAGGTGCAGGTGTAGTGAGCAGGAGCAGGTGTAGTGAGCAGGAGCAGGTGTAGTGAGCAGGAGCAGGAGCAGGTGCAGGTGTAGTGAGCAAGAGCAGGTGTAGTGAGCAGGAGCAGGAGCATGTGTAGTGAGCAGGAGCAGGAGCAGGTGTAGTGAGCAGGAGCAGGTGTAGTGAGCAGGAGCAGGTGTAGTGAGCAGGAGCAGGAGCAGGTGTAGTGAGCAGGAGCAGGAGCAGGTGTAGTGAGCAGGAGCAGGTGTAGTGAGCAGGTGCAGGTCTAGTGAGCAGGAGCAGGAGCAGGAGCAGGTGCAGGTGTTGGTGTAGTGAGCAGGAGCAGGAGCAGGTGTAGTGAGCAGGAGCAGGTGTAGTGAGCAGGAGCAGGTGTAGTGAGCAGGAGCAGGTATAGTGAGCAGGAGCAGGAGCAGGAGCAGGTGCAGGTGTAGTGAGCAGGAGCAGGAGCAGGTGTAGTGAGCAGGAGCAGGTGTAGTGAGCAGGAGCAGGTATAGTGAGCAGGAGCAGGAGCAGGAGCAGGTGCAGGTGTAGTGAGCAGGAGCAGGAGCAGGTGTAGTGAGCAGGAGCAGGTGTAGTGAGCAGGAGCAGGTGTAGTGAGCAGGAGCAGGTATAGTGAGCAGGAGCAGGAGCAGGAGCAGGAGCAGGTGTAGTGAGCAGGAGCAGGTGTAGTGAGCAGGAGCAGGTGTAGTGAGCAGGAGCAGGTATAGTGAGCAGGAGCAGGAGCAGGAGCAGGTGCAGGTGTAGTGAGCAGGAGCAGGAGCAGGTGTAGTGAGCAGGAGCAGGTGTAGTGAGCAGGAGCAGGTATAGTGAGCAGGAGCAGGAGCAGGTGCAGGTGTTGGTGTAGTGAGCAGCAGCAGGAGCAACTTTCTGAACTGTAGTGTCGGAATGTGTCTCCTGATATTTCCATCCCATATATTTGATATTTACATGAATTGTAAAATTAGTGTTTAATCACATTCTTATTACAATCTTTTATCCTTTATAGATACACAGTGTACAAATAATATATAAACATGATGATCATCTACGATATACAATAAATACACCATTATATACAAACATGATACAGAATATACAGAGTGGAGCAGAACCGCATGGTGATTACTGCAGCAGAATGATGATGGTGATGCTGATGCTGATGGTAGATGGGAATAAAACTGGCTCTGAATCTGATGGAAGAAGATGAAGAGTTTGTGCTTGGGGTGTGAGAAGCCATTCTGATTGATTAATTATGAATCCTATGTTATTGAAACTACTTACTGATGCACCATGCATATGAAGATGCTGTAGTAATATTATTATTATGATTCTGATGGTCATGGTGCAGGATGACAGAATCTCCTGCTGAAGCTTGTGTCATTACCTCGGTGTTAAAGCCAGTGTTCGTGTTCTACACCGTACATCATCAATATAAATATTGGGTGTGAAAGCTGGTGCCAGAAGTTCCACTTCAGCTGGCGAGAATCTCCTGGTGTATGAGTTCTGTAATCAGTCATGACGGCGAGGCGGCGAAGGAGAACACATTCCACTCGATGACTCGCCTACACATCTCGCGAAATGGCTCTTGGATGGCAGCGATGATGAATGGCTTCGTCCCTCATAAACCTCGTTGTAAACACTCGTTTCTCTCCAGCGTTCCCTCATTCCAGTGGAATGGTTTGCGTGTCGGTGCTCCTGCCTCGTGCTGGACCTAATGAGCTCCTTTAAAACCGATTGTGCCGGGGAAATGAGGCGTTGTGTTTGCATGATGATGGCCATGATTTAGCTCAGTGTTGGAGCTGTGATGATCTGTTAGTGAGACTCGTACCACTATAAGGAGAAACTCAAAGTATTTATTTTTGTTGGAGGGGTCATGGTTTAGCAGGAGCCTCGAGAGCTCGATAGTCTCCTGCAGCGACGTGTTCTACTGTAATACTTACATTGTTGTGTTCAGATCATTATTTATACAACGACACCGTCCATGCTCACTGTGTGTGTTCACCACCATGGTTACAACAGAAGATTCATTCATTATATCAGATCATGTTCCTCAGGATCCCTCCTGGGGTTCCTCCCTCTGAAGAACTGCCTTTTTTAGAGCGCTTTCCAGCCTCTT
>JBCEWE010000788.1:0-7500 GCA_039877035.1 Silurus lanzhouensis
TTTCCTAGGTACACCATCTACCACTTCATCTAATTCACTCCAGAATCTTTCCATCTCCTCCATCTCACAGCCAACTTGTGGAGCATAGGCACTGATGACATTTATCATCATCGCTTCAACTTCCACCTTCACGATCATCACCCTATCAGAAACTCTCTTCACCTCCACTACACTCTTACTGTACTCTTCCTTCAGAATCACCCCTACACCATTTCTCTTTCCATTCCACACCATGAAAAAACAGTTTAAATCCACCTCCAATGTTCCTGGCCTTACTCCCTTTCCACTTGGTCTCCTGAACACACAGCATATCTACCTTTCTCCTCTCCATCATATCAGCTACCTCTCTCCTTTCCCCGTCATAGTACCGACATTTAAAGTACCAACCCGAACCTCCATCTCCTCCACTTCTCCTTCTCTGCCGTTCTGTAGACGTCTTCCTCCTCTCCTTCTCCTCTTCGGCCAACAGTAGCCCAATTTCCACCGTACCCTGTCGGCTAACGATACCTGTGGCAGTCGTTGTTAACCCGGGTCTCGACCGATCCGGTATGAAATTCTCATTTGTGATCCGCATATTTGATTTGGCACATGTTTTTACGCTGGATGCCCTTCCTAACGCAACCCTCCCCATTTACCCGGGCTTGGGACCGGCACTAAGAGTGCACTGGCTTGTGCATTCATAATGGCTGGGTTAATAATATAATAATAATAATACATTTATTCGACCTCGACTCCAAAGCTTGGCACTTAGATCCTACCATGTGCCTCGATGTAGCAAACAATGAACATAAGTGCATACGATTATCCCGTAGATGCTACACAACCCTTAAGGCCCATAAGATCATCGCAGCTTAGCTGTATGAAGACGATACATGAAAGTTGCTCTGGATAAAGGCTTCTACCAAATGCCATAAATGCTACACGCACCCTGAACGAAACAATCATCAAGTACAATTGTAGTTATTACACCTGAAATGAAAGATGCACTGGATCCAGTAGCTCAACATATTTTCATCCTATATTCAGTATAAATCCAGTGCCTCCCTTGTGGCCATGCTGCAATGGCTGGCTAATGTTAAATATTAATATTATATTACCTTCATAAAGAAGGTCTTCAGTCAGAGAATAACTCCATCATGACAGAACACTCCACATGGAATCAGTCATTAATTAATGGCTTCACCTTAGCATTGTTGTAGCATAAGAATATTTAGTGTTCAAAAGTGGAGAAGAAACATGTGACCACTGAGGTTGAAGCTCTTGGACTGAGTAGGGTCAGTAATGATGCAGCGCCCCTGGAAACCAGAGGGTTAAGAGCCTTGCTCAAGGGCCCAAGAGTGGCAGACTGGAGATACTGTGGCTTGAACCCCAACCTTCTGGTTACCACTGAGCTAACCACTTCCTACCGTTTATTGCACTTTTCTTGATTGCTAACACACTTGACCCACTTTCCTAAACAATTCATTTTTTCATAACACAATCGCACCATATAATTCCTCAAGCCGTCCTCAATCAACACGGGTATCCACTCACTAGCAAACCGATCAGAATCACTGGATTACATCCGTTTTTCTCAGTTGCTTTGGAGCATTTCTCAGATCAGAAATAAAATTCTTAAAACCTCTTGTTCAACCTCCACATCATGTCGTGCTCGTCATAAAAGCAATTTCTCGTTGCTTTGACCAGATTGCAACCCTTTAGTACCTTCATTTAATTGATTGTGTACATATACGTATATTGATTGTGTATATACGTGTACCGTAGATCACGTGAGAAAATACTGAAACTGTGCGCCGTCATACTGACGACATGACTAAACATTTCAAAGATCTTGTTTGTGAACAATGACATAAGGGCTTCCTGTTGGAGGACAGCCTGGGAGTTAGCATTCGGACTCAGACTGCACAGTGTCAGGACTAAAAACACATTTATTTAATCAGTTAATCAGCCTTTTTCCTGCAGAGTACCAATTTACACCCCGATCCACTGTATAGTGCCCTTAACATTTTAACAGTTAGGATGTTTAACAATCTTTATTTTTCTCTTCCTGTCATCTCTCTTCACTCTCCTGAGTAAACATGCCCCTGGGGTTCCAGTGACCAGAGTTCCTGTCCTTTCTTCTCTTCAGATCTGCCTGGTTCATCATGGTCTTGGATGGTCCCCTGGATGGAGTCCTACTCAATTAAAGTCCACTCTGTGCAGCTGGGCATGGTTCCACATCTACAGCCAAAGATCCATGAAGCCACTGAGCAAATCAGGAACTTTGATGACTGCTTTGGACTGTAATTAATATCACCAGTCTGCAGTTCTGCATTCAAATACCTGTAACTGCACGCCTCAACAATGACTGTAATAAATCGACATTCGGTGCGACCCAGATGAGGACGGGTTCCCTTTTGAGTTTGGTTCTCTCAAGGTTTCTTCCTCATACCATCTCAGGGAGTTTTCTTTGTACAGTCACGACCGGCTCACTCATCATAGATAAACAATTATAATAAAAGAAACCATTTTTTCATGGTCTTATTATTTTCTTGTGTGGAGCTGCTTTGAGACCATGTCCACTGTAGAAAGCGCTATACAAATAAACACGAATTGACTTGACTTGACTTGCATTCTGATGGCAGTGAGATGTTCATTGACACAAATGTTTACTTTTGAAAGATAAATTAAAGGATTTTGAGAAAAGAAATCCAATGTGTTTGTACAAATTCTTTTGAGACTAATTCGAGAAATGCGATCATGTGATCGATATTATTTCTGTACAGCATCAAAATAAAATAAAGACGTCAAAAAGCTCTCATCGAGCTCAACATTTTCAGCTTTCAAACCCTTTCCATGGAAACTCAATTTTTCCACATAAAGCTTCATATCATTTTTTTTTATACCAAGACTTTTTTTCAATACATCTTATCAGGCTGAGACTGATATCTGCTTTTTGTAAATGAGTATTTAAAGAAATTCCCCAGTCTGTAAAAGTTCAGCAGTGATTTAATTATAGCTTCCTGGTGAGGTTGATTGAGGTGTTTTATCGCCGTCCTGTTCAGATTTATTCTACTCATATTTATTTGTGCTTTTAGAGCTCGTTTATGTAGTAGGTTGAGTTTTTAAGCTGCACACAGGAAGGACCCTCGGGTCAGGAATAAGGTGGAGTTATTAATGGAGGTCATTAAGTGTCTAGTGGTGTCCAGAGGTCAGAGTCTGGTGGTAAGAAGGTTATCTGTTCTCTCAGATCTGCTGTATAAAGCACCCATCATTTAATCACAGTTCTTCTATGTTCCTTTTTGCTCTCTCTAAAAAAGAAATGAAAGAAAAATAAAAGGGAAAAAATGTGCAGAACTTTCTTTTAGCATTCAATTATGAAAAGTGATTTATTCATTCACTGTTTTTTTTTTTAAAACAGTCCACATTGATCCGCAAAGAAAGACGAAGAAAAAGGACAAACTGTACAGTAGGTTATGTTTCATATATATGGTTGGAAAGATGCTGTGGTGGTAAAAAGCAGTGAACAATGTGCTCTTTGGGATTCCACTGCCTGATCAATAAGTATTTTACTGGATCACTATGAATATTTATTCCTTACATTTTCTGCAATCCATTCACTGTACTTGTAAATCTAATGGCTCGGTTTCAAATGCGTGTTATTGTGCCCGTGCTTGTGAGCAGGTCGTGCGGCGTCCCTTCATATCACACCAGCGCAATTGTGGTTCACTTATGTTGCCGTCCCGGCTTTTCTCATTCATCCCGCTCGTTTTATCACGCTCGGTCTCACCTCATCTGTCTCCGAGGGCTCTCAGACCTGCCTGTGAACCACAGCAGCAGCACTCCATATTGGTCCCTTTACACAATGAAGCTTTATCTCGAGGCAGAACAGAACGGGAGTTCATGTGGAGATGCTCAATCATTATAGCTCAGCACAATAGGCTCGTTTAGGGCACAGCGAGTGTGCCCAAAATTTCTGCTTCTCTTTCTCCTGGTGATTCACTTCTCCACAAAAAAGTAGTTGTCAAGGCTTTTGACATTCGGCTTCACGAGACCGAGCTGGTCATAATATCTGTGCACAGAAATCGCCTGGATCTCCATTTCTCTTGTCTGTGCAAAGGAGATCAGCATAGGGAGCAAGGCAGAACATTAATTTTTGCCTGGATTATTGAAGAACAAGACTTAAGCATGAGTTGGCAGACTTTTCTGTCTCATTTCTCTCCCGATAACTAATTGGTCCCTTGGAAAGGAAGCCCTTGTGCACTCTGGTAGAAATGATCTGAAAGGTAAAGAATGAGCTCCTTGAATATAAATGTGCAAATACAATCTTCTAATTACGGCACTCAAAAATCCGTCTTCCTCCTGGCACCCGGCACCTGACACCACTGACCTTTACATCTCAAAGTGAATGGCCAATTCTCAGACTAATAAAGGCCCTCTTAACATTTCAGAGTTATGCCTACACAACCTGATATCTTTGGCATGGTTCCTGAGTTGGGTTCGTGCTGATTAGATGTGGATATTACCCCTTACGCGAAACCCTCAGAGTGTGTAAAGAACGTGTAAAGTTTCCGAACAAAGTCTTTCACAAACATCTGGAGACTGTTAGTAACAACTCGGTTTTGAACAACCATAGACATGCAAGCACAGGGTATTAGCATGTAGTAACCTGCTATGGTTCAATGGTAATTCAATGGCGGTAATCTAAATATTGTAGTATGCTACGGTCAGCTCACGAGCTCACGCCATTGGAGTATTATATTTGGTGTTACATGAGTGTGTAGGATCAGGTTTCGTACAGTGTGACATGGTGAGCATCATTTTTCATCGCCTTCATTTTTAGCATTAATGAAGGAAAATGTACAGTGAGCTTAGACTTTTATTATGTTAAGTGTGTCTGGTGATGAACATATGGACGTTAATGACTTGCCAGGTCTGCTGTCTGCTGCAGGTTACAGTGAGATATGAGCTGAAAGAAAGCAATGCTGCCTCAGATGCACATGCATAGGAATACAGGAAGAGTTTATTTAATATAATAATAATAAAGGACTATCCTATAAAGGTTGTGATATTCAGTGAGGCATGTGGAATAGCTCCAAGTGTCTGCCATCTTTTCCATAAGAAGAAAGACTTTGGGGGCAACTGTAAATAAGATTATTCACTCTGTCGTGAGGCGACATTGTATTTCATACGTAGAAAAAAAAATGGCGAGTAAAAATCTCCCAGTTCTATCTGACCTCTGTGATGAATTCAGAGGGTATTGATTCCACAGCACTTCAAATCTTTATCGGAAGAAGACGACGGTGCTTTTAAGGATTTACCTCTCGAATACCCTGAAGGTTTTAAAGTAGTATATCGAGTATTGCGGGAATTCAATCCTTTTTGGCAAAGACGGACCTGAGCTCAAAACGGAGAGGAAAAAATGCTTTTGGTTTTAAAAAAAAGAAAAAAAGTGTCATTTTCATGTCAGTGTATTGAGTTTTAAATCCTGTTCCAGATGCATAACAGTTAAGATTTTTCTCTCCTGGTGTCACCCGAGAAACTTTCCTGACTTCATACGCTCGAGCAGGCTGTCATCACATCAACCTGTCAACCCTGAAGACTGGCTACAGTCGAGAACCTGCCATGGCGTATTCTTCAGCCACATTTTACTTTCTAAGCAACAAGTCCATGTTTGGTTGCTTCGAAAACTTTGGGGGGCTTGTTGGAGAGGATTGAGGTGGAGAACGATAAAATGTAGAAGCTCTATGACCAATAACTTAGTTTAAAACTAGCACAACTCATTACCAAATATTACGATATGTCTCAGATAGTCTCAGACTTACGCTGGAGATGAGCTACCATGATGACGATAACTAGAGCATATGATAAGTCGAGAGATGGTCTAGCACACACAGGAGTCTGGGAGAATGGAATTTGTTAAATTATGAACTAATTACAGCATGTATTAGCAAAACAGAGTAATATACAGTACTGTACTGTAGAAACTACACCGTATGAGTTATAAAAAGTTTCAAGACTAACGTTGTTACCTGGCGCTTCTCTGATCACGTGTGTTCACACGTCTGCAATTTCATTGTTAGAACAAAGAACAAACGTAAAATGCCACGTCAAACTGGACAAATCTGCCACTTGACATGATGTACGTTTCACATACAGCGATGCTGCGGCGAGTCGTTCGAGTGTTTTGAGTGGCACGTGAGCTTTAAGAGCTGAAGAACAACTTTTGGAATCCCCACACTACTTGCCAGATTCGGCTCCTACAGACTTCGCCCTTTTCTCGAAGATGAAGATCCGATTTGCCGTTTTGACGCCGTTGTGAAGATCTGGCGCGAATCTCAGAAGGTGCTTGAGACCCTTTAAAAAAAGACTTTCGGGGTACGTTCCAGAAGCGGCAGGAATGCTGGGAGCGCTGTACTGCTGTGCAGGGGACTGTAATGGAGGTGACCATGTGGAAACTTGAAACTTTTTGATCCCACCTCATATATATATATAAAATGTAGCTTCAAATGACTCTGAATTGTCCTGCAAGTTGTACATTATTAGAGCTGAAATTGTGCTCAGTGTGAGGGCTGATTTTTTTAATTATCTTTCTGATGAATAAATCCTCTGAGAGTATCGGAAGCAATAAACCTGGGTGAAAGGTGCAATGTTTTTTTATTTCATTTCGGTTTCATCAGGCGAATCTGTTGAAATGATTTAGGGTCAGAATTATAATAACATCTGAAAATCTGAAAGTGTTTAAATAAGGAAGTGAAAGCTCAATGGTTCAAGACTCTGGGTTTCTAATAAGTAGGTCAGAAGGTCCAATCATTTCCAAGTTGGGCCCTTGAGCATAGCCCTTAACTCTCTTTACCCTAGGGGTGTTGTATCCTAGCAAACCCCAGCTTTTTATGCACATAATATGTATATGTGACATTTAAAACCATCTTATCTTAATCCTGATTTTTTTATTGATGTTAAATATATTTTTATATGAGAAATGAGCGGTGTGTCTAAATGTTATCGTGCAAATATCTATTACGTTACCCATAATACATATGCAATGCGATATATAATAACTCGCACAATTAAACCAAGTAAGTGACATGAATAATCCAGATTATTTTTATATTAGAATGCACATGAACTGATTTATTAAGCATCAAGTGAACAGTCAGTTCTCCAAAGTGGATGTTTTAGAAGCAGGAAAATGAGCAAGTCCTCCTGCCATTTCCTTTCTTTTTCTTCTCCTCTCTTCTCTATATGAATATGTTAAGTTACAGTTTAATTAGCAAAATGGGTCTGAAGTGCATTTGTGAAAGTCAGAAAGTGATTTGCAGCTTATTTATGATTTAGGAGAGCGAGAGAACTTTGACCAAATTGTGACGTCCAGACAACTGGATTAAAACATATCCAGAAAAATTTGCTTTAGAGTCATCTGGAGCTTATCCAGATATGCAGGGGTCAGAACATAACAAACATGCTCCAAGATAGGACAAGTGGTGAACCAGAGGAAGCTCAAGTGGTGAACCGAACCAG
>JBCEWE010000788.1:10000-67778 GCA_039877035.1 Silurus lanzhouensis
ATAAAAAACACAAAAACACAAGGATCAAAAACAAAAAAAATGGAAACACAGAAATATAAAGATTACTGGGGCAAAAAAAAAATGCACATACACTTCATAACACTTACTACCCAAAATACGGCAGTGGGAATACTCTACAAAAAAAATAAACAAAATAACATGAGCATAAAATATTACCCACTAAATGCAACTAGATGGTAGGAAAAGAATACCACTTACAGGATGAGCTTCCAGACAACCATCCACACTCACTTCACAAAAGTTGCAATTCCCAACGTTATGTTGTACACTGTGCAAAAAGTTAAATACATTTTGAATCACATGAACTAACTAACAAAACGTAGTGCATATTTTATATAACATCCTAAATTAGTGGCCTACACCGCATGGTGACTTAAGACGGAAATAAACATTGCACAAAACGAAATAAAACAACCATTCTAAATGAAACTATAAAATGCACATCTCCATTTGGTATTTTAAAGAATGTTGTAAAGAAAAATTACATTTACCTTAGGATTGCATCTTAAAGATTTCAACTTCCCCGAGAGTGCATCTCTCTCACTCTGCTTGCTGAGCGCGTGTCCAAAAGTTAGTTTACAAGAGCACATGTGCACTTCCTCATCTGCACCACACAGACATACACACACCCGAATACTGCCCCTATCGCCAGCCTTAGGAATTACAGGTGTATACATGCAACACAACTCAAATGCCATTTTCCACCCGGTTACATATGGTGTAAGTTAAGCATTAGCTTGAATTTGACTGGCATTAGCAGAGAAAACTGGCTAAACCGAGTTACATGATGATGAATACAGGAAGTAAACTTACCATTACAGTTTTTATTTTGTTTTTTAAAATAGATCATCTAGGGATCATCTTGTGATCTAGGGAGGTAAAAAAGACGCTGTTTTAAACATCTTTATGTATGTAAATACATCAGTTTGCTAATTAATTGTTAGCGTACTGAAACACTTGACTGAAGCATGGACAGAGAGGAATCTTCAGCGTCCTTGTTGATTATTCTTAACATTTCTACTGCATGTCGGTGGCAGTCGCGCTAATTATATTAGCACAAGTATAATATGAGAACACAGATACAGTATTTCCTTTCCTACTGGCCCAGGAGTGGCAGGTCTGTGTGGTTGGGATTTGAACTCATGACCTTCAGATGCAAATTATTGCCACCTGACTTTTCCTGCCACATGTGGTTCTTCTCCAAACTGTGCTCCAAACTCCACACAGCTGGAGGCACACAATTGTATTGGGAGTCTTTGGATGTGGTACAAAAAAGAATTTGCATTCACTTTAACTTGTAAACCCAAAGCTGTTCCTGCATGGCAATGCCCCTGTGCACAAAGCCAGTTTCATGAAGATCTGCTTTTTCAGAGAGGAAGATCTTAATTAACTGCTATAGAGCTCTGATCTCAATCCTATTAAACACCTTTAGGATGAATGTGAACACTGACTGCACCCCAGACCTCCTCACACAAATGTCCACAAGCTCTCTTCAAAATCTAGTGGAACATCTTCCCAGAAGAGTGGAGGGAATTGGAAGAGCAGGATTAATGTGGAATGTGATGCTCAAAAAGCACATACCACACGATACGTATGAGCATGTGTTCACAAACTACAGGTGATAGTGTACATGCTCATTACTGTGAATGTGAATCAGGTGCACAAACATGGACGCGGTTCATTGTAGTGGGAAACTCTATAAAATATTCCTCCTTGTGAGTGAAATCTAAAGTCCGTGATGGGACGTTTCCTCCCCCAGCGAGCTGTTACTGAAGAAACGATAACATCAAACGTTACCTGCTGTAAACTGATGTCAGAGCTGCTGTAATAATAATAATAAGAAGAAGAGGATAAAGAACCTTATGTCTAATTAAAATTGACATTTCATTGCACACCATCATGAAAGAAAAACGTAAAGCACAAGGTGTTTTTCCATCCAGAGCTCGTATTGTAAACGCTGCTGTGATGTGCACCGGCATTTTGTTGCTGATTTGCCGGCGCTGAGCTACGACTCGTTCCGTCTCCTGCAGGGAAAAGCACCATTATCAACGTACAGAAGACGGAACGGGAGTCGCTGCAGCGGGCGAAGGCCATTAGCTTGCGCTAAAAAGGCAGCTCGATCTTTCTGACTGCTTTTCTCTACATCCTGCTTCAGCGTTCGCATTTCACTACGGCATTAAAGCACTGACGCAAACACACACACACAAGCACAGAATGATCAGAATGATACCGCGCTCAGAGGAATACACTGCTCCATACACTCACCATGTGCAAAATATCAGCCTCTATATGTCCATCTATCCAAATATCTATCAATCCGTCCAATCTATGATGAAAGGAAACGTAATGGCTGGTCTGAGATCGATGCATGGGGTAGATCTGAAACATCTGGCCATGAACTAAACAAAAAACCTCAGCAAAAGATTAAAAAATAAATAAATAAATAAATAATCTGTCCAATTCGTATCCCCTTAAACCACAGGGAACAATCTCCATTAGCTGGCTATGGCACCATTACACTTCAATGTCATTAAGGGAGCGAGGTTCATAATTACACAGGCCTGCTTCACAGACAAACTCTTAATGAGCACGCAATTACAGCCGAGCTCCTGGCAGCTCTCGCACAGGCATGCGCTATTCAGCTCCATCCACAGATATTTCTCAGAACAGTACGACAATTTAGCAGATGATTGTATAAGCACCGCATCCTGGGTTCTTCGCTTTAACGACGTGTCGCTGGCGCACGACTCGAAATTCTGACTCGGAACCAACTCGCAAAATCGATTCGGCTTTTACTGAGTTCTGAGTTTTGAGCGCATGTTCACAAGCACGGTATTAAAAGATCAGCTACGGGGAAAAATCTTTTTATTCAGGAATACTGGCACAGCGGCTCGGACCCTTCACGCTGGGTGCTTAGCGTCTCAGTGCTGTTTGCTAGATTTGATTTTGATTTACCCGATCGAGCAAAATGCCATTTAGTCCGTTAGAAAATGAATATTTCAGATAAAGTCATTTGAAAAAAAAATTTAAAGTAGCATTTGGACCCTCACAGTCGGGCTTCCACAAGCCATTTGACGGACCAGACTCAAACACACACACACACACACACACACACACACACACACGTCTCAGGACACAGGAGTTTCTAACACCACTAGGATATGTGGAGAAAGAATTTCAGTGTGCTGTAAAAAGGTCCATGTGCTATAAAGCTTCTTGTTTTCTGTTCTCCAGACACTGAACTTCACTGCAGAACTGAAAATGTAATTCATTACTGTACTACTGTTTAGTAGTTTTTTTTGCGTATCTGTACTTCACTGCAGTATTTCTATTCGGGGGGAGACCCTTTATAACCCTTCATGTTCCTTTCTTATCTCTAACAGAAGAACTTGTGTGAGAAGGAGAACAGGAGAGAAGAAGTGATCAGACTCCCTCACCCTCACACTCACACACTTACTGTATTCCAGTGAGGTGAAAGAAACCAAAATGGCTACCAATCAATACTTCAATTCCGTCTGGACAGCGGCTCATTGGAATCGACTTCACCACACAAGACGACGTAGCGTACGTCCAGACTCGTTATTTACAGAGAAAACAGTCCACGACCTGCCCAGGCACCGCACCTAAATCCTCTTACACTGCTCTGGGATGAACAAGAAATCTCCTCCCCCATCTGTTTCTCTCTCTCTCTCTCTCTCTCTCTCTCTCTCTCTCTCTCTCTCTCGCCCTCTTTCTCCCTCGCCCTCTCTCTCTCTTTCTTCCTCCCTCACCCTCTCTCTTTCTTCCTCCCTCACCCTCTCTCTCTCTCTCTCTCTCCCTCCCTCCCTCCCTCGCCCTCTCTCTCCCCCTCCCTCCCTCCCTCCCTCTCTCTCTCTCTCCCTCTCTCTCCCTCGCCCTCTTCCTCCCTCGTTCTCTCTCTCCCTCTCCCTCTCTCTCTCTCCCTCCCTCGCCCTCTCTCTCTCTCTCCCGCTCCTCCCTCTCTCTCTCTCTCTCTCTCTCTCTCTCTCTCTCCCTCGCCCTCTTCCTCCCTCTCTCTCTCTCTCTCTCTCTCTCTCTCTCTCTCTCTCCCTCCCCCTCTAATCCTCCCCCTCTCTCTCTCCCTCTCCCCCCCACACACTCTCTTTCTCTCCCTCCCTCACCCTCTCTCTCTTTCTCCCTCCCTCACCCTCTCTCTCCCCCCCCCCACTCTCTCTCTTCCTCTCTCCCTCTCTCTTTCTCCCTCCCTCACCCTCTCTGTCTCTTCCTCCCCCCCTCTTTCTCTCCCTCTCCCCCCACACACTCTCTTTCTCTCTCTCTCTCCCTCCCTCCCTCGCCCTCTCTCTCTTTCTCCCTCCCTCACCCTCTCTCTCGCTTCCTCCCTCTCTCTCCCTCCCCACTCTCTCTCTCTCTCTTCCTCTCTCCCTCCCTCGCTCTCTCTCTTTCTCTCTCTCTCTCTCCCTCCCCTCTCTCTCTCTCTCTCCTGCCCCCCTTCCTCCCTCTCTCCCCCCCCACTCTCTCTCTCTCTTCCTCTCTCCCTTCCTCGCTCTCTCTCTTCCTCTCTCTCTCTCTCCCCTCTCTCTCTCTCTCTCTCCTGCCCCCCTTTCTCTCTCTCTCTCTCTCTCTCTCTCTCTCTCTCTCTCTCTCTCTCTCTCTCTCTCTTTCTCTCCCCCTGTCCTTTTATTCGTATCTTTTTCTCTCTCTTTCTCTCTCTCTCTCTCTCTCTCCATCCCTTTCCTCAGTACCAGTTGAGTTGATTATATAAATGGTGTCGAACATCAAATGATTTGGAGGAGAGCAGTAGAAGGGTAGAAGTACATTTCTTCACCTGATAGTGTCAAAAATGGGCCGTGGATCAATCAGTTGGCACTTCTCACGCTTCTAATTGCGCCTCCTCGTTTCCTTTCTGCTCGAGGAAGCGGAGAAAAGATACGATACGATACGAGCGAAAAGGGAAATGAGGACAACGCAGAACAAACACATTTACCAAATGAGGCGTCGTGGTTGAGGCAGCGGAGCGTCGTGTTCCATTACGACGTTATTGCACATGTAGCTACATCACAGCCTTCAACGTTTCAACCAGAAGAAAAAAAACAAACGTTCTGACAAAATCACTTGGATAATTAATGAATAAAGCAGGAAATGATTCTATAGTAATAAGTGAAAGTTTACAGCATGAAACTACAAAATAAAATAATATTCATTCCTGTGAAGAATGTGGACAATCATCAAGGCGTTTTCAGGTCTGAGGGATGTGTGGTTGTGGAATCAATGAGATAGTGGGTGAGACTAAACATTTCCGATCTTCTGTTCCAGATGTTTTCCACTGGAAGGTGAAGATCTTACACAAAGTTTTTTTTCCACATGGCCTTGCTAGTTGGAGAGCGAGGTTATAATGTTTTTCTCTTTTCATTTGACAAGGCTTTTGTTTAATATCCTCTTCTGCTCGGCTCTGGGGATCGATCGAGTGCTGAAATTTAATCTGCTTGTCTGAGAAACTTCTCTGCTGCTCAGCCCTTAAATATGAACTCTGGGTTTGTCTCGTGTCAATTATGCGAGCAGCTGAAAAACCTTACAATCTTTTCAATAACGTCGTCACTGTTGACATTTTGTGGCCGCTTGAGAAACGCGAGGTGAGGAGGCTGTCACTTCGTCTCGAGTGACTCGCGTAATAGGAACGCTTTGCAAAGTTTTCCGAGCGCGTTCAGTCGCCGGATTCAGTTTCCTATGGAGATAATGTCATTATTCTAAGGAGCTCTGTTTGCACGTTGCATGCCGGGCTTGTAAATTCGTTTTGATGAAAAATAAATGGAGCCTTAAGAGCTTAATTGGCAGTAACCTTTATCTTTGTTTAATTAAGAGATTTCATTACTGAGCAGGAGAACACGGCCTGGCCAATCAGAGCAGGCCTGAGCGGAAGCCGCGGGGAGGGAACGCAGTGGTGTACTGATAAAGAGGCGCTTATCTCGGCTAGTAAAATACATCACGCTGACAAACACACCCCTGTTATCGGGTAGTAAGTCGTAAGCTTGGAGATCTGTCAGTTTAGAGGAGCTTGCAGGAGAAAACATGGCCAGAAACGTGTCATAAACTCAAACGTTGAAAGCTTCATATTGAGTTCTTTTCTTCCAACAATATGCTATACAGTACTGATGAGTCGATCATGAACCAATTCAAACGAATCTTTAATGTGACTCAGAAGAACAAGTCGTCTCAATGTGTGATTTGTTTATTTTTGATGATTAAAAAAAAGTTTGTTTATTTTGAGATTTAAAGTCACTAAAATCATCTGATCAGATATTCACACAGGTTTGGTTTGGTCTCAACACCAAAACTAATAACTGATGTCATCATTACTTTTCTGTGAAACACTCAAGCAATGAGTTCTAACCTGTATGAGGAAAGACACTGTGCTGAACAGGTTTGGGTTTTATGAAGGACATGTTGGAGGTCCTTAAAAAGTCTTCATTTGGACCACCATCAGGTCTCGGAACTGGAACATTGCAAATAAAATATTACTCAATAAAACGAGTCGAGAAAAACAATTCTTGACTAAATCTTCATTCCACACTGCAACACAAACGCGTTAGCGTCTCCGCTCGGACTGTTCACGCTTCATTTCAGCAACTGTCACTTAAAGACTGTGGGGGAAACGTCACATCAGATTTTTCCTCGTTTGTACTGGTTTTCTCCTCCACAGCTTCCTCTTCAGCACTTATTATTCCGGAGTAGATCGCAAGCACCATCATGTCTCAAATAATTAAAGTCACACTTTAGTGAAGCGGGACACGTTTACATGCTAATTAAGATATTTAAAAAATGCTATTTTGCTAAACATCGATTGTCAGAAACAGGAAAACATGACGTGGATGCAGTTACACAACATCACTAACGTGTACGGAATGAAACACAAAATAACACTGATATGGAGTGTCTTGGGGAAGCGGGGGCTCGAGATGCTGATCCAAAAGGCGTGAGTTTAAATCCCACCACCGCTAAGATGCCACTACTGGGCCCCTAAACAAGGCCCTTCTGCTCAGTTTTATGAATGAAATAAATGTAATGTTGCTCTGTGTACGGGCGAAACGACGGAAATGTAAATGGTTCTGGGTTACTGACAAAAAGGTTGGAGCCTTTCAAGACACAGGATCGCCAAGCTGACACTTGAGCAAGGCCCCTAACCCTCTGTGCTTTAGGGGCACTGTATCATGACCCCAGCTTTTTTCTTAAAGAGAAGAAGAATTTCACTATGCTGTAAAAAAAAAGAAGCAGCAGCACCTTTAACCAAATATATAACAACCTTTATTCTCTTCCCTAATTAAAGAATATAATGATTCAAATGATGATTTCAAATTCAGACTTGTGGAATATTTTACCTGAACCTGGAGACTAATTTTTGTCAAAAAAAAAAAAAAGAATTTTATATATATATAGTGTGTGTGTGTGTGTGTGTGTGTGTGTGTGTGTGTGTGTGTGTGTGTGTGTATGTGTGCATGTGTGTTATTAGTGTATTAAAGCATTCATAGTACAAATCCATGTGACTGAACTTTGACTATAGAAACAAAAACATATTATAAATTAAAAATAATCTATTAATATCTCAGAAACTTTCATCTTTTTTCCCCATCAGGTGTTTGAACCTTATGCCAGCGTGAAACACTTTCTACAGAAACGTTAGCAGGAGCAGTAACTCTGTTCGACTCGCGGCTGTTTAGCAGAAACTGCTGTTGCTCGCTTTTATTTGGTGTTTTACAGAAGCGCTGGTCAAAATTGCTGCCACTTTTCTCTCTATGACCACATAAAAGGGACCTCTATGTACCCAGTCGACTGTATTAAGGAGAGGTTTGCGCTCAGGCTAGGTGTGTTAGCATAAAATACACGACTATAAGGAGTGTTTAACCTCACGGTGCCCTGTTACTGGATGCGTGTTTGCAAGCTGAGAAAAGTTTTGCTAAAAAAAAAGAATTTCCACAAGTCCATTTTATTCAAAATGAATCATTTGCTTCATTGCTAACAATTGTATTTCCCATCAGATGGTTCCATTATTTCAGACTTTCATTAACTCAGTGCTGTAATGGGAAGTCTTTCTTTTCTCCTAAATCCCATGAAGCTCCAGTCACTTCTTTTTGGCTCTATTGAATATAAAAGTCTTATTTTCATGGCTCATGTCCACTCTGTCGTCTCAGGCTACATTCCCGCTGCAAGCTTCTTTCACAATTTTTGATTCAGATTTAGGTCTTAATGGTTCACATTCATAACCATGAAGACCCCTAAACTAGCAGTGTTGCATGAGAAGATCCAAATCTAGATGCATTTCTCTTGAGCTTGAAAATTCTATTTAGTTTAATTTATTTGTAGTGTTTTTAACACCGGTCTCAGTCTCATCTTTACACAGAGAAAAAACGGTTATAATAAAATATATACGTTTGTTCCTTATAAATGTAAGTTTGTCTTAAATGCAACGTGTCCGACTGAATCCAAATCCATCCTCAAAGTTCTTGAGTTGCTCAGGAGGAAAACTCCCATTCCTCCTCACAGGGTCTTATACATTTATCTATTATACCACTTCCTGTTTTTGAAACAGGTCTCATAGAACACTCACCACAAAGCACTGGCAAGCCATATAGAGAGTCCAAATCCAGCATGTACACAGGAAGTGACAAACTTGTGTAAGAACTCAGAATGTTGACCTCTGCTGGAAGGGAGGGGTAGTGCACAACAGGAAATATCTCAAAGGTTTAGAGCAAACAGTAAAAGTTTAATGTTGATAGAGATTACAGAGAGACCCGAGAAGTGAGGCTCCTTAAATCATCTGCAGGAGAAATTATTCTGTTTATAATTCTGTATAATCCTACAGCCACACACACACACACACACACACACACACACACACACACACACACACACACACACACTTCATGGCTTGTTAAATGTCTAGACTATTTGTCATTTGCACAATTCTGATATCCCATAACCTCACCTTTTGGTTATATACATGTTCTTTTCCACTCTGGTGTATTCACACGACTCGTTTCGGTTCGTTTTCACTTCAAAGCACACGTGACAAGCAGCGTATCGTATCACCCGAACAGCATCAGGTACTTTTTGATGAAATCGTAATTGAAGCATTTTTTTTATAAGATAGAAACAGCGAAGAGAAACATCTGGGAAACACATTCACAGGATTAAATATGCAGGAGTCAATTCCAAAATTCCTTTTTGCGTCACATGGCACGGCTTCTGAAGAGAATGGCTGCGAGCCTCGAGCATATTTCTGATCTCGCGTCGGCTTCAAATGCGCTCGGATTCTCTTTGTGTCCATTTTCAAACGCTGATGCAAATCCGATTCGCCGTGCTGCACAACACGGGCAAATTCTGTAACGCATAAAACACGCTGACAGGACGATATTTTTCGCACCTCGCGCGATTGTTTTCATGAACATCAAGTGTTTTATCCATTAATACCACCGCGATGTGCTAAAATTGACTTTTTACATTCTGTGTATTTAATTAATTTCATTTTTTGTCTTTGTTGATGTACATTTTTAAATTGTCTGTCCTGAACTTGTGATGTTCTGACACAGAGATTGCTCAGAAGAACCCTGGACAGGAATTCCTTTTTTAGCTTTGTTTTTTTTAAAGAAAAATCGCAAGATGATTTTTAATTAGCGTAGCATTTTATTCAGCGTAGCATAACATTTTCAAATGTGAGTTACGGTAACTTTTACCCAGGAGCTGAGACAAAATGTGATGTACAGCCTCATGTTCCAGAAAAATGTCTACCAAGTTTCGTGTGAGTGAACATCATCATTGTTTGGAGATTTCAGATTGTTGGGTAAATATGAAAAACTCATCTAAAGTATCAGCATTTTTTTTTGTGTAGTTCCTCTGAAAATGGTGGGTTTGGTGCTGATTGGATAAAATGTGTAAAAAAAGAAATGAGGGCAAAATCAAAGATCCTATTTTTAGATCCTCAGCCTTTTTAATTGTGGAATTGTGGTTCCAAATTTGCAATAAATGTTCTTCAAACCCTCAGTAGGCCAAATTTTACAACTTTTTCCCAGACAGTAATAAGAATAAGCAATGGTAGGATAATAATAATAATTGGAGACCACTCTGTGCATCTGAGGATGGTTCCACATCAACAGCCTGAAGATCCATGAAGTTACCAAGCAACTCAAGAACTTTGAAGATGGATTTAGACTACAATGGATCAGGACCACGGACTGCATTTAACTGCAGATCATCGTGAACATTATCAATGATGGAACTGTAATAAATAGACATTCGGGGGTTAAAGTTGAGTCTGGTTCCTGACAAAGTTTCTTCAACATGAAGTCTCAGGGAATGCAAGAGGCTTTAGAGAGCTTTAGGGAGCGAGATAGTTTAGCTATGAGCACAATCGAATGAGATGAACTGAACAGAATAAAGAGAAATCAGTCATGAGCAGGAATTTGTAACAAACAGAAATGAGAATTCCATCATGGACAAACGGAGATGAGATTCTAAAGTTATGGCCATGGAATTGTAATCGAAGGAAATAAGATAAGATTAGATTAAGCCACGCCCATGCATTCCACTTGCTCACCTGTCAGGTATAAACAGAATTATAAGGAACACACTTGTTGTTTATCTGCTTTGGGACGATGGTTTTTGTTAAAAGTTCTCTACAAGTCAAAGTGAATTGAATTGAATTCATAAGCAGTGGTTGGAATCCTAAGAAGAATAAAAGGAAGAAAATTCAGTATCACAGTTTAAATCCAAGGCTTTGACCCCTTAATCATTATTACCTACATGTAATATTATATATATATATTTTGCTATGAATTTTTAATATTTAATATCCAACATTTATTAGTTCAATCTTTATTACTGGCTTCCATTACAACTGTAGCATAGGGTGAACGCAAAAGACTATTGAGTCAACGTCAATTATTGAAATGACATCTAAAACTTAATAATTACGACAGACCCCCGATTTCGACGACTTTTTGGCCGACGTCCCACTTTAAATCCCACTTCCTCAAGCAGAGCTGCGGTTTTTAAAGCAAAGATTTTAATTAAGGTAAATGGCAGGTAGGAGTATTACCACAGCGACCTCCTGGGTAATCCGGCTGTAATGAGTTTCATTAGGTACGAGTCACTGTGCTAAACCCAGAGGAACCACAGAGGTGGCTTCAGTCATGCTGCACTCCACCGGAGGTCACACCGCACTCCTTCATGAGCTCGCTTGCGTTCGGGTTTCATCAGCTCGACATGTCTTCACCGAGACCTGCCTGATGTGGAGCTTGTGCAGGATTTTGTTCAATGGTTTGTCCAGATGCCTGCAAAACAGACTTTTATTTTTTAAACCTGAAGTTATTTAGCCAAAGAGTGAAGGTTTCTCAGAAAAAAGCATGAATATTAATGAGATGAACAGTATTCTGCAGTCTGCTGATTTTTCAGGAGTGTCAAATTATATCTTTACACACCTGATCTCCTCGCTAAAATTGAAACGCTTCTGCGTTTAATGACTTTAGCAGAGCTGAAAAAGTTCTTCTGAGCTAAATAAAAAGCTTCTTGAGTAATAAGGAACGTCGTTGAAGAATTCAGACCAAAATACTTAAAATGGAAAAAAAAGGAACAGAAACTGGATCAGGAACACAGTTGCAAGGTTTATTAGAGAACTGTGACCATAATCATATGCAGGATTCTACGTTTTCTCTGCGCAAATCACATGACTAGTCAACTCGGCCCCTTTCTAGTATCAGGTCCAACACCACGGCCAACAGGCTGTAATAGTTAGTGATGCAATAATAATTCAATAAAATGGCGAAACCTCGTACGTCATGTCACCATGTGGAATATACGGATCATTGATCATAGGGACAAAAAGTCTTTTTTTTTTTTTTTTCTGTTTTTTACTTATTTCTAACACTACACGCCATACTCAGTTTCAAAGTTCAGTCAAAATCAGGAGCTTCAGGACACTTCAAAAGCTACGGCATCATAAATTATTTCTTTTCCCTGTGAGATCCCTATTTAAAAAAATCTAATAATAATAATATTAATGTGTGACCAGTAATTTTGTAACATAAGAAAACAAGATCGTGAGAACATGACCACAGTAGAACGAGACAGTCATGACCAACTTGACTAAGATAATTCAGTCATAGCTATAGACTAAAAACGAAAAAAACAAACAAACAAAAAAAGAAATAAATTAAGGGAAATGAGATAATTCCATTATGGCCATGGATCTGTAACAAAAGGAAACAAAAATATATATTATAAGACATAGTAAGATAAAAATAATTCTGAGATAAATAAAGATAATTTAATCATGGTCATGGATTTGTAACAAAAAAAAAACAAGATAATGACGCCATAGACATGTGAGAGAATGAGATCATTAAAGTCCTGCCCATACAGCATGAGAAAAGCAAGAAGAATAAACCTTTTAGTTACTTGAGAGAATCCTCTTTATGAAGTTTTATGACTGTGTGCAAATGAGATCATTTTTACTGCCATGGATTTGTAACTTAAACCAATGAGATAATCAAGTCATAGCTTTGGGCCACGTGGCTCGAAATAATGATTTAAAGAATTTATAGCAACAACTTAGTAACTCAAGTAAACAAGGTGAAAAATTAATGATCTCATTCCATTGATCGTGACTGATCTCTTTCCCTCAATGTAATGATCTCATGTTCATTATTTAAGTCATGGTTCTGCACTAGTTTTTAAGTAGGGATGTCAGCAGCAGGACTCTGTAGTATCTGTGTAAATATGGCTAGTCAGTCTAGTCAGTTAACACTGGTAAATAACAAACACCACAAAAATGGCACTGAAGCTCCAGGAGTAAACACATGCCCCTCTCCTCAACGTGTCTCGCTTTTGTGGTGCAATGCACTTTCACTGTTCTCTGAAAAAGAAAATCGAGAGTATCCACGGCAACGCCTTTGCCTTTATGTGGAACGGGATACAGGGGGAGGAGCTGCAGGAGGCGGGAAAGAAAGAATAGAGATAGAGGGAAGAGTCAGAAGGAGTTGGAAGAGTTTCACGGGTTGGATCCTTAGAGCCTGTAGAATTAAAAAGAGTCCATGGCCTTGAACTCGCTGAGGGCTTGGACTGGCGAGATATGTTTCTTCTGCGAGCCTCGGCGAACGCGGGTCTGACACTCCTCGGGCTTCTCCCTCTTCACCAGTGGCTTCTTCTCAGGCACCTTCATGCGCCACGACACTACGGGGGAATTGACCGCCGCTGTTCCGTACACCTTTTGGTACTTGGTGGAAGCCACGTAGGAGGCCTTGACCGTCAGGACCACAGCGTTCATCAGATTCTTGGCCGCCTGGATGAGGGATGTGGCGCTGTCCAGCTGAAAGAGAGAAAAAAGCAAAGTCAGATGCCTTCCTGAGGGTTTGATTTCACCTTCCCTCAGCACATCTTAAGGGTGTGCACTTCACTGCGGTGTAACACTAGCTTTAGCTGGTAATGACTTCGAAATCAATGCAAACAACTTTCGATTCAATATGTCGGGGCAAGAAAAAAAGCTGCAGCAGCCTTTTCACCAGACCCGATCCCTCCTGCTTCGGTGGTGTTTATGTATTGGGTTGGTGCTGATGTTGCAGGAACGTACCCCTGAGACGATGAGCTCTCCTCCGAGATTCTGGACTTCAGCTTTAACTTTGCTGCAGATGTTGAGCTGGTGGCAGTAGAGCGCGATTCTCTGCAAGTACGCCAGCAGGTCTTGCTTGCAAGCCGAATCGGGGCACTGCAACACAGTCAAAAGGAAGACGCTTAGATCTGGAATAGGACCACATTTCAAACAAAATCATTCTTTGATAAACAATTACGCAGTGCACATGTAAGCTGAGTTACAGAAGAACAATAATGTGGGCGAAATCCAGCAGAAACACAGATGACTCAGGCAGGGTTTTCTTCCAAATTAACATTTCCTGACTCCTCTTTCAACTGGATACTTTGAAATCCATGGATCTCGAACTCAACATGAGCTAGCATACATTGCCCAGCAACACGGCTAAGGCCGAGTCCTTCCACACTTCCCTCACTCTTTTGGCACCATGATGTAAAGACATTTTTATGACACTGGAATACTGTGAGCTGTGTTACAGAATAACATCGATGTGGGTGGAATCAGGCAGAAACACAGCGAAGGTGACAACTCAGGTTTGGTTTTCTTCCAAATTACCACACACCTCCACACACACACACACACACACACACACACACACCTCCACACACACACACACACACACACACACACACACACTTCCCGTGGTCTGTTTTGCACAACAAAGGAACTAATGTCTCTACCCCTGACGTGACATGACAAGCCCAGCAGCGTTACAGGAATGACATCTTTACTGGTGGAATCATGCATAAGCATCACATTTCCGTCACTACCACGTGAGAAAACAGAATGATGCTGTCATAGTCTAGGCTTTTGTGACTTACTGAACTGTACAGTATAACGGCACTGTATATATTTATAAGTGCGATTACCAATCTAAGGACCTGATCATGCAGACATTACTGTACGCCTGCTGGAGGTCTCGCTGTCACCAACTTGCAATCTGACTGGTAAAGCAACAGCTTCAAGCAACATGGATTTGAATCCTATTGGGAATAATTTAATACATATTCATAGACAAAAATATATTCAAATGTAAGTCAGTGATTCTGAAGGTTTTGCTGACCTTGATGTCCCTCCACTGCATTGTAAAGTCTTCTGTCTGTCTTCGGTTAAAAAATAATAGAGCTCAGAGTTTTTGTGCTGGAATTTATTGTATTGTACACTTTTGTTTAGCGAATATGAATTGATGTTTTTTTACCCATATACCCCCCGGATATATTCTCAGGATTTCAGTTTAAACTCATTCACTTCAAGGGACTGGACAGTGCACCCATGAATTCTGACTATCCTACACTATAGAGAGGTGAAAAAATCTCAGCTTCCTGAACACGTTTTCAACCCTTTTACCCTTTCGTCTCTAAAAGCCCTATCTGACTCACACCTTTCTCCTGCCTTCTTCCATTAATATTTAAAAGTGCAAAAAGAGTTGATTGAAGCAGTTTGTGAGCGGTTATTAATTCAACACGTCAATGCCTGAATTAGTCATATACTCAATAAACTATAGTATTATAGTTAATCAAAAGTATTGGTCAGGCAGAGAGGAAATGAACATCAGAAGCAGTGGGGGTGGTCATTATTCGTTTTATTATTCTAGCATTTAAGTGTAATCTTCAATCACTTTTCTTCACAAAACTACCTAGTCAAGCACTTGAGACCAACATGTGTGCGTCAGTAAATACACCAAATCTTTTTGTGGCAAAGTGAGACCACCTTGCTGAGACCTTGCTCTGGGTCCTGTGTGATTGCTGTGTTCTCACCTGCTCGAAGAACCACATTGATTTGGAGAACGCTCCTGGGTTCCATTTAAATAGACAGAAATAAATAGCCCTAAAAGTCAGACTTTTTCAAAGTTCCTTGATCCAACAACACCATCAGTTTTTGGTTGTCAATCCAGCAGTGGTGGACTGTCAGGGATAGCAAGACCTTCTCCTCTAAGAGGTGGAAAAATTCAGTAGGACACCACTGAAGGTTTAGGAGTGAAATGCACTGTAAATGTTTGACATGCAAGGATCAAACCAGCTTCAGCATGTACGAAGTTGTAAAGTACATCAACATTATCTATGAGTTCTGTCCTGATGTCTGTAAAATGCGGGGGAAGGTGGTAGGGCATTGGACTTTGGATCGGAAGGTCACAAGTTCAAGTCCCACCACCACCAAGCTGCCACTGCTGGGCCCTTGACCCTCCCCTGCTCAGGTGTAAGTCACTCTGGATCAGAGCCTCTGCTAAATGCTATAAATGTGAAAGTAAAATGTAAATGCTACCTTGTAGAAAGGTTTGATGAAAGGAACGTGAGCCACCTGTTTGGCTGCATGTACAAATAAGGCTGAAATGTGCCAGGAGAAAAAGAAAACAGGTCGGAGAGGAAAGTCTGCCATGTTGGAGTGAGTGAAACACTCATTTTGTTTTTGGCCCTGTCCAGCACTCGGATCTCCAGCACTTCCTCCCCCATCAGCAGGCAGATCCACTTCTCCTTTCCAGCAGGCTTTTTTTTCCTCTTTATCTTAAGGAAAAGAAATATCGCACGAGTTCGTCTAACACCAGTGTGAGTGTCACCAGGCCAGCGATGACTCAGCGGGTTTCCTCCAAAACAATGGCCTGCACGATTGCTCACTCTTTATGACACCTTCGTTCTCCGAAAGCAGCTTGCAGGAAGATTGGATATTAAAAAGCATCTGTCAATGCTTTAACTTGAAGGCACTCATTTGATAATGAATGCAACACCTTCAAGGTGCTAATTCAATTAAAAATGAGGCACTGGGTTTGATTCTGTTTTTTTCACAGCACATCTGCTGATGAGGTTTAGATCAACACAGCAACAGAACACCAGGAATCGTGAAGGAAAAACAGATCCTCCTTTTTTCCTGGACCTGTGCTTTTCCATCAAACATCTAGAGTTCCTAATGAATGTGTTTGTTTCCTGCTCATGAGCAGTAGTAGCACTGATGCTAGTTGAGGTTGGGGCTAACAGCACTGCCTGCTGCTGATTGGTTACAAGTCAAGTCAAGTCAAGTTTATTTGTATAGCGCTTTTCACAACAGACATTGTCTCAAAGCAGCTTTACACAAATCAACAGTGATGGTGAATGGTGTGAATTTGTCCCTGATGAGCAGCTGTGGCGACTGTGGCAAGGAAAAACTCCCTTAGATGTTATGAGGAAGAAACCTTGAGAGGAACCAGACTCAAAAGGGGAACCCATCCTCATTTGGGTGACATCAAGAGTTTGATCATAAATCTTTCAACAATAATATAAAAAATGGCAAAACTAGAAGAAGAAATGGTCATTAGTTATATGCTGGAATGTGAATCTATTGGTCAAGAATGAAGTAAAACCTCTGTAGGTTCTCGTGTGGGTCTGATCTTGCTCAGATAATCAAATGTAAGTTGCGTTTTACCTGGTCGGCTACAGCTCGGGCCAGTTTGTCCATTCTGGATCCGGCCTCTGCGATCTTCTTGGCGGCATTGATCACATCTGACGAGTTCTTCAGTGGACCTTTTCCCCTGCGAGCACACCAACAAATAACTGCATTATCACTGAATCAGCACATCACGCATCACGTTTCCTGCGTGCCAGGAAGAAGGCTGGAAAATCCCTCAGTCACATGCTGGAAGAGCAGATGGAAGTGAAAGAATCGGGGAAATGTGAAGTCTCTGAGCTCTGCGGTGTGAAGAGCAACATGATGTAATCCTCGATAAGTTGAGAATGATGCACAGTGTGTTGTGCTGTTTCGGGGAAATAATGACAAGTTTTTTCTTTATTCAATTAAAGTGTTATTCAGGTGAGTTTACCTGGAAGCAGCTATAAAATACACATTTTATTACCAGATTTCTCTGAAGTTAAAATGAATATCTATACAGTAATCCTGCGCTTTACCGCGGGTGGAATCTCGTGCCCTGGTTTATCCTGGAATTGCATTTGGCACATAACTCATGTGTTTGGCAGATTTTCCGGGTTTCTCGCTGAGAGCACCGGAGACAAAAACACTTATAGGGAATTGTTATTATGGAGTTTTGTGTTGAAATAATGACATTTATTAATAATATAATTACTTTATTCTTGCAAATGTTTTCTGTGTGTATTTAAAGTGTGTGGGAGGAGGATTTACAGCTTACACAATAAAAAAAAAGTAGTTTTATGGTGGCAACAGTTTATCAGGTTTTTTTCGTTTATCGCAGGCGGTTTTGGAACGTAACCACGGCAATAAACTGTATTGTTTTACTCTACAATAAAAGCAGGTTGTCATGTGACTGAGAATATTCTCACCTGAAGTTGTGGGAAAGAGGAGCTCAGTGGTTAAGATGTTGGCCTTCTGATTAGTAGGTTTTGTGAATTAAAATCCTGCCACTGCCGGGCCCTTGAGCAAGGCCCTTAACCCTCAACTGCTCGGTTGAATGTAGGAGATAATTGTAAGGCGTCTAGTTACCGAATGCCGTAAATATAAATGTAGGAAAGCTCAAAGTTACAGCTGTTACAAAGTGCTGACATCCCTAAATGTCACATGAACATCTCCTTACTTTTGGAAAACACTGAATGTTCTAGAAATCTGTTTATGAGGACGTCTGCTGTGCAAATCCCTGTGAATAAGTGGTTACTATGGAAACGCTAACGATTCCAGAAATGATTTGCGCTGTAGTATAACGTTTGTGTGTGTGTGTGTGTGTGTGTGTGTGTGTGTGTGTGTGTGTGTGTGTGTATGGGTACCTGGTGAAGTCAGTCATCTCCATCATGATCATGCACATCTGCTTGGCCAGAACGATGATATCATTGCCGTTGTCGTCCCACTTGGCCACCTCGGCGTCCAGCTTGTTCTTCTCCTGCCGGAAGCTCTCCACCTGCTCGGCGATCTTCGCCTTTTCCTCCTGAGGGAGCTGAGCCATGATGGCCTGCGAAATGGAAAGAGGACCCTTTCAGCTGTGTCTCCTTTTAAAAAAATCACCCGGAGGAAAAAAAGAGTGACGTTTCACTCTTTCTAATTAGCTTGATGTTAAATGAAGTTTTTAAATGTAACGCGTAATCACACAGGAGAACCTTCCGGAAGCCCAATGACACTCGACTCATAAAGAGCCGAGCCAAATTTTCTGTCCCTCTGTTAGGGTATTAAATTCTCCCTTCATTGCAATTTTGAGGAGGACCAGAGAGGCATTAATCTTTTTTCTTTCTCTTTTTTTTTTTGCAAGGTCAATGGGACAATAGTGTTTGTAAGATAAATGTATAATTACCTCACTTACACCAGTCAATGAATTATGCATTTGTTCCAGGCTTCATCCAAAAGGTGAAAGAAGCAAAAGAGGTCAATGTGTGTTATAGAAGTTCAACACTTTATATATTTGTTGTAGAAGGTTGTAGGTGTAGGGCTTTAATGTTTATATAAGGTCCAATGCAAAACAGGAGGATGACCTTGAAGAGCTCAGAGCCAGGACGAGGCAATGTAAGGATCTGTGGTGGGTTTCAGAGGTTTCCATTTATTATAGGTGCAAATTTAAACAATCAGAAGGTGACTGAGAACTTGATGTTTGAGCTTCAGAGATTATGTGTGGAGATTGGGGAACTTGTAGATGGTCAACCATCACTGTAAAAGCCCACTTTATCACAGAGTGGTCAAACAGAAGCCTTTTCTTAGTGCAGGAATCATAAAAACCTGCTTGGGGGATTTGAGAAATAAAATTCTTAATCTCTAAAAACTTAAACTGGTTAATGCGTCTCGTGTAGAGGACATCTTCTAGACCGAGGATTTTACACCTTGGATAAAACGTGTAACAAAAATGACAATCTGCATTTTATTGTTCCTCGAACACAGAGAAAAAAGAGGCTGGTGAGCAGAACAACAGATTCCACTTATTTATAGCTGCTATAACATTAGTGAGAACAGGAAGTTACATTTTCATGGATGTTCCACACCATTAAGTGTAACTGTGAATGGATCGAATGTCTTGTTGTAATCGCTGGCAAATTAGAATGAGGGAATGAAACCAATGGCTTGTGTGGATTTCATGTAGCTTCATAAACATCAGGTACGAATGAAGTGTCAGGAACAAACCGGAGCGATGAGTAATGTTTATTTCATGAGCTAATGGGGTTTCAAAACGTTTGCCGTATTTCATTCCTCCGTCTACACCGGGGGTTTTGAATTGGGATCCGTCTTTATAATGGGTTTTAGAAGAAGGAGAAAGGCTGACGTCATGTCTACTGTATTTACCCTAAAAGAAGCACAGAGCTCATATCTTTTATCAGTTCATCACAAATGTATTACGGATCTTTACGATGAAAGCTTTACAATGTGCGAGACCTTTCAAGTTGCCGAACGGTGTTTAGCGAAACCCCATCGAACGGATGAATGCGGCGTCTGGAAGATAGGCTGCGACCGAGCAACCGCTTTTCATCCTCGTCCTACTTCGGAATTCATTTAAGCCAAATCCCTCTTCCCGCTCAGTGATAACAAGCGCCGGTTCCGGGAGCTTAGCATGCCGGCAAATCCTTCCTCATACAAAACCACCCCAACACACCAGCCTGCGGTCTTCACCAAGCCTTCAAGCACTTTTAAATATGATTTATTCGAAGGAAACCGTCCAGAGGGTTCATTGTGTTATACACAATCTCGCCAAAGATAGAGAAAGCGTCAGGTGTGACCAGAAAGGTCAGGGGAGTTCGGTTACAAGATTACCTTTTATTTACCTGTGAATATCACAACTCGGATAAATCTTACAGCCATGTGCAGATGAGTGCAGATGATTTTTTTTCTAGCACACAAAATTCCCAACAGTGGGGAATTAATGGAGTAGAGCAGGAATCCCTAAATGACGGCTGTCTGAAAAATGCCAGATTTCATTATAAATGTGTTTTAATCTTTTCATACTTGTATTTAATAATAAAGTTTAGCCTTCAAACTAAAATGTCCCTCAGTTATAACTAGAGGTCTAGACACCGATAGTTGATAGCTAGAACTATGGTATTACGGTAAATCTTTACCGATAGTTTTTCCAGCTTCCGGTCCGCTGTCATTACGAGAGCGGCCTCTAGGGGGCGACTCACTGACACCATGTGCTGTTTGTTTTTACTTGTGAGTCTGCATGCTGCACGGAAAGCGCTATATATTTATTAATTGTATAATTATATTTATGAATTAAAATATTCATATTTATGTCATTTAGCACTTTTTCACAATTCAGTAGTTAAAAAAAAAGAAAAGTTAAATACTATTTTACATGGAGTGTTATATTTGTTTGCTTTTTATCCAGTATCTATTTTAATATCTATTGGTTGATTAATCGGTTCTCGGCGAGTACGATCCGGCCTCGCTATCGGTTTTTTGTGAACACTATCAGTCGACCGCTGGTTATTCATGTATTATTCATGTACCTACTGAGTAGAAGTCCAACACTTTACCCACTGATCTCCATCTCTACTGCCACCACCAGACAGATTTGTTCATACATGAGCTGCTACACTGTTCTGTTATTTCTTTTGGACTGATCTGCCAGAACCTTTGCTGAACCCTCGCCAGCTGGTTCCAAATAAATAGGTAAGATCATGCAGTTTGTGATGTAGGAAGGCAGGAACCTGCTGTTGTGTGTAAGCATGTAAATGTAATTCATTACTGTACTTAAGAAGCTTTTTCACGTATCTGTACTTTACTGAAGTATTTCCATTATCTTTACCTGTAACTTCACTACATTTCAATTGGAAATCAGTCGTTCCTTTTTATTAACGAGGATAAAAACGTAACTGGTGAAACACGCAGCGAGTCACCAATCAGGGTCGAGCGCACGCTCTGTTTTACACGTGTTCTGATCGACGCTCGGTGCATCTACTGATCACCAACATACAGTTCAGCATCAGTTCCACATCAAGCAGAACATTTAGAGACGAATAAATGATGAAGAAACTCCAGACTCGAACTCACCACAACACACGTGACCTTAATTACTTTTACTCAAGTGAAGGTTTTAAGAGAAACTTTTTACTGAGTCGTCGTATTTTACTGAGTGTCTCTACTGTAACTCAAACACATGGTGGGCTGCAGAAAGGTACTGAAGAACTGCTGCTGTTATTATAAAAGCTCAATAAACTCATCCCAGAACTTTTCTCAGGATTCCTCATAACTTTCCATCATGAATCCTGGTTCTCATATTGTCTTGGGAAGTTTTCATGATCAGAAGGATTCGAAATCTACACCTAGATTTCTTCAAAACCGTCAAAGTGAACTCACCCTTGCACTCTGTCCAGCGATGAGCTGGTCATCTTCAGTCTGGACACTGGTACGGCTCCGGGTGTCATAGTCTTCCTGCTCAAAGTCCGAATCATCCTCCAGCTCTTCAGGGGTCTGAAGGAAACATACACACATTAAATAATTTCATTAAAAAGCTCTGAATCTACACCACAGAAGCGAGCGAGCGAGCGATCAGCGGGGCCAAGCACTGGTGGAGCAAAGCTGTTTTTTTTTATAAGGCAGTATTAATATTCCTGTCACTTCCTGTTTGTGTGGTGTGACGTGTTCATTGATAGAATGCTGAACGAGGTATCAAACATTCCTTTTTGATTTAGCATATTGGAAATCTTCAGATCAGGCAAACTGAACACATCAAATCCAAAATGTCTGACTTGGAAAAAAAAAAATGTGATTTTAAAATTTCTTTGAAGAACCCATGAGCTGTTCAATGTGCTGCGTGGAGCTCAAACCAGATTCCATAAGTATTTATAGAAGTTTCAAATAAGGAGTGTGAGTGAGCTTCTGGGCCATCGAGGTCCAACATGTCGACATGTTGTGTGAGTTTCTGAGCAGGTCAAACATCTCAAACATCTGATATCTTTTGTATAGAAAGAATTTACTCTTAATATCTTAACATTTTGCCACAGTTTATGTACAGTGTACACCACTCAACCGTATCAGAAAAACCACTGACGATTAAAGTTTATCATTTATTATATCGTGTAAGTGGACTATAAACAGTTCTCAGTTCTCAAACTTGATTTGTTGGAAGCTGGAGAAATGGGTCAAAGTAAGGATAGGAGTACATTTTGATGTCTATCTGATGACTGGGTCAGATCTTCTCCAAGATTCCCAGTTTGCAGGCGTTTATTCCCTACAACATGAACAAACGACATGACAGAGTTATAGTTTCCTAGATCTCATTCCGATCTCAAAACAAGTCCAAGTTCCATTCGTGGAGGCTCCACCTCACAACTGAAAGGATCTGCTGCTAAGATCTTAGAGAGTCCAGAATCGTTTTGCTGACTTAAGGGATCTACACAATATTACGCTGGTTATGTTATACCTGATCATAAATCAGTCTACTATATTCTACTGAATTTAATAAACACAGCTGATCTTTATAATGTGTCCAATCAGAGAAATGCGTCTTCTCTTGAGTGTGTGTGCTGACAGTGTGAACGCCCAGTGCCTTTCTCGAAACAAAAAGACAGACATCTCACCATCAATAATTCACAGCACTTCAGTTTCAAGCAACTTACATCATTTTTGATCTCCCTTCGTGTAAGTGTACACACTGTAACTGGAAATGGCATCATGTTAACATCACATCAGACACTGCATGCAGTGTTGTTCTCTGTTAATTCTGCAGCGTCGTCATCCTCCTCCTCCCTGCAGATCAACCCGGCTTAAAGCCCAGACGCTGTCCAGCAACAGACAAACTACATGGATAAAGTGGCTGAAACTGTGCAGCCCAAAATCAATATTAAAGTCCCTTTTCATTCTTCTTTAATCCATCAAACACTTAAATGAATAAAAAACCCTGCAGGTTCTAATGTTACAGCGTGTAGAAACCATTGTTCATCCTCGTTCCCTGTGCACCAAATACCGATCTCTTTTTATTTATTTATTTATTTACTAATTTACTTATTTATATATATATATATATATTTAACATTTAAAAATGTAAAAATGTTGTTTTAAATGTTTTTTTTTCAAATTATATATGTTTATGTATATATTTAGATTATTATTATTTAATTTTGTTAATTTTTTTAAAGTTTTAAATTTAATTACACTTAATTTCATTATTTGTTTGCTTTCTTACTCATATTTCACTTCTTTTATTAGATTTTTTAAGGTTTATTTAAAATAACATCTATTTATTTGTTTGTTTGTTTATTTTTAAACAATTTTTAAGTTTTATTGTTATATTTAATTTTAATGTCCGAGTTTGTTTATGTATTTTTTCGATGTTAAAATGTTGAAATTTTGTTTTTAATTTCGGTTTTCTTACATTTTTTATTTTACATTTTTGTTTGTTTGTTTATTATTTTTAAATTAAGTTTTTAATTTACACTTTTTTTTTTACGTCATTTATTTATTAATTCATTTATTTATTCTTTAACACTCAGGACCCCCTGATAAAAAGGTTTTACTGCAATAAATAAATGAATGAATATTTGTGCTGAACACAGCATGTAGAATAGTAAGAACAGGAAAAAAACCTGATGGAAACATATGTTTGCTGCTCTTCAGAACCCTCACTAACACACGCATGTGGCCTACACGCTGTCTTCTGCTTCTTCATCATGTTCTTTGTGAGGAACAAACACCAACACGACGCAACAGCTACGAACGAGGGAGACGAAGCATCTGGGCTACTAAAGGCGATGCTAATAGGTTTAGCGGCAGCAGCAGCACGGCTCCATCCCCACTCAGGCTTGACAAACAAGCAGATCTCCACTGCTTAATTATCCTCAGCTTCTCCTGCTCGCTGCCAATCCACAGCTCAGCTTTCTGTACTTCCTGTCAGCGTTCTCTTCATCTCGACGCCGTGTGATGGTTCTTCTGTTGTGTTCGTCAATGAAACGGCAACCGGTGTAGCTCTGCTGTTCTGTTCTAATGCCTAATTACATTCACAGCGGCTACGATGTATAAAATAAGTCAAATCTTTTTAAAATCATTTGCATTTTACTACTAATTATGAATCTAAAAACAGGTTGAATAAGGCGGCTTTGTATGGTTACGCAGGAACATTGCAGAAGCCATAAGGCATTATACTCAGTCTATAACACACCATGCTGCGTTCATTCCTATTTACTGTGTAAATCCTGTAAATGTCTTATTAATGCTGTGTTTGTGTACAAATGACCATAAGTTCAGAACGTCCCATTCCACACTGAGTCCTCATTTGCTCTTATAATAACCTCCACTCTTCTGCGATGATGTTCTGCTAGATGTTGCTGTCTGCTTGTGGAGACGTTCGTGCTCATCTTTATACCAGTGTTTTATGAAAGCCAGGTAGGTGAGGAGGACTGGGATGATGTTTCATTAATCTTAAAGGTGTTCAGTGGGGTTGAGGTCTGATCTCTATAGCAGGCCACTCAAGATCTTTCACTCCAACCCATGGAAAGCAGATCTTCATGGAGCTGGCTTTTTGTATCTGTAGATGCTGAAACATTATTGGGTCTCCTAGTTTTAGTAAAGAGAGAATTTCATCCATTCTATAAATCTGTCTGCCTCTGACTTTGGGGGGAGTTTGGGGAAGAACCACGTAGGGCTGAAAAACACAGGTGTCCCAATACTTTTGGATGATACTAGTGTATGTATTGTATAAAAACATGCTGCATGTTATGATGATTTATAATCTGTAATAAAGCTAATGATCAGTGGGAGCTGAGTGGTTTAAGCTCACCAAGCTGCCACTCGAGTAGACACAGTTAAGGGCCTTGCTCAAGGGCCCGACAGATGCAGTGTGGGGATTTAACCCCCCAAAGCCGTAAACATTCAGCTTCCCACTTCCCCTTATATTAATGATAAGATACACCATGCAGTAAACGCACTGGTTTTAGACTGACATGAAAGGAAAATGATTGATAGAGTAACAGCTCGAGATGTTTAAATCGTATAGCATAGTGTTACGATGCATTATAAGCTTTCTATGTCAGATTGAACAGACGTTACGGATCGACACATCAGATAGAAAGTTGCATAAAAGAATCGTTTTAAAAAAGACGAGCAGAAATTCCTCTCCTGGATAAGAGACGGCCGTGAGAACGACTTTCTTCAGCCGCTTCTGTCGCTTTTCTTCTTCTAAAAATAATAATAACGAATTATAAATGAAGGCTTTTGATACACGCTGATCAGTTCTGCACACACGTTACTGTGATTATATGCAGGCGTATTTATCAACGCCAATATTTCTCCAGCTAATTGAACGATCTTATGAAATAAATCAGTGTATAAAACGCATTATACCATATGTAGAAGTCATTAACGGCACAGGGACCAGATGTAGGTCGTGCACACGGAGGCGCCGTGACGCCGTTATTGTATTATTACAGTACGCCAGATGTTATCATTAAAAAATAGATGATTTTCACTTGCGTTAGTTCGAGTGGTGAGTGTGGATTTACATCAATGAGGATTAAAACATTTTTTTATCCTAAAATGCAACTTGCCATTTTCAAGAATCACATTTTCCTTCCGGAACGTTGCATCACTTCCTATGACTTCTGTATTCATAATGCATTATAAACGCTTTATAAATAATTTTATGAGGCATAAGCAAAACCTAAAGACCTTCTGAGTGCCGACGTCAAAATCTGTGATTTCTTCTTCATTCTGATCTTTAAGGTGAAGATTAGCTGATCATGCTAACACGTTAGACTAGCACAGGAGCGGTGCTGGAGATTGCTCACCCGTATCATGAGGACGGCTTTCCTGATGTCACGGACGCCGTCGTAAACCAGGCGCGAGGCATCGATGAACTCGTTCTCCTCGAAGGGCAGAGGCGGAGTGGTGCTCAGAGCTTCGATAGCAACCTCAACCTGCTCGGCAAAACGAGGCATCACTGTGGAGACGGAGAAACCAGGGGTTCAGAAAAGGGCTTCATTACACACTTACATCATCTCATCTCATAGAGGAAGAGTGGAAGGAAGGAAGGAAGGAAGGAAAGAAAGAAGGAAGGAAGGAAGGAAGGAAGGAAGGAAGGAAGGAAGGAAGGAAGGAAGGAAGGAAAAAGAAAAGAAAGAGGGATTATATGAAGGATGGTCAACAAAATTCAACACCTAAAGAATCTTTTAGTTTCATTTTCATTCCTCTGACTGGAGAAACTGAAGATGCAGTAAAATAATCGCCTGCTCGTGGTCGGAGCTCTTAATGAATGAAGTTCTCTGCGAGGAGCCGCTGTGAGTAATGAAGCAGCGCGAGGCGAGAACTGAGCGCTCTCCTGAGCCTGGGATGGAGCACACAGACCCCGGTTTCACAGCTGGTGTTTAAAAAGATCCTTCATCAGAGCAGCACTGAAGAAAAGGAAGCAGTGCAGAAAGACTGTGGTGTGGAGGATTCGTTTATTGAGAATGGAGACAGATCCTGATAAGAAGCTCAATCTAGCACAGCTAACAGTCTCAATACAGGAACAAGAACACAGAAGAACGAAGACGTGTTAAATTATTGAGAGATCTTTCAGGGATGTTTGAAGCCACAGCAATGGCTCAAGGACTTTTTGTTCTTCAATCAATCCTTTCTTCAGTCACTCCTTCCTTCCTTTCTTCCTTCCCTTCTTCCACATGTGATTTTGCATCTTCTCAAACTACAGATTTTGCACCATCATCAAAACTGAATGCTAACTGCCCCCCCCCCCCCCCCCCCATGACCTATGACCTGTCAGTGTTTAGCAGGTGCTGCTCTGATTAATGGAGTAGCCGTGGAGTATAAACGCAAGCCAATAACGATCGATCTCAAGATATCTGCTGCTTAAAACACACACACACACACACACACACACACACACACACACACACACACACACACACACACACACACATTTTATAAAAAAGTTTACACTGTTTGTAATTGATGAAGAAAGCTGAGTTGTGAGCGTGAAGCACAGTGAAGCTGGTGTGGTGATTTCCTGCTCGGGGATTCCCTCACTGTCGCCTTCACTTTCAGCAGAAAGGAGAGGAAAATGTTATTACAGTCTAATGAGCAGCGAACATGATGCTTAAGTTGCCATTTCACCCCCAGCAGCTTCAGGCAAAAGAAAATAAACCGCTTCTCGTAATTCCCTTTCAGCCCTGAGGGGAGGCAGGAGGAACCACGAGGGTCAGAGAGGCAGCAGCAGACCCGTGTGGTCTACAGGAACATGTTAGACAGTGTGTATTTTCTCACAACAGCCCATCGTCAGTGTGTTATTCCTTTAATGATCTATTTCCCACTGCCCCAAAGTGCAGCATTGTTATTGAGACACTAGAGACTCCGTACATCAGCTGGTCCTAAACAGGAACGGAACATCTCAAGAAACAACATCTCAATATAAACCTGTGTTTTGCAGCTGTCTGAGACGCTCCTATAGAAAACCAATCAGACAAATAACATGTTTTCTGTCGTTTCCTGTTTCCCAGAGGAAGAAATATGAACTTGCACATATTAAACCCTTTGTAATGTAAAAAAGAAGCAAACAAAACTGCTCCATTTTACACTTTTCTCAAGGATTTAACAAAAGGAAACACACACACACAGTAACACATACAGTAATACACACACACACACACACACACACACACACACACACACACACACATACATACACACACACACACAGTAACACATACAGTAATACACACACACACACACACACACACACACACACACACACACACACACACACACACACATACATACACACACACACACAGTAACACATACAGTAATACACACACACACACACACACACACACACACACACACACACACACACACACACACATACATACACACACACACACAGTAACACATACAGTAATACACACACACACATACACACACACATACATACACACACACACACAGTAACACATACAGTAATACACACACACACACACACACACACACACACACACACACACACATACAGTAATACACACACACACACACACACACACACACACACACACACACACACACACACATATACACACACACATAACATACACACACATACACACACACACACACACACACACACACACACACACACACATACACACACACACACACACAAACACACATACATACACACACACACAGTAACACATACAGTAATACACACACACACACACACACACACACAGTAACACATACAGTAATACACACACACACACACACACACACACACACACACACACACACACACACACATACAGTAACACATACAGTAATACACACACGCACAGTAACACACACACAATAACACATACACTTACACACACACACACTCACACATACAGTAACACACACACACAAACACACACACAGTAACACACACACAACCAGAGTAACACACACAGACACAATAACACATACACTTACACACACACACACACACACACACACACACACTCACACATACAGTAACACACACACAAACACACACACAGTAACACACACACAACAAGAGTAACACACACAGACACAATAACACATACACTTACACACACACACACACTCACACATACAGTAACACACACAAACACACACAGTAACACACACACAACCAGAGTAACACACACAGACACAATAACACATACACTTACACACACACACACACACTCACACATACAGTAACACACACACACAAACACACACACAGTAACACACACACAACCAGAGTAACACACACACACACTCACACATACAGTAACACACACACAAACACACACACAGTAACACACACACAACCAGAGTAACACACACAGACACAATAACACATACACTTACACACACACACACACTCACACATACAGTAACACACACACACAAACACACACACAGTAACACACACACAACCAGAGTACACACACACACACTCACACATACAGTAACACACACACAAACACACACACAGTAACACACACACAACCAGAGTAACACACACAGACACAATAACACATACACTTACACACACACACACACTCACACATACAGTAACACACACACAAACACACACAGTAACACACACACAACCAGAGTAACACACACAGACACAATAACACATACACTTACACACACACACACACACTCACACATACAGTAACACACACACACAAACACACACACAGTAACACACACACAACCAGAGTAACACACACACACACTCACACATACAGTAACACACACACACAAACACACACACAGTAACACACACACAACCAGAGTAACACACACAGACACAATAACACATACACTTACACACACACACACACACACTCACACATACAGTAACACACACACACAAACACACACACAGTAACACACACACAACCAGAGTAACACACACAGACACAATAACACATACACTTACACACACACACACTCACACATACAGTAACACACACACACAAACACACACACACAGTAACACACACACAACCAGAGTAACACACACAGACACAATAACACATACAGTAACACACACACTCACACATACAGTAACACACACACAATCACAGACACAGTAACACACACACACACACACACACAGTCAGCACAGTCGCGCTCATCTTTGCAGCCTCTCAGCAGGTGAATTTAAACAATAACGGAGTTACGTGAGACGTGAAAACTACATCACGTGGCAGATGGTGGTTTTTTATTTCTGTTTCTCGGCGGCGGCTCTGCAGCTGAGATAAAAGCAGTTTCCTCTCGTCAGCGAGAGCTTCTGATGGAGTGTAATTTAAAAGCAGTGGATCCGCAGCAGGAGTGAAATCTCAGTGTTCCTGTGACACTGCTGTGTTTGGGCTCACGGTGGTGTCCATCAGACTCCAGATTACTACCTTCCACAAACTGACAGCGGAGTGCGAAAGGTGGTGAAGAAGAAAAAAAGCCTGCAAGACGAACGAGCATTAAACAGAGCAACTGGTGGCACCTCAAGTCCATCTCATACTGACGTCCTCTCTGACTGCTGGGCTTTCTTCCACTCTTTCACTCCTTCAGACCAGACCTGGTCAGATCTCTGCAAAACTTTACTTCTAAAGGGTTGGAGCTTTTCGAGCAAGAAGGAAGGAGGGAAGAATAGAGGAAATATAGGAATATAGGAAAGGGGAAAAAAAGAAAGAACTAATTGACAAATGTAGGAAGGAAAGAAGGATGTAGCTGAGGTTGAGGAACTGTTAGCTGAGAATTTCCACACAGTGCAGACTCTTCTAGACCTTCTACGTCTGAGGTGTTTGCGAGTACTGCTGGAGAAGTAGTGAGTACAAAAGTAGAACTTATAGAGCTTAAAGTTCAGGCCACACCCAGTTCAGAGTTCAGTCAGAGTTAGGGGACATACTTCTGTTCTGCATTTATTCAGAACAGATTCCACAAAATCTCAGGAACGTTATACAGCTTTGAGTATGAAGTTCGGAAGTTTTAGCCACTTTTTCCAGATGGAGTGAATATTTACGACTGATATTTATGCGGATTAGATGAACCTCAGGCTTGAGTGTGTGCAAATTCTGTGGAATTGTCAAATATCTTTCATTCTGGTCTCCACTCGACTCTATTCCGGAGAACTCATTGCTATTCAGCGAGCATCATTTCTGCTCCTCAACCACCATCTTCTTACCAGCACCAGCTCGGAGCTGAAGCGCAGTGTGGAAGCGTGTACAGGTGGTCCGTGCCCACACATGGCACGGTGAGATGATGAATAGTTGGTAAGTGAAGTGTGTTGTAGTGGCACAGGGGCTGCAGCTCACCGGTTTCGGACAGCAGCTTGATGGACTCCAGGACTCGCTCGGTGTACACGCCCGGCTCGTAGTTCTCCATCTCGGCGTTGATGATATGGACCACGCGAGCGGCGCGACCTCTGATCGCCCCTGCTGTCCTGTCCAGTGTGTCCACATCGCCCTCCTGCAGAGCTATCACACACTTATTCACATCCTCCAGGATGTGGTTCTCTGTAGAAAGAAAGACAAAAAAAGCAGCTAGAAGAAGGAAACAAATCGAGGAGTAAAAAAGAAAGAAAGGTTTCAGCAAAAAAGAAGCAAAGACACACCCAAAGTTCGATGTGTCATTAATTACAACAGTAAACTGCCGCGTGCACAGAGCTGATTAGAGCCGGAAGCTCTTCATTAGAAAGAGCAGATTCCTTTGATTTTTGCTGCTTTAAACAATTTATGTGCAAATAAAAGGAAAAAAAAAGAAGTTTTGATACAAACAACAACAGAACCGACGACAGTTTGGAGTTCCTTAAATACAAAAATACAAACGTCAATAAAGAATCTAAAATCCCCCAAAAAGGCGTCTAATCGCTGCTCTGTTATTAAACCCTTTTGTTCCTTTCACACGCAGCACCACCCTCACCACCGCCAATGTGGTGTTTTACTCGTAACTGCGCCGGTGTTTATCACCTTCATGTATAGCATTAAGTGTTATTGTGCTTTGGGGTTTATTGTCTTAGTGTTTGGTGTTTCTAACCTTTTTATTGTTAAGTTTTATTGTTGCAGTGTTTGTTCTTCATATCCTTTGAGTGTAGTGTTTACTGTCAGTGATTACAGGTTTATTGCCTTTGTGTTTGGTCTTTATTTTCTTGGAGTTTGATGTTTATTAAATTAGTGTTTGGTGTTAGTTGCCTCAGTGTTTGGTGATTTTTGTGTTTTTCACTTTACTGTTTGGTGATATTTATGTTTATTGCCTTTGCGTTTGGTGTTTATTAACTTGGTGTTTATTGCCTTGTTGTTTTGGGGTGTTTGGTGTTGATTGGTGTTTTTGCTTTTGTGTTTGGTTATGTTTGGAGTTAGTGTTTGGGTGTTATTGTGGTAGTGTTTTTCATTTATTGTGTTTGAGTGTAGTGTTTACAGTTATAGTGCGTTGGAGTTTTTTTTGCATTGATGTTTGGGGTTTGTTGCCGTGGCATTAATTGCCTTGGTGTTTGTTGGATTGGTGTTTGTTGGATTGGTGTTTGATGGTGCTTGGTGTTGATTGCCTACAATTCTGGTGTGGTTGGGTGTTTGTTGCCTTGTTGTTAAGTGCCTGGTTGTTTGGTGTTTGTTGCTGTGGTGTTAATTTTCTCGGTGTTTGGTGATTATTACTTTAGTGTCTGGTGTCTATTGCCTTCGCCTAGATTGTTACTCTCATAAAGTTGTGGTGTTTATTGTTAAATCTCACAATGAGTGGCTTAAAATGATGAAATTATGATGTGAATTTATTCAGAAAAAAACAATCGTAATTGATGGAATAGTGTTAAAATTTCTGACTTTGTCTGAAGTGTCATTTATTTTGCACATCGTGAAGAAATAAAGCACCTGAGACACTTGACTTTACCTGACACAGACAGGAAGTCATCCACAGAGGTGATGTCATCCACAGCCTCGGTCAGAATGCGCACCTGCTTCTCCCATTGGTCTTTAAACACATCCATGTTGTCCTGAGCCACCTTGCTCTGAGGACGAGCCGCCAGCGTCAGGGCAGCGTTGATCACCTGCGTGAAGTTTGGACCAAATCAGCACAATCCCAAAATAACAACTGTGTTACGGGTCCTCGTGGGGATTCCACTCTGTTCAAACCCCACTGCAGCCTGGTGGCAGGATTCAGGCAGGTTTTCCACTGTAATACACTGTGTGTTTAAAACTCTTAGATCATTAACCTGTGATTAAAGGAAATCCACAGATCTATTCTCCAGTGGAAGTATACTGTAATAGAGATGTTTTGTTTATCGAGATCATCATGATCATTACAGTAGTATAAGTACATTAGTCAAGTTTGGTGTTGTTCAGACACGTGTCTCAGCAGTGCCCATACTGCTGTTTATATACTGTATATATACCCTACATCCCTACAACACACCGACTGTCAAACACTTACTTTCTGTTGTGTGGTTTGTGTCTGAAAGGGAGGATGAATTGATATGGAAGGAAGACAAATTCTGCTCAATTGCTCAGTTGTTAAAACTCTGGGTTACAGAACAGAAGGTCAGTGGTTCAAGCCGCAGTATCTCCAAGCTGCCACTCTTGGGGCTCTTGAGCAAGGCCCTTAACCCTCTGTACTCCAGGGGCTCTGGATCATGTTAAATTCTGAACATCACTGGGAAATGCAAATAAAGAATTTCTGCTGTAATGTACATGTAAAAATCCCCTTTACCCGTTTATGTTATCAAGAAGCCACCATTTCAGAACAGGAAGTGGATTTTTAAATCAATTAACCAAGACCACATCTGGAAATAACAATCAAAAACAGGGTTCCCAACACTATCTCCTACAGAACAGATGGACCTCATGGTTGAGTCTCAGACATCTCTTGGTCTGATTGACCCTTGTGAAGAGTTCCAGTGCTTCATCTTTATTGAGTTTCAATTTCAACTTCAAAATTGATTTTTTTTTTTTTTTTTTGCCTCGAAGCTCTGAGAGATCTCAGTGCCTGAGACAGCGATGCATGCGCAACCTCTGCACTTTCACACCAAGCTCTGGTGAGAACTTGGGCGCCTGGGAGATGTACATCAAAGCCCATGGCATGAGCAGATCGCTTAGTTCCACAACTGAGGATATTCCACAGCTTTTCTGTCCATAGGGTAAAACAGAGCTGTGAGAAAGTCTCACTTCTTTTATTGCTTTATGTTTCTGTATTGCTGAATGATATTTATTATCTCTGGATAAGATGGTGGATAAGATCCAGATAGGTGCTTTTAATGTTCTTTGGTTTTCTCCACCTCTCATTAACATGCCAGTAGGGAGATTAGTGAATGTAATTGTGCCCGCTGGTGAACGTGTAAGCAGCAGGTTATCTAAGGTTGGGTGAGGAGGCCTGGGTGTTCACATCCATCCCAAAGGTCGTCAGTAGGGTTGGAACTTGACAGCAGGAGATCTTCCACTCTAACCCATGGAAAGCAGATCTTTATGGAGCTGGATTTGTGTGTCATGGAGGATCAGGTTTTGTGTCTAGTTCAAGTGAAGGGAAAATGTCATGCTTCCACATTCAAATCCACTCTAAGCAGATGGACAACATATTCCCTAATCAAATTTATTTGCAATTTCAAGCCAATTATTCAATTATGACCTGATTAACAGCATCACTGTTTCACCCCTTCGCTAGAATTATCATCAATAATTGTTTGAACAACCTCTTTTATAGAAATCACCTGCGATTGTTTATTAAACGCTACATTAAAATCTGATCAGATAAATAAATCCATACTCCTCATTTCGGGTGACACTAAGAGATGTTCCTTCATTCGTCCAAACACTAGCACAACTGGGGTCACTGATCCAGAACCGACCGAACCCAGGGGTGTAAATGGAAAAGGAGGAGACGTGTGGAGCATCAGCAGCTTTTACCCTGAAGCTGGCCAACATTAATAACGTTAATACTGTGAATAAATTGACTGACATGAGGTGAAGGTGAACAACAGCCTGAGGTGAAGCTACGGTCAGTTTTCAGCATTGAGGAGTTCAAGCTGTCGTTGATGTTTGCAGACCAAAACTGACCGAATGAATCACAATAATAAATATTTATTACTTATTTAAAATATGACTATTCTGCTGCTCCACATCACACCCAGACATAAAGTAGTGCCAAGGTTGGGATTTTTACATTTCTACAAGTCTGTATTATAATGAAGCTGTAGAAGTTTACTCCTAGTGCTGTTTCTTTTTTTTTTTTTTTTTTTTTTTATATTTCATTATATATGTTTTCTTCTCCAGTTCGTATAAATTCATCAGACTCGAGCTATTTATCAAAATCACAGAACCCATCATCATCAAGTTTCAGCACATGCAAAACTCCTCCATGGAGCTCAATAATGAAGGTCATAAGGAAATGTGTAGAAAAGCTGTCTCACAACTAGATGTTGCTATGGTTACAGGTGTTTTTAAGAATAAACTTCCAGCCAATCACAATCCAGTATTTATAGTGAACAGGATCAAAAGCTGGCAAATGCAGACTGATGTATTAGAAGTGACCCTGAATATTGGAAGACTCGATGCTTTGATAGTAGGAGTCTGATTCGAATATCGATCTCACAAACTTCACAGAGGTGTTATGAATTGAGGATCATACCATTTCGGTTAAATGGGGGTGCTCGTTGTCTGATTGCAAATTCAACTACCGATTTTCCCACAATAATTATGATGTTGTAAATAAAAATGTAAAAACAAAGATGCTTTTAATTCCCAAAACAATATATTGTATTTAAAAATTCTAAATTCTAAATAGTATGAATAATATTAATGCAGGAAGTTCCTTGTATTTAGACTCAACTTATAGGATTTTGTACACTCGGTTTTAAAATCACCTGATGTTGCCAGATATTACAGAGTAAAGAAAGATTATTGCTTAAATACATGCTATGCCACTGGACATTTACTCAAACTTCTAGTATGTGTAACCTTCAAAAATGCAGCTTCATTTGGTCACATCTGGGTTGTTTAGTTTATTATGGATCCAAATCTACACCTGAAAGGGTGCTTTCAGAGTCAGCTGTAATAGTGCTGTTCTTACCTGAGGACACAGGCTGTCGATCTGTGTAGCGGCCATGCGCACCAGCTTCACCCCTTCCTCGTTGTTGGAGATGGAACATGCCAGATTCGCCACCTACATGAACCGAAAGACAGAGTTCTGGTGAGATTTTGGGTTCTCTGTAAAGATTTTGTTAAAACAACACATGAGCAACGAGGCAGTCTTGCTATTCAGTTGCGTAAATCATGCTGACCTGCTAATTCACACATCACTTCCACACACACACACACACACACACACACACACACACACACAAGGTCCTCTTGCTGTTCATGTCGTCAGCTATCAGCTCTGTGGACGCCATTCGGGGATTTCATGCCTGACTTGTAAAGGCAATGTCAGGGCAAAATATGTACAGAGGTTTAGCGCGCGTTCAAGTGTTAGATTAGTGTTTGTTATTTCTCCGCATGAAGAATGTGGATTTTTTTTCCGCGACCGCCTCCCTTTCATTACCACCATCCCCTCTCCCTTTTTTATTTAAATGTCCACCCGGGCTCCAGAACATTAACAAGGCCCTGGACCTGAGTCTTTTGTGTAGGAGGTGACAGCTACACTAGCCGACTCGTGAGTTGCCATCGTGAAACACAATTACCCCTGAAATGTCACCGAGTGCATGGAGAGAGGGCCTAATTGGAGCCCATTTGGTAAGTCAGCAGTGATTAGCTAGCCGTGCTGAGGTGCTACCGAGGAGTCGTCCTCATTAGGTCCGAATATGCCGAATGATCACGGCAGTGTGTGGCAGCATGTGGCTGAAGCATTTGATCCGGACGCCCGTCTCGGCGTGTAATTAAAGTAGCAGATGGCGCCGGCTACAACAGAACGCTGTGTTACTTCGTTTTTAGGCGGAAACATGATCGACAAGAACCCTGCTGTCCGCTACCTGTTCCGTGTCCGGCTCAGTTATCCCACACGCTATACATCCGTATCTCATCTGACCACATAGAGTTTATTTACAAAATAAATCACTAACAATGATCATTTGCAGCTTCAAAGCTAGCACCGAAATCCCAATTCCATCCCAAAAGTGAAGCACGGCGGTGGGAGCGTCATGCTGTGAGAGTGTTTTTCTGCAGTTTTTCTCTTTTTTTTTTTTTTGAGCAAGTGGGCGTGGTCAAAGCTGAATGAAACAGAGATATCCTCAATAAAATCCTGTTCCACGTTGCTCAGGACCTTCAGGGCCGAAGGTTCACCTTCCTACATTACAACAACATTGTTTTATTGTTGTCTTAGGAACAACTCTGCTCTAACTTGAAGCCTAATAAGCATCTCCAAAAAGCCCTGTGTCGACGCTCCACATCCAACCTGACCCAGCTTAAGAGGATTTGCCCTGAACTATGGCAAAAAAACTCAAAGCTTAGAATTCAGTTTCTCATCTAATTATGCTCTACTACTCACATCCAAGGTTGAAGCATGATCTACAACAATGGAGTAATTAGCCTGAGAACCATCTTGCGCCTACAGTAATATGCATTTTCAAATAAAACGTATTAGTGTGCCTGCTAGCTAGCATGGAATGAAACTGTCCTTGATAAAGTTAATATATATCTATTTTGATAATGAAAATTCCACTTGTGAATCACTTGCGATTAGATAAAGCTAGCATACTAGCCATTAGCTAGCTGGGCTAGGTAATCATTTGCAGGTAAATAATGATTTCCTATGGCAGGTGTGGTTTGAAAGATAGAAATGTCAAGCTGCAGCGTCCGATCCCGTCCAAAAGAAGTCTTCGCAATTAGTTAAAAAACCTTCTTGATTTTTTTTTTTTTTTTTTGCTTTCTACTTTCTGAAAAAAGGCCTCATGTGATGCCAGCCCTCATTTTAATGGTTTTATTGGCAAATAAAAGGAGTTTTGTCTTCCATCGAAGAAGAAAATGAGCCTCCGAGAGCAAGCTCACAACATGGTGTGACATCTCTGGCTTTTTGCCAGCAAATTATTGATTTTTTAGCTCAGATTCCAGCGTAGGTTGTGAGATTAGACATCAAATTTGTCCAATCTGATCAAGTGCTTTTTATTTCAAACCAAGCAGGAGCCTCACCTGGGCATCAAGATGAACCCGAATAAACACTTGGAATCGGAGGGTGACTCCTGATTGGCTGGAATGAAAAGCGGTGCTGTTTCACGTATTATCGCATGATGAAAAAGACCTCAGGAAGATCTCGGCTTGATTGTGCGACACGAGTCCTCTTCATTCAGATTATACAATGAAGACACTTCTACAGATCTGTGTTTGAAGATAATGCTTATGTCATCAAGCAGAACAAATTCATCTATCTATCTATCTATCTATCTATCTATCTATCTATCTATCTATCTATCTATCTATCTATCTATCTATCTATCTATCCATCCATCCATCCATCCATCCATCCATCCATCCATCCATCCATCTATCTATCTATCTATCTATCTATCTATCCATCCATCCATCCATCCATCCATCCATCCATCCAATCTAATCTAATCTAATCTATTTATCTAATCATCACAAAAGTGTTCAGAGCTCTATAGCAGCCCACTCAAGATCTTCCTCTCCATATGATGGAAACCGTATGCTAAAGCAGGTTTGGGTTTCCAAGTGTAAGTGAGTTAAAGTGAGTTAAAGTGAGCTCTCAGGGACATCCGATACAATTGTGTGCCTCCAGCTGTGTGGTAACAGTTCGGAGAAGAACCACATGTGGCAGAAAAGTTTAGGTGTCCTAATACTTTTTTTTACCATATAGTGTGTGTGTGTGTGTGTATACAGTATATCAGTGCTGTCAAAAGTAATGTGTTAAAAAAATAGTAAAGTGTTAACGCAAGTAAATTTTTAACTGCACTCATTTTATTAACTCGCGTTTAATGCAGCACGCATTTCTGTTTGAGCATTTTTATTACAAATATAAATAAATAAATATTAAAGAGGCGAAATTAAAACCTTCCACGCAACACACATTAATTCACAACGATCTTTCTTTACAAAAACTAAAACTAATTAACACCAGCGTAAAATCATTTCCAATCACTAAACATTTGTAATTAAATCCGTCCGTGTGGAAACATAGCAAAAGTTGTGTTTGGTGTCCGTTTTTATTTCCCCTGAGAATACAGCAGGCCATAAAGTCTATTCAATGTTCAAGAGGGAAGGTAAATGTTCCAAGCACTCACTAAGACATTTTTCTTCAATGGCAGGATTTCTCACCTGGAGAAAGAGCTTGACTTTAGGAGAAGCTGTTTGCCTGACTGGTCGAGCCGATTGCCTGCCATGTCCCTGGATAGAGTTTAAGTAAATCAGACTGACACCATGGCCAAGATTGAGGAGTGTGGCCCATTGGGGAAGCGCACAAGCAGGGAGCTAAGAGCATCCACACCAGAGCTACTCACAAATCGCTCCGACAGAATCCCACCGGTCCAGAACCAACAAAATCAGGGACTTATGTATTTAACCATGAACTGCAAAGTGGATGAAGAGTCTAAAACACAGAAATATGGATATTACTATTGTTATTGTGTCTCTGCTTTTTTTTTCCAGGACACTTTAAAGATTAATTTCTTTTGTTTTTTCCGTTTTATTCGTCCAGGCTGCTTCTCAGAAATTGCTCGTTGGAGCTTTTATGAGAATAATGGGCCGGCGCAATGTTAATAATTATGTTTTTAATTCAGACATGTACCTGAATTGTGCCTCGATTGTTTAAATGAATAAATCCAAAACGATTTCAATAGCTGAACCTTAAAAGCAAAACCGGCTCTCAGAAATGTAATTACGTCTCATTCCGATCACATCCGAGTCTAGACAAAAGTTCTCCAACACTGTTTCTCTGAGCAAAAAAGTTGCAGATTGCTCTGTGACATTGCTGTGAACTAGACAAGAAACAACGCGCATTTAATGCACAATGTTTTTTTTTTCACTCGTCCGGAATACACAAACACAGAAACAAACAGAGCTTTCATACGGAAAAATCTGTGGATCAGAATAGAGCCAACTGCAAAAAGGACATTTGTGCTATTTGTGGAGAAAAATATAAATATGAATCATCACTGTGACCTTAAGGAACCTTGAATTAGCAAGAAAATCACTCCAAGTAGCAAAACTTGTTATTGGAAAATATAAGCTGATTATTAATTCATTCATATTTTAAGAAAAAAACTGTTCTTGTATAAAGCAGCAATGTTCCAATAATTAATAAAGAAGTAAATAAAGAAAAAAACAAAAATACACCGTCTAATTTCCTGATGGAGGCCTGCTGTCTATCCGTAGTTAGAGATTTGTTCTTGATGCAATTGGGTTCTCCATTTTTGTGCAACCACCCAAAAACCCATTACAGTTAAACAGCTGAGCAATAGAGGTTTAGAGGCCCAGGAAGTAGCAGCTTGCTGGTGATGGGATTTGAACCCATGACATTCTGATCAGAAGTCCAACATCTTATCCACTGCGCTACTACTTCCATCCAGGAAGGAAAGTGTTAGCTCAGTGGTTAAGACTCTGGATCTGAAGGTCGGGGATTCAAGCATCATATCGCCATGCTGCAACTCTTGGGCCCTTGAGCAAGGCCCTTAACTTGGTGCTCCAGGGGTGCCATATCATCTCTTGCTAAGATTTGTGAAGAAATAATTTCAGTTTGTGACTGGGATTATCAGGGTGTCCAATCGTTCATTTCAACCAATCAAGCACCACACTTGTTAGTCATTAAAATTTTAAATCATTAGATTTAAACAGGTAGAATTGGGTGTGGACTTTCTTGGTTTTGGGATGAAAACCTGCACCCACACAGGCACTATTTAGAAAAAAATTGGACAACCCTGATGTAGAGATCTCAGACTTTCAAGACACTTTATAATCCTCAAATATTTTTTTACGTCCTTGTCATATCAGTGCCCATCTGTCCATCTGACCTTTATCATGCGTTCGTCGTTCAAAATTTCTATAAGCAGCACTTCATTCTGGAAAACGCCGGAGAGTGGAATCGATTCGTGCATTGCGTGGGATTTGGGTATGACTGTGCGACTTCACATCTCTTGCCAGATTGGTGTTCTTATTAGAGTCTATCTGCCCTCGGTTTCCCCTTCAGAGAAACACAGAGGGAAAGAAAGAAAGGGAAAAAGAGATATGACATGCTAATTGCCACTGGCCAGCATGCAGCTGGGTCACAGAGTTCTGCTTTGAAGCCTGGCTGAATTCAGGTAAGATGACTTGTGTCTCTGTTCTAAACCTCCAACAGAGACGGTCAGGCTATAGTCTATTTCCAATTATCAGATATGAAAAGAATTAGCATGAGGACGGAAGGTTCTTGAACAGGAGTTATAATAGGACATGATATAGTATAATAAGAATTATTCGACGCATTTAAGAATTTTTTTACGAAAACATGCAGAGCAGCCATATGCAATCCTGCAACCAAGAAGAAATACGACCTGAAGGTATTTAAAGCTTTAGGAGTCCATCTAAATCATCATGATTCATCTGCCTGGTTCCTCAGACAACAGAAATAAACATAGATTTTTTCATCGCAGCGTAATTTACTTCCCTCAATTAAGCGTCTGATTAAGTGAATGAGTCACGAGCAAAAGGAAGTCAAAATAGAGAAACAAAAATCATGGACTTCAACCATATGCATCAATCTAGCTTCTCTTACAGACAAATCAACTTCTTTCAAAAAGATTACAAGAAACATGTATGTGTTTTTTTTTTACATCCTATTCCACATTTAGTCCCTGTTTCCTAGTTACAATATGGTCCGTTCTTCTAGGAAGATATTTCTCTAGGTTTTGTGGAGATTCATTTAGACAGAATGGTGTTAGTAAAGTCAGATACTGATGTGGGTGGGTGAGGAGACCTGGGGTGCAGCCAGCATTCACATTCATCCCAAAAGGTGTCCAATATGTTTTAGAGCTCTATAGTAGAAGATCTACCACTTCAAACCTTGGAAACCACATATTCATAGAGCTGGCCTTGTGCACAGAGGCACTGTCATGCTGAAACAGTTTTTAGGTCTCCTAGTTCAAGTGAAGGCAAAAAAAAAATGATCCCATACGTGTCTGCCTACAAGATTGTGGTAAGACTTTAGAAAAGAACCATATATGGCTAGAAAAGTAAGGTGCCTTTCATCCATATAGTGTATATTTAAAAAATGACATCACAAGACACTATGTCCATCTGCCTTTTTATATTAAATTTTCCCAAAAATAAACTAAAAAAACAATTTTTTAGATTTGTTTTTTCTTTTTTAGATTTTTTAGATTTAGAACTTCTGAGACAGTAGCCAAAACATGCAATCAACACCCCAAAAGATCAAAAGATGAATGCGCTTTCAGAAATCCTTTCATTTTATTCATACCTTCCTCCTTTCTATCTGCAAACAGCAGAATTTCAGGTAGATGTGATGTTTTTATTGCTAGATTTTATTTATTTTTTTAAAAATAAAGAGCAGTTTCTTTTTTTTTTATTTTAAGTTATCTTTTATAAACTTTATTTTCCTTTATTGCAGTTACTTTCGACTAAAAAGTTTTATCAGAACCAACACACATTTTAGTTGAAAGCTGGACTATGGTGCAAGGACTTCTCTTTCTTTAAATCTAGCCTATGTCCTTGATTTGAGAAATGACCAAAGAACAGAAAAAAAATGAAAATAGACTATGAAGTTACATTACATAGCAGCCAGTGGCATGCGATCCAGTATAAATGACTCTGCTACATTTACATGGGTAAGAAGCAGAACTCAGCCTGACATATACAAGACCAATAAATGAATGAATTCTAAATATGATTTATAGTCCTGGGTGGAGTGCTCATGTCTGCGAGCAGGCAGTCACGGCATGAATGAACACCCAGTGACTTATTTCAATCATATAAAACTTTGGACTTGAACATGCGACAAGGGGAAAGCAAAAGCACAGAAGCTATGAATAAAGAAGGTGGGGAAAAAAAGAAGCTGTGATCCTTCATGGAGGCATATTGAGAAGTGGATTGTTATGATGATCAAACATGGCATGTAAGTAAAATAATCTGTTATTTAATTGGTCAATATGTGTATTACATGCAAAAGTTATTGGCTTCCAGCATACAAGGTTTTTTATGTTTTGAGACGCATTTGCTTTTCATAGCTCAGTGGTTAAAGTGTAGGGCTTTTGAGTTGGGAAGGGGACAAGGGGAAAGTAAAAAGCACAAAAGCGGTGACTAAAGAAGAAAAAAAGAGACATTGTTTTTAAAAATGTAAGCTGTTGATGCTCACGAATATTAATAATAATAAATTGCGTTAATAAAAAAAATGGCAAGCAATTTTATATTTTGCATTTCTTCCCCCTACCCTTGTACCAACCGTGAATTGTGAGTACCGTTACACCCCTACTATCTACTATTTTTTATATTTATCAGTTGAAACACAAATAAAGGGATCACATAACGTAGATTTACACATTCAGCATTTTTTTATATTTTTTCTCAATAAATTGAGATTTTGGTTGGTCCTGCTTGTGCCCTCTGTTTCGTATCTCATATCATAGTGGAGCGATTAAACAACTTTTCTGAAAGTGATGAGAGTGAGAGGATACCTTAAAAAAAAAATAGCAGAACTCTTGAGAGGGCAGCACCGTGGCCCACTTCAATTGGCATATCGATTGCTTCTTGGGAGAGCTGCAAGGCCAGCAGTTGCACAGGGCAGCAAAGCACAATTATGAAAATGGACCCAAAGTTGTTTTTTTTTTATTTGTCTGTGTATTTAACAATACTCAGGAGTCGGAGTTTAAAAAGTGCTCGGGGAGAAAGCCTGCACTTTATGTTTAATTCTGTATAATTCATCACAAAGCCGAATGTGCCGTTCCTACGCATTTTGCCCTCCCGGGTTTGCCCTTCGGTGGAGGATTTTAAAATGATAGCGCACAGGGATGTGGAACAACAAAGCATGAGGATGGTTCTTCAAAACCTCAAAAATTCAAAATAGAACCAATTCCTGACTCTGGCTACATTAACAGCAGCTTCCTCACAATGCAGTGTGTGCTGTGTATCACACTATAATAGCGACGACTGTTTAGAGATGTAGGACTTAGGAGTACATCTTGCAGTCCACGAAATGTTCCAGACGTCCTGATAAATAAATAAGCATGTATATGACTTCATTCCAAACTCTGGTTCTATTTCTTTGCATCAAAATTCCGTACGGTATCAAGGTCACGTCGCCTCCTCACAACGCTTCGCAAACATGGATCTGAAAAATTGATATGAGAATGTCTCTACAGAAATAGGGGTTTTGTTTATATTTTGATGTCCTTATTCAGGTTGTGACAGTACAGCAGTACAGCACTTCTCACGTCCCTACATATATTTCTGTAATGGTCGCTCACCTCTTACCTTCTCACAACCTATTCTTTTTGAATGATGTCTCGCTGGTGAGGCAATGATTCATTCACATTTCAGCTAGAGCAAAATAGACTGATGATGAATTGCTTTGTGAGCCTGACCATCCATAACGTTCTATGTCACGTGTCAGCTAATGCATTTGGGAGAACAAGTCACAAGTGTGGCAGAACGTGAAGACCTGGACACCTCTGAAAACCCAACGCATAATCCGTAAAATGTGTTAGCAAGGTGGTATCAACCAGTTTCAAGACTAGTTTTGTTTACAAGAAAGTATTTTATTTATCATACGGTGCTCCCAGCGTTCCTTTGACGCTAAATTTACATTTGATTTTGCTGTCTATGATGAAATTACAGATGTGGTAAGGCACGTGGTCAGAAAAGCACCAGTTAAGCAAACTTTACAGAACTGAGTCATGAACTGGGTCAGAACCGTTCTGAAGGTCTAGCTTGAGCTTTTAAATCTGTATTTCAGGTTGGTATCTCATTCCATATGTCACAGTTTTCGCATCTAAGCTGACCAGTCAGTTCATGGTATTATACACCAGAACTTTTTTCAGTTGCTTTGGAGCATTTCTTGAAATATTCTTAATATTCTTCATTCAAAACAGTTCATACAAACAGCACATCACATTACATTTCAAAGAGTTTCAATCAACATCTCATTGCTATCAGAAAGACACGTCCTTTTGTCTTTGTTCACAAACAAGATAATAATGTTTAGTCATGTTGTCAGTATGACGGCACACGGTTTCAGTATTTTCTGATGTAAACGACGGTTTGGATGACAGCAAAATAAAATAAATAAAAACATAAGGCTGAATTTCTTTTGTATGGCATCTATGGACAATCAGCTGTTCTTTTCCTCACATGTTGCTAATGTGACTCAATCGTTCTTCCTTCATAATATCAGAACAATTCAATCATTTCTGTCCTCAAAGGCTGCTCAGGTGCTTGTTCAGTCTTTTGTCATTTTCAAACACAAAACACTGACGCTTGCCTACAAGGCCAAAAATGGACCAGCACTCCCTTACCTCAGAGACCTCATCACTCCTCGACTGGTACCACCTTCTCGCAGGGAAAGAGGTAAGTATACTTCAAGGTTCTTCTCTGTTCTGGCACTGAGGTGGTGGAATAAACTTTCCCTAGATGTCCAAACACCTGAGTCACTGGCTATCTTCAAGCAACAGGTGAAGACCTTCCTCTTCCTAACCTCATCCTCAAACACTTAAACTAGCACTTTTCCAATTTTGCTTTGTCTTTATTTATTTATTTTATCCTGTTGTAGGCTGATGGTATCTAAAGTTTGTAATCTATCGAACCAGTGTTGATTTATTTATTAATAAAGACTTGAAGCACTTTTGTACATCACTCTGGAAACGAGTGTCTGTTAAAAGCCGTAAATGTAAAATGTAATCTATAAATTCCAACTGCACAAATGTACTTTATGTGGGATATCGATTGCAAGAAGCCAGACACACATTTACTGTACTGTACTAGTGTTTGTTCGTTTCCTGGTTGTTTTCAGAAATGATAATTCTGTGTTTGGCTCTGTCTGTAGTCACTGAAGGCAGCTGGACATATTATGACAACCATACCACCAACTGATGCCTGGATGTAATTGGGATTAAAACTATTCAGGTGAGAACCAGTATAATAGATTTAAGAAATTGTACACAATCAATTCAATGAATGTACCAAAGCGTTGTGTGGTTTTGAGAATTTCTTTTCTGATCAGAGAAAAAGATGTAGTATTGGATATTGGTGTCAGAGCAATGGCTACCAGTACCAGTACCAGTACCAGTATCAGTATCAATATCCGTGCATGACTAAGAGGAGTAATAACTTCTGCTTTTTGTCTTAAAGGTTTTTGCTTCCACCGGCAAATTTACAGCTCGATTTCAGGACAAACTTTCTATCGCTGATGATGGATGCACCACAGTTCGGCACAGTACGGGAGAAGTACCCGATCCATTAGCGCTGACATTTATACATGGTTACACTCGACTTTCTCTTTCCTGGCAAGTAATACAGTATATATATACACACACACACACACACACACACACACACACACACACACACACACACACACACCATGATTTCATACTCCTCAACCATATGCCTTCTATCATACACATCATTGTCACTTAACTCAACACTGCTGCATAGATGTGCACTGAAGCACCATATAAAAATAATACAAAGCCCACGTGTGGCAGTCTGTGTACACGTGTATGTTAGCGCAGGTTTAATATATTGATCAGTGTAATTTATTGAACACTCAAGTCCTCGTGCTGTAAATTCGAAAGCGGCTTCCTCAATCTTTCTCCGACCGAAGCAGCTGCTAAATCCAGTTCGAGCCTTTCGATCTTCTGAATTGTGATGCAGAACGTCAGACACTGCTGCTTGCTCTTTATTTATGAACTCAGCAGATCATTTGAACTGGAAACCCTGGACTCTTCAGAGCACGAACAAAAGGGCGTATTGTGAGAGAACAATGCCAGATAATGTAGTGCAAGAAACATCCGGAACGTCAATAGGGGAAGGAAGGGATGGGTTTGATTTTGATTAAACAAGGATGCTACTGTACCTTGCAGGCTTTGTAGTTACACATATAAGGGTATCCCCATGCTCCCCTGCACTTCTATAGTGTTCTAGCCAAATATATTAGGGTGGGCAGGTACAATCAGTGACCCCAACACCTAATTCAGTTCTCCCCATAACTAATATTTATTAAATTAGAAACAAAAATTTGAACTGAAAAAAAAAAAAAAACCTGAAACTGAACAGGGACAATAAAATTGGATCAGATTAATAATCAAATAAAATTAAATCCTAAATCAACTTCAATCCTTTTCTCATGTTATTTGATTTGATAATTGTAATGGCAGTTGAGTAAAGACAATCGAAAACTGAGAAAATTAGACAAACTTAAAAAACAAAAAACAGTACGGAGCTAAAGCTTGTAAGTGAGTTGAACTGTAAGTAGTGTGAGGTACAGTAGTGGTGAAAAACAACAAACAATCAAGTAGGACTGTGTACCTTTGAATAAAATAATACAATCAAACTTTGACCGAGTGGGCAAGTCACAAATTTGGGTGGTCTAAGCCCACCCCTGCCCACTGCTCCCCCCAGCCCTGTATAGTGCTGGTGCATGCTGTAGGTCAAACCATGGTGATTATATTTCTATAACTGCAGGAGTACAGTATATCTGTGTGTATATATATAAATACATACAGGTGAGCAGTTTCTCAATGGATTATGTAACATAATAATAAAAAACGTATCCCAGAGAACCTTTCAAAACCTCTTTTTCCAAATGAAGGCTATAGAAATTCCTTCTTATAGAGTCCTCCTAGTGCTGCATCAATTCGATCTTCAAATTTGCTCTCATCATGGGAATTCAACTCATTATGCGATTATTCATCTTGTATAGTTTAGCCCTGGAGTTCTCGGACCACCGAGCCATTTGTTTCATATTTGCTGGATTTTCTCAGATATTGTCTATAGGATTTAGGAAGGTACACAGTCTGATGTGGAGCTCGTTAACTAAATTGGTTCCGTTGAAGCTTTCAAGAACTTTCAAGACTGCGGATGATATTGTAATATTATCGTTTTGTGCTTTAAAGAAAAAAGACAGAAGAGCAAAATGAAGCGAAGGTGACTGGCTGATGCTTCGAGCCTCAGATTGTCCTCAGATTAATCTAAATGCACACACAAGTCAAACACTTTAATCACCAGTTTGACTCCTTTAGTCTTCATAATGTTTGAATAACTGGCTCCAGGACGCAGCCATGCCGCTACAGTTTTATCTAATTAGCCTATTAAGTGGACAGATATAACATTTGTCAGAGATCACCAATTAACTCCACCCCTACAGGCAAATGCTCTCCAGCCTTGTTTCATCCAGGACCTAATAATAACCTCCGCTTCATTTTCCTGATAGCTATAATTTAAGAATTTAGATGTTTACTGTCAAAAAAAAAAAAGATGCGAGCAGAGCACACGAGTCTGCAATTTGTTTCCATTAGTGGTTCTATTTTTGGGTGGTCTTCTGGATGATTATTACATCAATTATTTCGGTATTCTGTGAGTTCAGGAGTGGATGAAAAATACTGAGAAATCTGTTCTCTCACATCTGCACATTTAACCCATTTACCTATGCATTTATCCATCCATTCATCCATCCAATTCATTTAATGTTTATTTGTTTTGCACTTTTAATAATGAACATTGTCTCAGAGCAGCTTTACACAGATAATGTGGTGATAAAAATGAATATGTTCTTTATAAGTGTAAGTTTGTCCCTGATGAACAAGTCGGTGGAGACTGTGGCAAGGAAAAAATCCATTCATCCATTTATCCATCCATCCGTCTGTCTGTCTGTCTGTCTGTCTGTCTGTCTGTCTGTCTGTCTATCTATCTATCTATCTATCTATCTATCTATCTATCCATCTATCTATCTATCTATCTATCTATCTATCTATCTATCTATCTATCTGTCAGTCTGTCTGTCTGTCTGTCTGTCTGTCTGTCTGAACGAATTAGCAAACCCAAAACCTGTTCCAGCATGACCCAAAGTACATAAATTGAACATTTCTGGATGAATGTTTCACCCTGAATGCACCCCAGGAACCTCCCCACCTTCTCACCTACATCAGTATCTCACCTACCTGACTTTACTAACACTCTTGTGTCTTAAATAATATCACCACAAATCTAGTGGAACATGTTCCAAGAAGAGTGGAGGCTATTATAACAGGGAATGGGGACCAAATGTTATCAGATATTCCAAAAGGTTTTGGTACTGTACTTTTATCCACACTGTGTGTGTGTGTGTGTGTGTCATTCAAAAGCACAGAATTAACCAATAAACCAGCTCATAGAGATAAGAGTGGGCGGGGCACCAGGGCATGTGTCCAATCGGATGCTCCCACTAAAAGCGTTGTCATGTTTTCTGATTTGAAAATAACTAAATAAATAAATAAAGTATGCGTTTCATTATTGGATATAAATAAATGATAGATATGATGTACATTACGGTGAAGGGAAACCCATAATCTGCTTTTGCTTTTAAGTCGTAAAAAAACCCGGTTTATCCGAATAAGTGATTTTTACGGCCACAATCGTGAAACAATTTATTGCTAAAATTCATCATGCTAGCGGTTTGGATGTAAATTATAAGTCAGCCATTAAAGAGATGAAGCAGGGCTGAAAGATTTACGCTGATAGAGTCCGGTTCGAGACGGAGACGGAGCGATTTCCGTCGTTTCTCTACAGTCGAAACTCATAAAGCTTCCACTTTATATTTTAATGAGTTGATTTTCTGCCGTCTGACAGTGTTTTTGAAATTAATCCTTTTGTTTTCCGTTTTACTCGTAGGGTCCGTCTTGGGTTTGACACAAATTGACTGAGTAAGAATAAAAAAAAGAAAAGAACACTCGGAATCATGTGATTATAAGGAAATAATGAGCGGTGGTGTGGTATTAAGTGTGGTATTAAGTGTGGTATTAAGTGGATTCTCAGAATGTCAAACTGCCATCGATCATTAACAGTTTTTTTTCTTGACCGTCCAACAAACAAGCTCGTTCTTGTTCTCAGTTACGTTATAGTAGCTATAAACAGACACTCCCTCAGAAAGAAACGGCAAAGCTTAAACTCTGATCTCACAAAAATGCAGAAAAAAGTTTGACTCCTTTCATAATTGTTGAATAAACATCTCCTTAATCTCTTCATCATGCAGTCTCAAAGAATGTTTTTTATCAATGTTCACCATGTACATCCCCGAGAATGAGCTGTTGCTATGGTAACGGTGATGCTTTTAATATAAAAGCTTGATTGCACATATACTAAGTCTAATCTAGTGTGGATTGGACAAATTTATATTGTTGGCAGATGCGCCACACCCAAACAAGTGATGACTGTTTTATCATTTATAAAAACTGAGCATTTGAGGGTTAGGGGCCTTCCTCAAGGGCCCAACAGTTGCAGCCCAACAGTCGTGCTAGGATATGAACTCACAACGTTCCCATCAGAAATCCAAAATCTCTCCTATTTACCTGCACACCAACACTTATATAGACAGAGATGATGTCACAGAATGTCATAGAGCAGGGCACCGTATCCCATCATTCTAATGTCTTTTTCAGATTCTAATGGTACCTGTTTTGGCCCATTCTTGTTACTGTACAAAAAGTAGCTGATTTTTATATTAAAACAGACGTGATGAGCGTCAGATGCTACATAGTTGGAAGACTTCGTTTCAGCTAAAGTGCTATTTTCATCTTCTCCTTTGCCATCCTGTATGAAGACGACTTTTGCTCAGCTGATAGTAACAGCTATTTAAGGGTTCAGGTACTTGTAGAAAATGAGAGCTACCTCTTAAAAAGACATCCCAGGCAGTTATAGATAATAGAACCGAATACCCGAAGGAAACAATCCGTCCCTTTTTCACACTATTATACTCTTACGCCACTTATTTTCTTCTTGCATGAGAACAGAGCATGCTGGATGATGTGCTGGATAAATCGAGAAGTTTCCCAATGGAAAAGGTCCATTTGTTCCTGAGATGTAACTTTATTTTTTACTAGTTTTCTTACTTATGCCGAGCTCGATGCCAAAACAATGGCAAAACTCATTTTTGTGTGTCCATGTTGCAGATAAATCATCTGCCAAAAACTCGGCTGTCTGGGGAATACGAGTCTCTCTCACATCCTCGTGGAAGTTTCTGGAAAGCAGTAGGCCTCCATTCTCTCCCTTCTGCTTCATTAATCCAATAACAGTGTGATAAGAGTTCTGGGCTTACTCAGCCATCCCTCGTTCCCCAGCAGGCTCAGAGCCGTGTGGAAGAGTTGAACCCCGGAGGAGACATGAAGTCCAAACGACAACGCGGCCAGGACTGAGAGGGAAAGCAAATCAGACTTATGGAGCTCTACTACTGTTTAGAAGAACTTTTTACCATGAAAAAGTCATCAAGAGTTCTTGGATTTGTGATTAATACTAATACTAATACTGATATTAATACAACTACTACTGATATCAATACTAATACTACTGATACTAATACTACTACTACTGATATCAATACTAATACTACTGATACTAATACTACTACTACTGATATCAATACTAATACTACTGATACTAATACTACTACTACTGATATCAATACTAATACTACTGATACTAATACTACTACTACTGATATCAATACTAATACTACTGATAGTAATACTACTACTACTGATATTAATACTAATACTACTGATAGTAATACTACTACTACTGATATTAATACTAATACTACTGATACTAATACTACTACTACTGATATCAATACTAATACTACTGATACTAATACTACTACTACTGATATCAATACTAATACTACTGATAGTAATACTACTACTACTGATATTAATACTAATACTACTGATAGTAATACTACTACTACTGATATTAATACTAATACTACTGATAGTAATACTACTACTACTGATATTAATACTAATACTACTGATACTAATACTACTACTACTGATAGTAATACAACTACTACTGATATTAATACTACTACTACTGATAGTAATACTACTACTACTGATATTAATACTACTACTACTGATAGTAATACTACTACTACTGATATTAATACTAATACTACTTATAGTAATACTACTACTACTGATATTAATACTAATACTACTGATAGTAATACTACTACTACTGATATTAATACTAATACTACTGATACTAATACTACTACTACTGATATTAATACTAATACTACTGATAGTAATACTACTACTACTGATATTAATACTACTGGTAATACTACCACTGATATTAATACTAATACTACTGATATTAATACTAATACTACTACTACTGATATTAATACTAATACTACTGATAGTAATACTACTACTACTGATATTAATACTACTACTACTGATAGTAATACTAATACTACTGATATTAATACTACTACTACTGATAGTAATACTACTACTACTGATATTAATACTACTACTACTGATAGTAATACTACTACTACTGATATTAATACTACTACTACTGATAGTAATAATACTACTACTGATATTAATACTACTACTACTGATAGTAATACTAATACTACTGATAGTAATACTAATACTACTGATATTAATACTACTACTACTGATAGTAATACTACTACTACTGATATTAATACTACTACTACTGATAGTAATACTACTACTACTGATATTAATACTACTACTACTGATAGTAATAATACTACTACTGATAGTAATACTACTACTACTGATATTAATACTACTACTACTGATAGTAATACTACTACTACTGATATTAATACTACTACTACTGATAGTAATACTACTACTACTGATATTAATACTAATACTACTGATAGTAATACTACTACTACTGATATTAATACTAATACTACTTATAGTAATACTACTACTACTGATATTAATACTAATACTACTGATAGTAATACTACTACTACTGATATTAATACTAATACTACTGATACTAATACTACTACTACTGATATTAATACTAATACTACTGATAGTAATACTACTACTACTGATATTAATACTACTGGTAATACTACCACTGATATTAATACTAATACTACTGATATTAATACTAATACTACTACTACTGATATTAATACTAATACTACTGATAGTAATACTACTACTACTGATATTAATACTACTACTACTACTGATAGTAATACTAATACTACTGATATTAATACTACTACTACTGATAGTAATACTACTACTACTGATATTAATACTACTACTACTGATAGTAATACTACTACTACTGATATTAATACTAATACTACTGATAGTAATACTACTACTACTGATATTAATACTACTGGTAATACTACCACTGATATTAATACTAATACTACTGATATTAATACTAATACTACTACTACTGATATTAATACTAATACTACTGATAGTAATACTACTACTACTGATATTAATACTACTACTACTGATATTAATACTACTACTACTGATATTAATACTAATACTACTGATACTAATACTACTACTACTGATATCAATACTAATACTACTGATATTAATACAACTACTACTGATATCAATACTAATACTACTGATACTAATACTACTACTACTGATATCAATACTAATACTACTGATAGTAATACAACTACTACTGATATTAATACTACTGATATCAATACTAATACTAATACTACTGATATCAATACTAATACTAATACTAGTGATATTAATACTACTACTACTGATATCAATACTAATACTACTGATACTAATACTACTACTACTGATATCAATACTAATACTACTGATACTAATACTACTACTACTGATATCAATACTAATACTACTGATACTAATACTACTACTACTGATATTAATACAACTACTACTGATATCAATACTAATACTACTGATAGTAATACAACTACTACTGATATTAATACTAATACTACTGATACTAATACTACTACTACTGATATCAATACTAATACTACTGATAGTAATACAACTACTACTGATATTAATACTAATACTACTGATATCAATACTAATACTACTGATAGTAATACAACTACTACTGATATTAATACTACTACTGATATTAATACTAATACTACTGATACTAATACTACTGATATCAATACTAATACTAATACTACTGATATTAATACAACTACTACTGATATTAATACTAATACTACTGATACTAATACTACTACTACTGATATCAATACTAATACTACTGATAGTAATACAACTACTACTGATATTAATACTAATACTACTGATACTAATACTACTGATATCAATACTAATACTAATACTACTGATATCAATACTAATACTACTGATACTAATACTACTACTAGTGATATTAATACTACTGATAATACTACCACTGATATTAATACTAATACTACTGATATTAATACTAATACTACTACTACTGATATAAATACTAATACTACTGATACTAATACTACTACTACTGATATTAATACTACTGATAATACTACCACTGATATTAATACTAATACTACTGATATTAATACTAATACTACTACTACTGATATTAATACTAATACTACTGATATTAATACTACTACTGATAATACTAATACTACTGATATCAATACTAATACTAATACTAGTGATATTAATACTACCACTGATATTAATACTAATACTACTAATATTAATACTACTGATAATACTACCACTGATATTAATACTAATACTACTGATATTAATACTAATACTACTACTACTGATATTAATACTAATACTACTGATACTAATACTAATACTACTGATATCAATACTAATACTACTGATAGTAATACTACTACTACTGATATTAATACTAATACTACTGATACTAATACTAATACTACTGATATCAATACTAATACTACTGATAGTAATACAACTACTACTGATATTAATACTAATACTACTGATACTAATACTACTGATATCAATACTAATACTAATACTACTGATATCAATACTAATACTAATACTAGTGATATTAATACTACTACTACTGATATTAATACTACTACTACTGATATTAATACTACTGATAATACTACCACTGATATTAATACTAAAAATACTGATATTAATACTAATACTACTACTACTGATATTAATACTAATACTACTGATACTAATACTAATACTACTGATATTAATACTAATACTACTGATAGTAATACTAATACTACTGATATCAATACTAATACTACTGATAGTAATACAACTACTACTGATATTAATACTACTACTGATAATACTAATACTACTATCAATACTAATACTAATACTACTGATATCAATACTAATACTAATACTACTGATATTAATACTACTACTACTGATATTAATACTAATACTACTACTACTGATATCAATACTAATACTAATACTACTGATATTAATACTAATACTAATACTACTGATATCAATACTTATACTAATACTACTGATACTAATACTACTGATATTAATACTACCACTACTGATATCAATAATACAGCTACTACTGATATTAATACTACTGATAATACTACCACTGATATTAATACTAATACTACTGATATCAATACTTATACTAATACTACTGATATTAATACTAATACTAATACTACTGATATCAATACTTATACTAATACTACTGATACTAATACTACTGATATTAATACTAACACTACTGATATCAATAATACAGCTACTACTGATATTAATACTACTGATAATACTACCACTGATATTAATACTAATACTACTGATATCAATACTTATACTAATACTACTGATATCAATACTTATACTAATACTACTGATATCAATACTAATACAGCTACTACTGATATTAATACTACTGATAATACTACTACTGATAATACTACCACTGATATTAATACTAATACTACTGATATTAATACTAATACTACTACTACTGATATTAATACTACTACTACTGATATCAATACTAATACTAATACTACTGATATTAATACTAATACTAATACTACTGATATCAATACTTATACTAATACTACTGATACTAAAACTACTGATATTAATACTAATACTACTGATATCAATACTTATACTAATACTACTGATATCAATACTACTGATAATACTACTACTGATAATACTACCACTGATACTAATACTAATACTACTGATATTAATACTACTACTACTACTACTACTGATATTAATACTACTGATAATACTACTACTGATAATACTACCACTGATATTAATACTAATACTACTGATATTAATACTACTACTACTACTACTGATATCAATACTAATACTACTACTATTAATATTAATACTACTGATAATACTACTACTGATAATACTACCACTGATATTAATACTAATACTACTGATATTAATACTAATACTAATACTACTGATATTAATACTACTGATAATACTACCACTGATATTAATACTAATACTACTGATATTAATACTAATACTAATACTACTGATATTAATACTACTACTACTACTACTGATATCAATACTAATACTACTACTATTAATATTAATACTACTGATAATACTACTACTGATATTAATACTAATACTACTGATATTAATACTACTGATATTAATACTAATACTACTGATATTAATACTAATACTAATACTACTGATATTAATACTACTACTACTACTACTGATATCAATACTAATACTACTACTATTAATATTAATACTACTGATAATACTACTACTGATATTAATACTAATACTACTGATATTAATACTAATACTACTACTACTGATACTAATACTACTACTACTGATATTAATACTAATACTACTGATATTAATACTAATACTTCTACTACTGATACTAATACTACTACTACTGATATTAATACTACTACCACTGATATTAATACTAATACTACTGATATTAATACTAATACTAATACTACTGATATTAATACTACTGATAATACTACCACTGATATTAATACTAATACTACTGATATTAATACTAATACTAATACTACTGATATTAATACTACTACTACTACTACTGATATCAATACTAATACTACTACTATTAATATTAATACTACTGATAATACTACTACTGATATTAATACTAATACTACTGATAATACTACCACTGATATTAATACTAATACTACTGATATTAATACTAATACTAATACTACTGATATTAATACTACTACTACTACTACTGATATCAATACTAATACTACTACTATTAATATTAATACTACTGATAATACTACTACTGATATTAATACTAATACTACTACTACTGATACTAATACTACTACTACTGATACTAATACTACTACTACTGATATTAATACTAATACTACTGATATTAATACTAATACTTCTACTACTGATACTAATACTACTACTACTGATATTAATACTACTACTACTGATATTAATACTACTGATTATACTACTACTGATATTAATACTAATACTACTGATATTAATACTAATACTATTAATATTAATACTACTGATAATACTACTACTGATAATACTACTACTGATATTAATACTAATACTACTGATATTAATACTAATACTACTACTACTGATACTGAATACTACTAATACTACTTACTACTGATATTAATACTAATATACTACTGATATTATACTACTGAATTATACTACTACTACTGATACTAATACTACTACTAACTGATATTAATACTACTACTACTGATAATAAAAAAAAAAAAAAAAATACTACTGATAATACTATTATCTACTACTGATATTAATACTAA
>JBCEWE010000373.1:0-67958 GCA_039877035.1 Silurus lanzhouensis
TGTGTATTTATTTCCAGATTGAGTAACAATTTGTGAGTAATTATATAAACCTCACTCATGTTTGCAACCTGCATGGTTCCATGGAAGGACCTTCTGTGTGTAAAGCAGATGTAAAGACCACTACCCTATGGATCCACAATCATCTGCACAGCATTAATGAGCAGAAATAATGATTCAGGCAAAATGTTCTCCAGATTGCAACTATACAGTTTTGGAAACTTGTTCCCAATGTACCTCAGCTTTCTGTTCTTGGTTGAGAGAATACAAGTGCTTTTTAAATACTGTATGAGAGTGTGTGATCTGGAGTCTGTGCAGCGGCTGCTGTTCTCACTCTATTCATTCCAGCTCTTTTTAAAGTCGTGTTACATCCTCGATGACTTCAAACTTTACTCTTTACACTATTAATACAATTCTAAAATGAATTGTGTTGATTTGTATGAATCATTTGTACGAATTGTATGAATAAAGAATATTAATACATTTTTATTCACTCTATGGTGCTCGGTGGTCAGGGATAAAAACACACAGCACACATTATGAGCGTCCACTGCAAAAACTATCCGTTGAAATAAAGAAATAAAAGCATGATTTAAGAGAAACTCTACAGACTAGAAACAAGTCAAATGATTTGCCAGTGCAGTAAAATAATTACACTTGGTAAGATTTCTTGAAATAAGAAGTGATTAAAGCGATGCTGCAGCACTCGTGTGTCTGTTTTCTGAAGCAGCTTCTGCACTGACGCACAGCACGAGGACTCGACTTCTTTGATGGACCCTTGTGAGGTCTGTTCTGAGTGGAACACGTCTTGGAAAACCTCTGTATGACCCTGACCACTGTACTGTAACTCAGTGTCAGGATGTTACTGATCTTCTTATCGCCTCGGCATCATGGTGGAGTCTCCTGTCATCAGAGAGTCTTTACCATGAGGTGCCGTGTAGAACATCCAGTGGTCAGTATGAGAGAATTGATAACAAAATATAAGATTTTTTTCTCCAAAGTTTAAATAACAGTGGATTTTTTTTCCATTTGATGAATTAAAAGTTCATTCATTTTTTCATTCATGTATTTTTGCTCTTGTTGTGAAGTGAAGTTTGTGTCATTGCTGCTACACTGTGCATCTGAAGATCAGACTCAAATCTCAGAATAAACTTTAGAGTTTTATCACATTTTCTACTTTCATTCATCTTATTGTCTCCCCAGTGTCCAACTGCTCCATGGCTTTGTGTATCAGTCACCTCACAACTATAGCAAAGAGTTTTTTATTATTGACTGAGTAAATTCCAAGTGATTCAGTGCTTATGCTCAGAGACTAAACTGATTTTTTTCAACTACTGCGGAATGTTTGTTTACATTCACAATATTCATTATTATATGCACATTATATTCCACATGGATCGTGCAGTACAGTGTACAAGTTGTTAATAACATTTTTGTGTATGTTTCTATTTTCTTCATAGTGATTAATCTTTCATATAATAATATTGTATGTGGGATATATCATATAAATGTGGAAATTTTTATATAATAATAAAAATTAATCATTTTAAAATAAACAAATATGTTTAAATGTAGACCTTTAGGTACTAAAGCACCCTAGTGCTTATTCTAATAAAGTATTACTTTCATATAACAGATATATTATTATTATTATATATAGAATAGAATAAGCACTAGGGTGCTTTATAAATGTGTATTCAAAACACAGATATTAAAAACAGAATACTTGAGAAGATCTAATATCTACCAAACTACAAAAATCACTCAGTGTTGATTTGAGGTTTTTGGACATTTATTCCAGCTCATAAATCTTATAAAACATGCAGCATTAAACATGAACTTCCAGCAGATGAACATCTCATAATACTGTCTGGAAGTGAGAAATGTACAGGTTGTTTTTACTCCATACACATGAACTTACTTTGATCAGAAACACAATCATACTCCAAATCAATTAATCAATAAAGTCAATAAAAGAATCCCAAACTGCTGTGTGTCTTGTCCTCGCTATTAATGACGTCATTAGAGCTCCACTACTTCTAATGACCTGCTGTGACAGTGAGCTCTAATACACATCACACTGCCACCTACTGGTCATTTATGATTCTGCAACATTCATAGAGTCACTCCGGTCAACTTCCGGTTCTCAACTCGGATTCACTCGCTTTATACACAGTTTACAGCCGTTTTTATCTTATTTATGACTGTAATATCGCTCTTCTCTCAGGAACAACAGAAAAGCTGTGAAGACATGATATTTTATCTGCTCTTTACCTCTTCAATGTGCACATGCGCATAGTGTCAGGTTAAGAGATACCTGGTTACGTCACAGGCGGAGGGCGGGGCATCTCCTTGTGACGTCACAGTAAGGCAACGTCTGTAATTGGGAACGTGTCTCTGTTTCTCTCATTTCCGAGGTTTTTGCTTGTGAGTAAAGAGGCATAAACATGGAGCTCTTCAGAAGGTTGAGAGAGTTTTTCAAACCAGAACGAAGAAAACTAAGCAGATTGCTGAAATGAAGGAGAAGCTGGAACACATGGAGAAAATAGTGAAAGACTTGGATGCATTTTCTCTTCTAATGATAGAGAAGATAACAGAAGAGAAAGAAGAGAAAGAGATTCTGCTACAGACGGTGCAAAAGCTGGAGGCTACTTTGGCTTCTGAGCGAAAGCAGCAGGAACAGGACATAACTGAGAGAAGCCAGAGCTGGGCGAGAGAACAAAAACAACTGGAGGAACGTGTTGCTCAGCTTGAGTTTATTTTGGATCAGACCACCATGGAGCTTCAGTCTTCCTGAAAATCAATGAGGAACTGAAGAAAACTGTAGAATGTGAGAGAGAGAGCTGGATGAGAAGGAAAAAGAAAGTGGAGGAACATGTTGCTCAGCTTGAGGTCACTTTGGAACAGACCACCATGGAGCTCCAAGATACTCAGAATCACTGTGAGAAAGTAAAAAATAGTGCAGAGCAGGAGAGAGATCATTTGATCAGAGAGAAAGAGCGACTGGAGGAACGTGTTGCTCAGCTTGAGTTTATTTTGGATCAGACCACCATGGAGCTCCAGTCTTCCATGAAAATCCATGAGGAACGGGAGAAAACTGTGGAATGTGAGAGAGAGAGCTGGACAAGAAAGAAAAAAAAAGTGGAGGAACATGTTGCTCAGCTTGAGGTCACTTTGGAACAGACCACCATGGAGCTCCAGGATACTCAGAATCACTGTGAGAAAGTGAAAAATAGTGCAGAGCAGGAGAGAGATCATTTGATCAGAGAGAAAGAGCGACTGGAGGAACGTGTTGCTCAGTTTGAGCCCACGTTGGATTTTAAAGAAAAACAAGAGGACGAAAGAGAGAAAACTAAACTTGACATAGAGGAGAGGAACAACTTACAGCTTCAGACCAACAGGGGGCTCCAGGATACCCAGAATCTCTGTGAGGAAGAAAAGAAGACTTCAGAGAATAAAACAGATCATTATATGAGAGTCCGAGAGCGATGGAAGGAAATTGTTGCTCAGCTGAGACAAGAAAACATTCAAAAGAAAATGAGAAATAGAAAAAAAAGAAGAAGACAAGAGAAACAGAGCGTCTGAACACTTTTACTACAGCGAGACACAATAAACACTATTAAATAAATAAAGATTTTGAATTTCAATCATGTCTAATGTCTCTTCATCACAGAGAGCATTCAATGATGGCATTTTTTTTCTTGAAATCCACTTTAGTAAAGTCAGTGATGTTTGATGTCCTTAAAGAAAAGGAATTTGACAGAAACTGAAGTTGAGGTATTTTCTTGCAGCTTTAGTGCTTTGTTCATTTTGAGCTCTGAAAGCAATATAGCTGACAGTTAATGTGGGGCAGAACCTGATTCACTTAAACATTTGTGTGTCTGTGTTTTACATTACAGTGGGGTCTAAGGTTCAGTTCCCAGCGTGTTGTTTCCTTACACTCTTTTATCCAGGGCCCAAAATCTTTCCACTGATCTCTCACACATTTAGAAAGTGATCTATGCAGAGCTAAACATCTCACCATGAATGGTGAACAACCTCATGCATATATTTCTCTATTCCCCCTCTTCTATTTGTTTCAATTTTTGAATGAGCATACAATACAATACAATACAATACAATACAATACAATACAATACAATACAATACAATACAGGTGTGAAGCCCCTACATTGATAATGCTCATATTGACATTGGTAACATTGCATTAATGTTATAATCTTTGATAGCCATTAGAGGGCACTCTCGTGCTGCATGTGGGTGTGTTTGCAGTGTGCAGAGTAAACGAGTAAAAAACGCTGTGCAGTCATGTCTCCGCTTCTTTCTGCGCATGCTCCGAACTTAATGGGATAATATGTGTTTTATAGCATAATGATGCAAACATAACAGTATTTACATTCATCACATTACTGTGCTGGAAAACAATACAAATTAAATAAAAAAGAAGAAGCGTAGAAGAAGAAAAGCGGGACAAAGACAGAGGTAATGTGATGTAATGAATGGCGATGATCATATAAATAAACTCAGTTTAGTAAAAGTTTGTGAACAAACTTTATATTGGTCCAGTTTTTAAAGTTTATTCTAAAAGTTATAAATAGTGTAATGAGTGGACAAGAAATATGAGTTGTTCATGTCACACAGATTTTTTATTTATTTTTTTATTTCAATTCAGTGTCATTACAAAATAGGTTTAAATTTGTAGAGATTTTATTTGGACAAACATATCGGACAAAAGAAATCAGCAACATATATTGGTCATCGTGTATCAGTCGACCTCTAGGTGTGAGTTTAAATGATGTGCTCAGTTGTATGTATGAGATAATTGTAGTCTCTCTGCGTCTCTCAGAGAGACAGAGACTGTCTGGACGGTGAGACGCCACTAAGCGTTAATATTATAATAATTACACTGATCTATTAGAGACGCTTATCAGAAAAGTCCGAATCAAATCCACTCACAAGTGCAGCAGATTCATGTGATGTGAAATAATGTCCTAATGGCAGCAGCATTATACAGTCATATATATATTTCTATAAAAGAGCTCTGATACAGATTTCAGTCATTAAGAAGAACATCTTCAGAGGGTTTTTTCTCGTCCTGGTATCATAAGTGTAGATAAACACCACACGAGAGGTTAGAGGTCACCCAACCTTTAATTACTCCTGGAGGAATTAAGTGTGATTAGAGAGATAGTGATTTAAATGTGTGTGTGTGTGTGTGTGTGTGTGTGTGTGTGTGTGTGTGTGTGTGTGTGTGTGTGTCAGGTGAGTGTACAGTTTAGTGAAGTGCTGTTACTCCTTCAGGACAGACTTCTGGCTTCAACACACTCCCCACAGTCACACACACACACACACACACACACACACACACACACACACACACACACACACACACACACAAGCCACTTTAGTGTTTGATTGTGAATATATTATTCAGCTTGTTTTGTTATTTATTTCAGAAATCCTTGTGATGTATTCAGTTTGTGCTCTGACTTTAATAAAATAGTGTTTAAAAATGACTTTGTGTTTAAGTCAGTTTTGTGTTTGTAGACCATAACACATAAAAGGGCATTAATGGGAACATTAAAGAAGGTTCTTTAAAAAAGTAACTAAAAAGTTACTTTTAACAGTAACGCATTACTTTTTGGTGTAAATAATCAACAAAGTAATTGAGTTACTTTATGAATGATTTAACTAGTAACTGTAACTCGTCACTATTTCTTAGTAACAGCACAACACTGGGCACGAGTTTGTCCATCTTTTATTCTCCGGGCGTTCAACTGTAGTCCACGACACGTATATTTTCTGGATTTAGACTTTGAGAAAACTCCGGTAAAATTTACTACATGACCACCCACATGAACCACAATAGACTTGTGCATATTTTCCTGTATTTTATTGTCTATTATGGTGTTGTTCTGGTTGTTGTTCTGATCTTTGGTGATCATGATGTACTAATATACGGCAGCACTTCATGTGTTACTGTCTTTTACAATCAACTGCATTAACATAAAGAACAGATCATTAGAAAGAACGTTTTTGTGTATGATATTGTGTATTCATGTATTTTTTCGCATGGTAGTTGTACATTGCATCACTTTTCAAGCTACTATCTCTTATTATATGTTACGTTAACGACATAAACAACAACAGATTCATGTATCTTAAAAACTAAATTCTCATACGTGCATTACATTTACATTAATGTGTTTTTTCCTGAGCTCATCAGTGCAGTATGTTGCATCACTTTCATGCTGTCGTCTATTATGATGTACAATATTAAAAACAAGATCTTTAAAGAAACTTGTGCATGCATTACGTTACTGTGTTTGTTTGTTTGTTTGTGTTTGTTTCACACAAGGCTTTAGAGGACGATGAGTGGACGTCTCGTCTGCGGCGGTAGAGGACGATGAGTGGACGTCTCGTCTGTGGCGGTAGAGGACGATGAGTGGACGTCTCGTCTGTGGCGGTAGAGGACGATGAGTGGACGTCTCGTCTGTGGCGGTACAGGATGATGAGTGGACGTCTCGTCTGTGGCGGTACAGGATGATGAGTGGACGTCTCGTCTGTGGCGGTAGAGGACGATGAGTGGACGTCTCGTCTGTGGCGGTACAGGATGATGAGTGGACGTCTCGTCTGTGGCGGTAGAGGACGATGAGTGGACGTCTCGTCTGTGGCGGTACAGGATGATGAGTGGACGTCTCGTCTGTGGCGGTAGAGGACGATGAGTGGACGTCTCGTCTGTGGCGGTACAGGATGATGAGTGGACGTCTCGTCTGTGGCGGTAGAGGACGATGAGTGGACGTCTCGTCTGTGGCGGTACAGGATGATGAGTGGACATCTCGTCTGTGGCGGTACAGGATGATGAGTGGACGTCTCGTCTGTGGCGGTACAGGATGATGAGTGGATGTCTCGTCTGCGGCGGTACAGGATGATGAGTGGACGTCTCGTCTGTGGCGGTACAGAATGATGAGTGGACGTCTCGTCTGTGGCGGTACAGGATGATGAGTGGACGTCTCGTCTGTGGCGGTACAGGATGATGAGTGGATGTGTCGTCTGCGGCGGTACAGGATGATGAGTGGACGTCTCGTCTGTGGCGGTACAGGATGATGAGTGGACGTCTCGTCTGTGGCGGTACAGGATGATGAGTGGACGTCTCGTCTGTGGCGGTACAGGATGATGAGTGGACGTCTCGTCTGTGGCGGTACAGGATGATGAGTGGACGTCTCGTCTGTGGCGGTACAGGATGATGAGTGGACGTCTCGTCTGTGGCGGTACAGGACGATGAGTGGACGTCTCGTCTGTGGCGGTACAGGATGATGAGTGGACGTCTCGTCTGTGGCGGTACAGGATGATGAGTGGACGTCTCGTCTGTGGCGGTACAGGATGATGAGTGGACGTCTCGTCTGTGGCGGTACAGGATGATGAGTGGACGTCTCGTCTGTGGCGGTACAGGATGATGAGTGGATGTCTCGTCTGCGGCGGTACAGGATGATGAGTGGACGTCTCGTCTGCGGCGGTTTGGCAGCACTGGGGTTTGGCTCTGAAGCTGGAAACACACCTGCTCCTAGTCAGAAGAAATGGTTGGATCTGTTTTATAAGGTTTGTGCAGACAAAAATGTGTATGAGAACATGATTAAACACAGGTACCATAACCTAAAGGTCTTTATTTGTACAGAGGGAGAAATGTCCAGTGCAGGTCCACGACCAGTCGAAACTTTCCGGTGGACCACAGAAACGTCTTTGTGGATTCCACCCTCCTAAAGTGTTCATTTCAGACTTTCAGGTGATCATCTCTTTCATGTCACGTCACTGTGGACCTGCACAACTATATTTGTGACCACACTCATGTGCTTTAAATGTCCTCTGCTGTGGGATGCAGAAATAATTGTTGCAATATTTATTTTTAATATCCTCTCTTTAGCGCCCGCCAGAGTTTCCTCACACCTCCACTCGCGCACCGCTGCTACAGTTTACATCCCTAATCATATAGAACAATATCTGCTTTATCTATTCCCATTTCTCATCCAGTGATCAAATAGTGGAAGCACTGAGATCAGTGTAAAAGACTTTGGTTTTTGCTCATGTGTGTTAAAGTGTGTTATATTTATAGATCTTCATATCACTTCACTTCTGCCCTCAGACTCTCACTAGTGTACAGAGATGATTGTGGATTAAACATATTAATGTGTGAATGTTAGATTTTCAATGTTTCTTCTTATTTAAATCTGTAAAAAATACCAAGACTAAAAGGTAAATAAAACTTGTGTTCCACACTCTTTATTGTTCTTTTACCAGGTCGTAAGTGTTCCACCTGCTGCAAGTGTTCCACCTGCTTTACTCCACTCCTACTGCTGTAGCGCCCCCTACCTCCACCCCCACCATTATACAGCCCTTTATATGTCATTATCATCATCATTATGTTTAAGTTCATAATATACAATATGTGTCTTTACAGCCTGGTAGTCAAAGTCCATCTCCTTCAGCCAGTGATTCATCTGCATCCAGTCCTTCATCTGCATCCGGTCCTTCATCTGCATCCGGTCCTGCTGTTTCTTCCAGTTCTGCTCCTTTAATCATTTCTTGCTGGTGTTTTGAGCGACTCATTTTACTGTTTATTTGTGTGGATTTACTACTATTATAATCTATAGTTATTTATGATCAGGTTGTTGTTTTAATCCCAATTAGGGACTTTTTTTTTAGCATTGTATTTGATTATATCTATTGTTAAATACCCTTTATTAATATATACATAGTTTTGTAATATTTGTATTTTGTGTGTTTGCATCTATTATAATTTATCATTTGATATTTTTGTAGCATTTTCAGTAATTAAAAATAAAATGTTTTATCGTTCATAAAACAGTGACTCGTGAATTATTCTGTGAACCTGCTGAACCCTTTATCATCTTCATTATTATTATTATTATCATCATCATTATTATTATTATTATCATCATCATTATTATTATTATTATTATTATTATTATGTAGAATATAAATAAACAAATACAAAACATGTCCCATATAATAAACTTTTGTTAAAAATGTTAAAGGGTAAATAAGTACATTAAGAAAATAAATATACATCCATTTTATGCCCCTTTATTAGGAAAAATTATTCAAATCATACAGATATTAATTAACATGAGTGACAAGTGATGTATTTTCATTCACATCATCAGTAGTTTTGTGCACTATTGGGGGATTTATAAACATCAATCTGCCAAAAACCATAACAAATGTCCATCATCTATCCATTTCCTTTCTCTTTTTCCTTTATTTCCTTCTTCCCCTTCTTTTCCCCTCTTCCCACCCCTTAACAGACTATTGATCTCCAGCTTCACACAGCTCACATCCTCAACTCTGTCTCACACTGCCCTCTAGCGGCACTATCAGGAAGTGCTTTATGCTCCATTCTGTACTAATGTGACTTCTGTTTGTGTTTTAATGCAGTGATTCTCAATCTTTTTCTGCCATTTACCACTTCAGAGGGGTGGGTTTTTAAACCCACCTGTCCTCCGTCACCTCAAAAAAGGATAATGAAATTCTTCAAGTTGAAAAATGTCTAATTTATTGAACTATCCAATTCTAAATGAACATCAACTAGCATCAAAAACAAAAATAGAGAAAATAAAGGTGTAGTTGTGTTATCACTTGGACTTTCTGTCACTTTGCAGTCTGTGCAAAATAGAGCAAATTCATTTCATAAATCTTTTTAAAACGGGGTTGTAGACTTGATACTGTCACTCTCAAGTCATGTTCAATATTGAGCTGAGATTCTGTATTTAGTTTTCAGTGTAGCAACATCTGAAAAGTCTCAGAGATGAGATGTGGCAAAAGGAACAGGATAAAACAGTTATATTTTCTTTAAGGCTGAATTTTTGGTTTAAGCTCCTACCATCTACATTTTTTGTCTGCTTGTGCTGAACTACCTGTTTGTTTGTTTTTTTGTGGTCAATGTCACAAATTTATCAATTGAATAGATTTTTACAACATTGTTTGTGGTGCTTTGAGTGTATAAACTTTATTCATAGTGAAAATCATTAATGAAGAACAAATAAATAAATAAATCCTGCCGTTCAATGCGCCCCACCTGTCATATCTTTATTCTCCACTAGAGGGCCGCGTCCCACACTTTGAGAACCACTGAGCTAGGCTAATTAGCCGGCTAACTAATCTTAGCTTCAATAGTTTTCATCCTCGGTCTTAATATTCTACATTTAGTGCGCTATAAATAAATTATAAGTGTCTTAATAACGAATGTACTTGTCATTCAATCAACGTTTAGACAAATTTTCTAAGAAACTAGCTAACACAAAAACAGCGCTAGCAAACACGGCTAGCATGAGGCTAATGATGACGTCTCCTACACCATTAGCCGAAATGTCCATTTCTTCTCACTGCAACATTTCTGGAAATATTATCGCTTTTTTATTCTTAATTTTTAAGTCAAATTTAAACTCAATACATTTGTCCACACAGTGTAGATCAGGCGCAGGATGTAGAATCACTGAAAGCATTTTAAATGGGATTCATTGGTCTGTTTTGTGTACATGCAGGATTCAGGACCGTTTTTATTTTTATCTTATTGATAATTCAAGTTAGTTTTGTATTAAAATAATATTTATATAGTGTTTGTGATTTAAGTGTCTGTGATTCATTTGTCCAACTGGTCATGTGACCAGAGTGATACTGCAGAAAAGTTTCTATGACGTCATCATCAAAATTCTAGTATCTCCTTGACAACCATCAAACAAACACACAGAAGCAACAAAAGCAGCAGCAGCGACTGATAAACATTATAACTGTTCATCTACTACTGACTATTAGGTACCTGATAAGTAGCTTTGCTATATATGTCGTTATTCTGAATACTTTTTACACTGTTTTGTGCTTTTTGTTAACTTTATTTTTGTACTGAGAAATGTAGAAATGTAGGATCCTTTAAACCTGTATGTTTTACAATCTTTCAACATTTCAGAGTAGAAACTGATTGTAGTTCACTCATACTGATGTTTTTCTGTTTAAGACTGTAAGTTTGGTGTTTTTTCTCTTGTTTATAACTGACAGTTTGTTTGTTTGTTTGTTGTTTTTTTAGATAAAAATGAATTCGAGTATTTCAGCACTGTATGTTGGTGATCTGCACCATGAAGTGACAGAAAACATGCTGATGGAGAAATTCAGCTCTGTGGGCCACGTTCACTCCATCCGGATCTGCAGGAACTGGAACACCGGCGTTTCACTCAGTTACGCCTACGTCAACTTTTACCAGCAAGCCGATGGTAATTAAATCCTCATTAAACCCCAATACACTATTTCTGCATTTATACCAGTTTATTGTCTACTTAATACTCCAGGAGTAATTTCTGTATTATTTTACTACTTTATTACGTGAATATGATCAGGTTTTGTGTCTTAAATAAAATTTGAGAGTGTTTTCTCCTCACCCATCTTTCCCCAGTCTTTTTTACTGAAATGAATGACCTGTAATGAATTTTGTTTCCTCAGCTGAGCGAGCGTTGGCAACACTTAATTGTGAGCTCCTTATGGGGAACCCTATGAGAGTCATGTGGTCTCAGAGGGATTCCACCATGAGGAAAAGTGGCATCGGGAACTTGTTCATCAAGAACTTGGACCTGGAGAAGATTGACAGCATGGCCCTTTTTGACCTGTTCTCAGTCTTTGGGAAGATCCTGTCATGCAGGGTTTGTGCTTTAAACTGTTTGGATCTGAATAACATCTGTATAGCATGATTAGCATGTTTTCTACTAAAGTCCTGTATTAGATCTGTTTGATATGAATTGTGTGTTGACATGACGTGTCTCTCCTGAAGGTTGTCCGTTACAAGACGGGGACAAAAGGATATGGATACGTCCAATTTGAGTCTCCAGAGGCGGCGAATTTGGCAAAAGAGAAACTCAATGGCAAACTTCTTAACGGCCATAAAGTGTAAGCTATTAATATAAAGTGTGGGTTTGGTCATATGAGGGGATTTCAGTCAGCATCAGGGGGTCATTTTTCTGGTGTCGGCATAAAGACTAACAGCAGTGTGTAAGAGCAGTGTCTCTGTTGTGTTACAGCTCCATCCAACACTTTAAGTCTCGTAAGGAGCGCGAGACTGAGAGGAACCACCACACCCAGGTCTTCATTAACAAGCAGAAGACCTTACTGAGACCAGAACACCAGGATAACCCTGTCCATCATAATGTGCAGAGGATGAAGAATGTGCAGGTGAAGACTGTACCCTAAACATCTACCACCCCATGCTGTCCACATTAAAATGATTTGATGCTGAAGTTCAATACTGCAGTTAAATGGATTACTGGCTGAAAAGGTTAAAGAACCTCCTCTAGCCTGTTCCCTCAAAAACCTCCTGCTAGCAGTGATGATGATCTGATAAAAACTAAATGAAATTCACTGTTAACAGCTGTGTGTGTCTTTGTGTTACAGACTCAGAATATGACTCCCTTCACACCAAGCCAGAAGGTAGAGCCAAATAAAGAAAATGCCCCAGCAGTAAACACAGTTCCTGCTGTAGAAGAGCGCACAACTGTGGATGAGAAACCAGCTCTACCTCAAGTTCCAGCTGTAGAACCGCGTCCAGCTCTACCTCAAGTTCCAGCTGTAGAACAGAGTCCAGCTCCACCTCAAGTTCCAGCTGTAGAACAGAGTCCAGCTCCACCTCAAGTTCCAGCTGTAGAACAGAGTCCAGCTCTACCTCAATTTCCAGCTGTAGAACAGAGTCCAGCTCTACCTCAAGTTCCAGCTGTAGAACAGAGTCCAGCTCCACCTCAAGTTCCAGCTGTAGAACCGCGTCCAGCTCCATCTCATGTTCCAGCTGTAGAACAGAGTCCAGCTCTACCTCAAGTTCCAGCTGTAGAACAGAGTCCAGCTCCACCTCATGTTCCAGCTGTAGAACAGAGTCCAGCTCCACCTCATTTTCCAGCTGTAGAACAGAGTCCAGCTCCATCTCAGGTTCCAGCTGTAGAACAGAGTCCAGCTCCATCTAATGTTCCAGCTGTAGAACAGAGTCCAGCTCCATCTAATGTTCCAGCTGTAGAACAGAGTCCAGCTCCATCTAATGTTCCAGTTGTAGAACAGAGTCCAGCTCCATCTCATGTTCCAGATGTGCAGGATGTATCCATGGCTGCAGCACCTCAGGAGCGCTTAACTATTTACATGTTGGAGTCTGCAGATTTTGAAATGCAGATCCAGATGGCACGTAAGTGCTACACACACACACACACACACACACACACACACACACACACACACACACACACACACACACACACACACAAGCAGTTTCAGTAACACACTCTCTCTCTCTCTCTCTCTCTCTCTCTCTCTCTCTCTCTCTCTCTCTCTCTCTGCAGATGATCACCTGTTGCCTCTGGTAGAGAAAATCCTGCCGGCTGAAGCGAGTAAAATTTCATGGATGCTGATTGGGAGTGAAAACAACTTCGAAATCATGAAGATGATTTCTGATCCTGATCTTCTGCGAGCCAAAGTGAGCAAACACATGCACACACACACACACACACACACACACACACACACACACACACACACACACACACACACACACAGTAATATTATATTTAGGAATGATTTGTAATAAGTGGTTGTAGTAACGAGTGTATTATTATGTTAAATAATATTATATTAATATGATGATTAAGTTTTGGTCATGTGGTAACAAAACCACACCCACCAATTCCTCATTTACATCTATTCATAATCACACACATCACTCCTCTATTCACTCTTTATATGCACGTGACACACGTGTGATAGACGTGTATATGTGTGTGTTTGTGTGCAGGTGGATGAAATGAACATGATCCTAAAAACAGGAGAAGCAGGAGTCAAGTCGGTGAGTATCCACACACACACACACACACACACACACACACACGCACGCACACACACACACACACACACACACACACACACACACACACACGTATGATGTGTAGACTAAAACTCCTCTGCATTTTTCTTTCAGGAAACAAAGATGCTCTTTGGCACAAAGAAAAAGAGGAAGAACAAGAAGAAAAAAATATATTTATAATAATAATAATTTTTTAATTAGATATTAATATTGCATGTTATATTTTTTATGTTTATATACTTCTTTTTAAATTTTTTTTATTAATATATTATTTAGGAAAATAAATAAAGACAATCCACAAAAAAATTTTTGTTTATGAGTGTTTTGAATCGTGATTATTAAACATTTTATAAGAACTTTAAGAGGAACTTGTCAAGTGATTGTGATACACATGCATGAAAAAAGAACATTTTAATAAATATTTTCCTGAAACCAGCAACAAATCAACATCACACTTTTAAACCTTCATTCATACATATTTATAATATCAAAGCTTTTAATGTATCAATATTTTTAAAACTACAATAGCTCTTTTTTAACCAGTGACATACAGTGCAGTATTATAGCCTGATGATTTTCATTTATTTCATAGAGATTTTATACAAATTCTTCTTTCTAATTTTATTCTGCATGTGTGGTTGTTTCCTCTATTTGTGCACCAGCTCTCATAACAGTTCCTACTGCTGTAACTGTATAATAAAGGTATTTAAAACACTATAAATATATAAAAATTCTCAACGTCCAGCTGGTTCAGCATCTCCATCAGATGCTTCATCTGCTTTAGAGTCACGTGAGCTCCATCCACCAACACTACACGGATGTGGAGCTCACTGACACGTACCGTTTCATTTCACTAATTCTCCAGGGCAGACCCCCGAGTAGATGTCAGAGGGGTAGAATCAAATCTGCCCTTCCCAAGTGATTTTATTGGAGTAAACATGAATAAACCTCTACCTTTTCCCAAATCATCCCCTTAATCCTTTTTTAAAGGAAAGAACAGTATGTAGAAATAAAATCCACCCTCCTATAAAATCTACAGCTTTAAACCCAACTTGTAATCTCACTGAACTGAAGCATTGATTCACTTAAATCATAGTACATTTGTATCATTTGTAATGTATTATTAGTGCAGTTGCAGCTAAATGTAGAGCTGCTACTAGATGAAAAGGATTAGAGGTGATGTAGGGCTTTTGTGTGTGTTTTCAGAAGAATCCAGACTCTGGTGAGGACTATGAGGTCTGTGCTGATGATCACTAAATTGACTGAAGATCACGTTCAGGTTCTTAGTGGTTTTTGATGAGGAACATAATCAGGATGGCCCCCAATCTGTTCAGATTGAGTTTATAATTGTTTACATCATAAACATATAAAGTTCATATATATATATATATATATAATGCTTTTTCTAAGCATTTTTTATCAGTTGTGTCGACTTTTTTTATGTCGCCGAACCCTAATATCTCGAGCACAAGGGAGAAAAAATTTGCCATTTAACGTCGGTTATCTCGGTGCAGCCGCAGAAGAACTCGCGGAAGTGGCGGAAAAATCAAAGTCTTACAGCTGCTACAGGTGTTGTGTTGTATACTGGTGAATCTCTGCTGTTAGTTAGTGCTAGTGTTAGTAGTGTTAGTAGTGTTAGTAGGGGCGCGGGACGGCTTTGGGAAGAAAAGAGCAGCCGTTGAGAGAGTGCCGGTGGGAAGACACGTACCGGGATACGCATGCGCGATAACAACGACCGCCGTGAACCAACATATAACAACAATAACGGACAGTGAGAGTGTGGAAGTTTAAATAGGAGCTGGTGATGATGATAAACGAGCACCATATGTGGGCGATTGAAGCGGAGCTTCAGAGAAAGCGGCCGAGAAAACACCTGACACGCTGAAGGGGGCCGAAGGGGGCGTGGCAGGTGGATTCATGACAGATAAACATGTACTGTATGTATTTTTATAGCATGACTTCATCAAACAAATCACGGCAACGCTGTTGTGTAAAAAACCCTTCAAAAACACGTGCATGCACATTCTCATTTATTAACGCACATCATGTATATAAAGAAATTTCAAGTACGTTAATATACTGCCGCCATTTTGATTTTCGTTTATCTCGATCATCGGTTACCTCGATGCTTTTTGGCGACCCCTTAGGACATCGACATAACCGGGTTCCACTGTATTAATAATTTAAATAATATCAAATAAAGAATATAAAATATTTCATATAATAAAAATCAAAAGTAATATTTCAGATTGAATCCCAGTGGAAACGCGACTGATCCGAAGCTGCTGCTTTTTAGCTGATACACACTGTGTGGTCAAAAGTATTTGGACATGTGTCTTTTCCAGACAGATGTGGTTCATAAATTCACCTAAAATGCTCTTAAATGCACCATACAGCCAATTAACATGCAAACTGTGAAACACTTCATATAAACAGAATGTAGAATCACTGAAAGCATTTTAAATGGGATTTAAATACCCGCTACAGAGGGAAGCAGGAGCTTTTCTGTAGCTATTATCGCTTTTATGTTCATGGCACAGGACCAAATATCAGTTTATTTTATCTTTCCATAATGAGCTGGAATAAATCATAAATGCTGCGGTGCCAATGGAAGATTAAGGAGAAAAAGAGTCTCCAGGGATCATGATGATTTCTTGGCCCATGATGATGACTGGATAATAAGCTGATTTAGATTCCTACAGCTGTGCTCCTGGATCTATGTGCTGAATTGGGTCCAGTACTACAGAGGGAAACACACCAGAACCATGCCATCCCCGTCCAATTACAGGTCCTCACCACTCTGGGGTTAATGACAACAGGTTGTTTTAGTGGGAAATGGCAGACAGCGAAATACTTTATATAAATATTATATATAATCAACTTTTTCACAAAGACCTTCTTTAGATATAATATAATTCTATTAAATCTCATGCTAGAGGTCTGGTATCTGCCCCCTGAGTGTCATAATGCCTGTCATTTTGGATGTTATTATTAAGGTGGGTAGTTGATACATCAGGTTTCCCTTCACTGTGGCACACTGACCTGCTTCAGCACATGATTCCTTTATCCTGACACATAGCAGTGTAGGGAACAGACTACAGGCAGCTGCAGGACGTGATGACTGGCTTCTTGGTGACTTTAACAACATGTAGAAATTGTAAACATTGTCCTGATGTAGTCTATAATATGACATGTGACAGAGGCTTCACCCCTCAGACGCTCCTCACCTCCTGAAATGCAGATGTGGAGCTCTGGATGTCTCAGGTGGAAGACTTCTATACCACCTGGAAAATGTGTGTAAGATTATCAGGGTGTGTGGTGTTTTGCACAATGTGGCACTGAGGACCAGTTTCCCTCTCCCTCCTGACCTTCCTCCCCCTCAGCATTATGACCCCGAGCCACAGCCCCCTGCCCCACAAGAGGGATATAAACTAAGTGGAAGAATCCATGAGGAGGTCATACAGCGTTTGTAAGGAAGACAAAAATCATGGTTGTTAATAGTGTTTATTGTGGTAAAAGATTAAAATCAAGATTAAAAAAAAAGATTAAAAAAAGATTTGACAAGACAGAAATAAAAAATGATTAAAAGATGGGACGATCTACAAGATACAATAGCTTTACACTCAGCTTTATACTATTGACTACAAGTGTAAAATTATCATAAATAACCATAAGAGAAACATAAAGAGGAAAAAGGCATGTTCAGACTCTCTGTTTCTCTTGTCGTCTTCTTTTTTTTCTATTTCTCCTTTTCTTTTGAATGTTTTCTTGTCTCAGCTGAGCAACACTTTCCTCCCATCGCTCTCGGACTCTCATATAATGATCTGTTTTATTCTCTGAAGTCTTCTTTTCTTCCTCACAGAGATTCTGGGTATCCTGGAGCCCCCTGTTGGTCTGAAGCTGTAAGTTCCTCTCCTCTACGTCAAGTTTAGTTTTCTCTCTTTCGTCCTCTTGTTTTTCTTTAAAATCCAACGTGGGCTCAAACTGAGCAACATGTTCCTCCAGTCGTTCTTTGTCTCTGATCAAATGATCGCTCTTCTGCTCTGCACTATTTTTTACTTTCTCACAGCGATTCTGAGTATCCTGGAGCTCCGTGGTGGTCTGTTCCAAAGTAAGCTCAAGCTGAGCAACATGTTCCTCCAGTTGTTTTTGTTCTCTCTTCCAGCTCTCTCTCTCACCTTCTACAGTTTTCTCCAGTTCCTCATGGATTTTCAGGGAAGACTGGAGCTCCATGGTGGTCTGATCCAAAATAAACTCAAGCTGAGCAACACGTTCCTCCAGTTGTTTTTGTTCTCTCGCCCAGCTCTGGCTTCTCTCAGTTATGTCCTGTTCCTGCTGCTTTCGCTCAGAAGCCAAAGTAGCCTCCAGCTTTTGCACCGTCTGTAGCAGAATGGCTTTCTCTTCTTTCTCTTCTGTTATCTTCTCTATCATTAGAAGAAAAAATGCATCCAAGTCTTTCACTACTTTCTCCATCTGTTCCATCTTCTCCTTCATTTCAGCAATCTGCTTAGTTTTCTTCGTTCTTCTGGTTTGAAAAAATTCTCTCAACCTTCTGAAGAGCTCCATGTTTATGCCTTTTTACTCACAGGCAAAAACCTCGGAAATGAGAAAAACAGAGATGCATTCCCAATTGTAGACGTTGCCTTACTGTGACGTCACAGGGAGATGCCCCGCCCTCCGTCTGTGACGTAACCCGGTCTCTCTTAACCGGACACTATGCGCATGCGCACATTACAGAGCTAAAGAGCAGATAAAATATCATGTCTTCACAACTTTTCTGTTGTTCCTGAGAGAAGAGCGATATTACAGTCATAAATAAGATAAAAACGGCTGTAAACTGTGTATAAAGCGAGTGAATCCGAGTTGAGAACCGGAAGTTGACCGGAGTGACTCTATGAATGTTGCAGAATCATAAATGACCAGTAGGTGGCAGTGTGATGTGTATTAGAGCTCACTGTCACAGCAGGTCATTAGAAGTAGTGGAGCTCTAATGACGTCATTAATAGCGAGGACAAGACACACAGCAGTTTTGGATTCTTTTATTGACTTTATTGATTAATTGATTTGGAGTATGATTGTGTTTCTGATCAAAGTAAGTTCATGTGTATGGAGTAAAAACAACCTGTACATTTCTCACTTCCAGACAGTATTATGAGATGTTCATCTGCTGGAAGTTCATGTTTAATGCTGCATGTTTTATAGGATTTATGAGCTGGAAGAAATGTTTCAATATTGGTTTTGTTTTAAACGACTGGTGCATTTTTAGTTACTTTTTCCCCTCAACTGAAAGGAGGTAGAAGTTGGAAAACATTTTTTTTCATGGAGTTTAATTTGGGATTATTATAAAACCTGTATGTGAGTATTTTAGGCAAAATGCTGTTTATTGTATTTATTGTAAAACTTTATGCTTCAGATGAGTTTTATAAAAAAACATTTCCTATAAAAAATAAAACGTCATTCTGAGTGAAACCAATTGTTTATTAAATGCATTATTCACTAAATAAACATCAATGAAAACTGTATGATTTGTTTTTATTGAATGTAAAAATATTAATTTGAGGATAATTGAACTTAATGAATGGAATAGTTTTGGATTAAATGAAGACTTTACTGAACTAAACAGCACTGAATTCTCCTTTAAATGAACTGAAGTTTACTGAACTAAATACTGTTACTTATATGAAAATAAACCCGGTTTCTTGAACCCTGTTCGGTTTTAGCCCCACTTTTGGGCCTCACAGCTGAAAATGACCTTCCTGACTTTCAATGGTAAAAGTTCCTGACAACAGTGTGCTACATACACAATTTACATCTCTTTTGAAAGAACACACTTTGGGCTTTACATCATCCAAAGATGCTGAAGTTCCTTAGAAAAAAATGTGTACGTCATAAAACATTTTTCTATCTATCTATATATATATCTGAGCTTAATACCCCTGATCTATGTGAAGACACTGATCATCTTAATGATTTCTCACAATAATTATCAACAATGATTTAACATGGTAGGAAACAGCTCTTTTTAGAAAAGGCCTGCAGGCAACACATGTGGTCCTTGCGGGTGACTTGGTGCCCGCGGGCACCATGTTGGTGACCCCTGCTTTATGGTGTTATTTTTGACCAACCAATAGCTCTAAGAATAGTCTTCTTTGTTTTCAAAAACCCAAAAGATATTCCCATGATCCTCAAATATCATTGGTTCAAACATACTTTAACTGTGACGTTATTTGACGTGTCACTGAAACTTGAATTGTGAATATTCTTAGACACTATTTGTAATCTTTTTTTGTCAGCTAGAGCAAATTGACAGAGCTTGGGAACATGTTATAGGAGGGTTATAATGTACTAACGTTAATTTGATAAGACAGACTCCACTTTGGACAAATTCAGTCTCCACATTAGACAATCACAGATCGAGCAGCTGCTTAAAGAGGCCAAAAAGCAAGAGCCCTGCAACCATGACCTCGACGTGATTTGAACACGCAACCTTCTGATTTGGAGACAGACGTGCTACCGTTACTCCATGAGGTCCGAGTTGCTATGTGAACCACCTCATGGCACAGAGTTGGCTTTGCATTTTTCTCATCACGGTTGTAATGACAAATTGAGTCTGATGGTCACGTTGCAGGCTTTGACATTTTCCGCTTTTGAAGTCCCTGATTGTTGGTGTAATTAGTATTCATACATGAGTAAATAATGGTGTAGTCTCACTGTGGTAAGCATCCAACAAATGGCTGTAGTTGTCTTTGTTTGAACCCAAAAGATATTCCCATGATCCTCCCATGCAAATATCATTGGTTCAAACATACATTAACTGTGACATTATGTGACGTGTCACTGAAACTTGAATTGTGAATACATAGGGTTGCTTTTTACTCTGGACAGGCAACACAGAAGATGATGCGGGTTAACAGAATAATTCACAAGTCACTGTTATATGAACAATAAAACATTTAATTAAAATTACCGGAAAATCTACAAAAATGTCAAATAATAAAATATAACAGATGCAAACACACAAAAGGTACAAATAATATTTCAAAATGATGTATATATTAGCGAAAGAGGCACAGGGTTTATTTGTATTTTTGTTATTATTATTAAATCTGATTAAACATTTAAGGAGATTATTTTCTTTATGTGGTTTGAGCAATAGGTGGTGGTGAGGGTTTCTGTGCGTACGTGTGTGTGTGCATGTGTGTGTGCGTGTGTGTGTGTGTGTGTGTGTGTGTGTGTGTGTGTCTGTCTGTCTGAGTTTTAGCTTGTGCATCTTCCTGGATCTGAAGTTCCAGGTGCCACACAGTAAACTCCATGCAGTGGGTCCAGTAGAATGGGGAGTAATACAAACAGAGACACAGGGTTTATGTTTATTGTTGTTGTTGTTGTTGTTGTTTTAAAATCTGATTAAATCTGAAATTATTTCATCTTTAGGCGATGGTGAAGGTTTGGAGGTGGTTGAACCATATGCATGTTTGTCACACTTTAATGTTTCAGATCATCAAACTAATTTAAAAATTAGTAAAAGATACACAAATGAACACAACATGCAGTTTTTAAAATATTTTTTTATTATTGAGGGAAAACAAAACCCAAAACAACATGACCCTGTGTGTAATATTTCAATTTCTCTCACCACACACAGGCCTGATTACTGCCACACCTGTTAGCAATCAAGAAATCTCTTAAATAGGACCTGCCTGACAAAGTGAAGTAGACCAAAAGATCCTCAAAATCTAGACATCATGCTGAGATCCAAATAAATTCAGTAACAAATAAGTAAGAAAGTAATGGAGATCTAATAGTCTGGAAAAGGTTATAAAGCCATTTCTAAAGCTTTGGGACTCCAGTGAACCACAGTGAGAGAAATTATACACACAATGCAAAAACATGGGACAGTGGAGAACCTTTCCAGGAGTGGCCGGCTGACCAAAATTACCCCAAGAGCACAGAGACCACTCATCCAAGAGATCACAAAAGACCCCACAACAACATTCAAAGAACCGCAGCCTCACTTGCCTCAGTTAAGGTCAGTGTTCATGACTCCACCATGAGAAAGAGACCTGGCAAAAATGTTTTTTTCCAAGACAAAAACTGCTAAGCAAAATAACCGTAAAGGCTTGTCTCACTTTTTGCCAGAAAACATCTTGATGATCCCCAAGACTTTTGGGAAAAGGAAAGCTGAGTAGTTTAGCGCGAGCCGTTTGCATGTTGTTAGCGCGATGCTCGATGTTCACAATGCAAGTTATTGCTCGTAATGCATTAATTAAAAAAAAGTTTTTGCTCCTCCTGTAAAGTATTTATAAATCATGTTACTCACAATACAAGCTTCCCCTGTACGTAAATTATCATGACACCAATCTGAACTTTTGCTGTTTCCTCACGGATGGTTTTAATTGGCGGATTCTGGTCCTTGATTTGAGACTAAACGCATCAATTAAACAAATGTTTAGTGATGGATTTTTTTTTTTTTTACATATTTTCATATCTGTTAGTATTAAGATGAGCCTCACACTGGTTCTCTAAACACATTCTTATGTTGTCTGTTCAGTGTCTATAGGATCTTTACGATGTGAGTATGTAAGGTACACGGAATGTCTTTGTCTGGGCTCACATATCTCTGGTTACTACGTCTTCTTACCCAATCAGGAAGAGTTTTAGGTCAGGTTTTTTCCAGTGTGTGTATATATACTTGTATGTTATCTGCATTAAACTAAATAAGAACATATGCGTCATTCTGTGTGCTGTGTGATTCTTCCCTGATCAGAAAAGACCCCATGGGCATCGTAGTTCGTATGGAAAACCTCGCCAAGATTTTAGATTTTGTTCAGCATGATAAAAATATAACTATCTGAGTAAAGGAAAGGACGTTGTGAATAAATGTGTTGCGTTAAAGGTTTAGAATTTTTAATAAAAATGAAGAAATGCGTGCTGCATTAATATTAGTGCTGTTAAAATGAATTTGGGTTAACGTGTTATTAACACGCTGATTTTGAAGGTTTTTTTCAGTATAAAGGACATTATATAAAGGTCAACGCAAGTTTTTTCTTGAGCCATTTATACTTTTGCATTTTCTTTGTAGAATCTGTACAAAAGCACACAATTTGACTTAATTTCAAAACACCAGGAAAACTGTAATGTAAGGAAAAATCACAAGAATCTGTATGCGCTCTGTTATACTGCATGTATTATATGCTGTGTAATAATGATGGTTTCTACAGCTGTGGCATCATATTGATGTTCTTAAGAGGATGATTGGGACTGAAGGCAGATGATTGGGTGTGAAAAGCACGACCCACCACTGTAAAGAGACGATCAATAACACTGTGCAGATCTATTATGTATTTTATTTATGTACAAAAATATATTAAAAAAATTATAAAATCTATTAACATTATTTAATGTAATAGTTTCTCTTGACTTTAGGTGAGAACAGAGAAAGCTGATCTGCTTCAGGCACTTGGGGACGGCTGGAGGAACGGGCTTTGTGAGGTCTTTCTTCCACGATTCCAAAGTGTTCCGAGCGACTGTGGGGCTGCTGGGTGCCAGATCATGAGTGGCATAAACCACTGCGAGCTGCAGCTCCCACGGCAAATCTGCACACAAAATCCATCATAAAATTAGGACTTGCTGAAGCACTTTCCTGTTGATAGAGAACAAATCAGCGAATAAAGATAAAGATTGATAAAGGACGTGTTTAATTGATTCTTTAATGATACCTTTTTGTCCCCTGAACTCAGTTATGCTTTTCACCAGATCCTCAACTGATGCTGCCACGTTCTCCTTAAGGCCATTTTGGCCAAGTCGCCCTGTTTGAGATAAAGAACATGAGCGAAAAACAGAAGAATCCAGAAATAATGTGAGATGATGCTCTAAAACAGGATTCACAGGAAACTCACCAAGTAGCCTGAAAATTGCTGCTACAGAGACGTTTCTGAACTTTGTTTCCTCTGTTTGTGTTTGTTTCAGCCAAGTGTTCAAGATGAGCCACACACTTTTTCTGATAAATAAATTTTTTTTTTAATATTAAGTGTTTTTGTGGCAGTAATAGAATATCATCAATTCTACATTTATGGCAAAAGAATGGAAAATTTGCAGTATTTGGGACACACACTGTCTCATATGAGTCTCACATTTGCCAGTTTGCAATTTATCTAATGTTTAAAAATCTAGAAAGATGAGAATTAAACATGTTGAAGCAGTTTCACATTCAGTACGTATAACATGGGAGACAGTCCAAATCAGCCCATTTGTGCACAGAGAAGGTCCAGGCTGAATACGTAGTCCAAGCAGCAGGACAGAGATCATCACCATACCAACTGCTCTTCTGGAAAGTCAGACTTTGTCTTTCAGAAGAGCCTTCAGTGTGCTGGTGATGGCTCTGTAGCTGTCTCCAGGAGGCTCCTCGCAAAAAATACATCATTTATTTAAAACCCAGATCAATGAAACAATGTATATAACAATGTAATAATATGATCATAACTGAAAGATCACAACCAATCACAAGTGCAGATGATTGAAATACTGAGGTAGAGCTCTAACTGTGCATTCTGCTCGTTTTATAACCTCCATTTATTACTCTTATGTAAGGAGGAGTCCTAGAAAATGACCTCCAAATGACCCCAAGATTTTAAATACACATGCAAAAGACCACACGTTACTAAAGGGTTTACGTATCAGACAGTAACACAATTTAAAAAAAATTTTTAAGAAAAAAATGAAATATCAATTAAATTCAACACGAATTTATAATGAATGTGCACCATAGATCACATGGACATTGGACATTAAAAGTAGATTAAGTGTGCAGTAAAACACTTAAAAACTCCAGTTGAAAAACGATGTTTAATGACTGTTCTGATGACTGTTGTGATGAGAATCAGCTACTTACCGTATCCCAGTGCAGAGATTTGCTGAGCAAGTAATAAATCTTTCCGTATGCCTTCATTCTGCACACGATGTGAACGCCTCTGCATAAAGAGCTGTTACAGGAAAAACACTTGGCCATGCTGTCACCATGACCATTATCAGTTTTGGGGCTTCAGAAGAGTCTGCGAAGGAAACAAACGATACCACAGATTAAAATACACTTTAAAGGAAGAAACACAAAACTAAAAACAGAAAACAATTGGCTTCTTTATATCACTGTCCGGATCATTTTTAGTAAATATATAATGAAATGTCAATATAATCTCACCTTCTTTAAGAAGTCTGTAGGCGAGGGCATGTGCTTTATGAGAGTCTCCTCACTGTTGACACAAACCCACATAAACCCTACAGAGAGACTGCAGGAGTTCATGTCCCATAGACTGTTTCTCCGCCTTGATCTTCTCATGTAGTGCATCAATCCAGTTTGGAGATAAAACATCATCACAGGAATGCTGCAGTGTTTTTATTGCACTAGTGATGAGGGATTGTTTTGTGTGTTTGTGAGCTGCAGCATCGAGTCGAGGCTTTTAGCAGCACTGGGTGGGGGCATGTCTGATGCAGATCTCTTTGCTCTCAGGATGTCTGGGTTTGATTTCCTGGGAGAGGAGATTGACAACTGACACACAAGCACACAGTTTTTCCAGACTCAAACTCCTGACTGTTATCGCACATGTACCTACCTGACACATGTAGGTTCATTAGAATGTTTACATTGGTGATTTATGCTGAGATCAAATTGATTTGACAGAATTGTATCATGCAGTAATAATGTGCTTTTACTCTCTTACACACTGAAGGTAGAACCTGGTTTTTAATACATAAAGCATTTAAAGCATTTCTGTGGAAAAGAAAAGAAAAGATTTAGATAGAACACTACATTTCCTGTGCAGTTTATCACTTGTGATTTTGTTTACAGAGATTTACATGAATCAAATGTGATCAAATCACATGACAGACAATTCTACAGTATATATAATACATTGGGTATGTGATATTACAGGAAAATAATCAGCATAAATAAAGTAAAAACAGTCATAGAGACTTACTTGTCTTTTTTATATAAAGTGTGTTTTTATTAAATATTTCAAAAATGATTCACAAGCAGTCTTGATTGTCCGGTCGCCAGATAAAGAGATTGTTTGTGTACTGGTTTCATGGAAACGGGGCATGGCTTTGTGGCGTGTACAGTGGTACCTTGACCTAAGAGTTAATTCGTTCCGTGGACGAGCTCGTATCTCAATTTGCTCGCACATCAAATCAATTTTTCCCATTGAAAATACTTTAAATGGCATTAATCCGTTCCAACCCTCAAAATGCCCCCCCGTTTTTATGTTTCATTTTATTAATTAGGAAAATACATTTCTAAATAACAGTCTTGTATAAAAACATAATAGAAAGAGTATGTAAAGATATAATAAGGTTTTATTCAGTGTATTTTCCTTGGAGATGAGACGACTTGAGCTAAAGAAGATGCCAGCGGAGTGGGGTGGGGGGAGAGGCGATAAGCGGCGGAGGAGGGACACTCATTTTTTGCTACTCTCTCTATCACTCTTGTACACTACGTATCCCTAAACTTTTAATTTTTTACTTTTTCTTCTTTGCTTATCTTAATTTTCTTCACAATCTTCGTTTTCTTGCTTCGTTTCGCCATCTAGCAAGTCAAGTCAAGTCAAGAAGCTTTTATTGTCATTTCAACCATATATAGCTGATGCAGTACACAGTGAAATGAAACAATGTTTTTCCTGAACCCAGGTGCTACATACAACAACATAAAACAACAGTCACAGAACAGAAGAACACAGGGCCAGGAACTAAGATCCTCGCCACATAAAGTGCATGTGTGCAACTGGTGCAAACAGTGCAAGAGACAACACAAGACAGTGCAAGACAACACAGGACAGTGCAGGACAATACACAATACACAAAATATAAAAATAGCAATAGCTCCGCCAGTAAAACCTGTCGTGACAGAATAAGGTGCACAGTAGCAGAAAAATGTAAACAGAAATGTAAACAGAATTTTGCAATTCTATAATAGTATAAAATATAATAGCAGCAATCAAAATAAAGTGATCAGTGACCAAAGGATTTGGACAGAATATTGTGCAAAAAGAGCAAGTCCCGGAAGATCAGCAACAAACGGCATGTAAACATTTTGCGATAATGGGAGTTGTGAATGGTGCTGAAACCTGGGTGTGTGAAGTGTATGTGTGTTGAGTCCGGTTGTACAGATCAGTCACTCAGTTGTGTGTAAGTGTGTGTGTGTGTGTGTGTGTGTGTGTGAGTTCAGTCCAGATGTTTGTTCAGGAGCCTGACAGCTTGAGGGAAAAAACTGTTGCACAGTCTTGATGTGACGGCCCGAATGCTTCGGAACCGTTTTCCTGATGGTAGGAGTGTGAAAGTGTGTGTGACGGGTGTGTGTGGTCGTCCACAATACTGTGTGCTTTGCGGATGCAGTGTGTGCTGTAAATGTCCATGATAGAGGGGAGAGAGACTCCGATGATCTTCTCAGCTGTCCTCACTATCTTAACCTCACACTTAACCATTGCACCTCCTCTCTGTATGCTGACTCGTCGTTCTTGCTGATTAGACCCACCACGGTCGTGTCATCAGCAAACTTAATGATATGATCGAGCTGTGTGTTGGTGCACAGTCGTGAGTCAGCAGAGTGAACAGCAGTGGACTGAGCACACAGCCCTGAGGGGCTCCAGTGCTCAGTGTGGTGGTGCTGGAGATGCTGTTCCCGATCCGGACTGACTGAGGTCTCTCGGTCAGGAAGTCCAGGATCCAGTTGCAGAGAGAGGTGTTCAGGCCCAGTAGGCTCAGCTTCTCGATCAGGTGCTGGGGAATAATTGTGTTGAATGCTGAACTGAAGTCTATGAACAGCATCCTTACATAAGAGTCCTTGTTATCCAGATGGGTGAGGGCCAGATGGAGGGTTGTGAAGATGGCATCGTCCGTTGAGCGGTTTGGACGATACGCAAACTGCATGGGGTCCAGTGTGGGTGGGAGCTGTGTGTTTATGTGCCTCATGACAAGCCTCTTGAAGCACTTCATCATGATGGGTGTGAGTGCAACGGGACGATAGTCATTGAGGCAGGACACAGAAGACTTCTTCGGCACAGGAATGATGGTCGTCGTCTTGAGGCACGTAGGAACAGTGGCGCTGCTCAGGGAGATGTTGAAGATGTCAGTGAAGACATCTGCTAGTTGTTCTGCACATTCCCTGAGCACTCTGCCAGGAATGTTGTCAGGTCCAGCAGACTTCCGTGGGTTAACTCTGCATAGAGTTTTCCTCACTTCAGCTGTGGTTAGACAGAGCACCTGGTCAGTGGGAGGAGGGATTGTCTTCCTCGCCACCACGTTGTTCTGCACCTCGAACCGGGCGTAGAAGTCGTTCAGCGCATCTGGAAGGGAGGCGTCATGGTCACAAGCAGGTGATGTGGTCTTGTAATTCGTGATTGCCTGGATGCCCTGCCACATGCGCCGGGTGTCTCCGCTGTCCTGGAAGTGGCCATGGATTCTCTTGGCGTGTGCACGCTTTGCCTCTCTGATAGCACGGGACAGTTTGGCTCTTGCTGTTTTTAAGGCCGTCTTGTCGGATCGGATCATTTTACTTATTTACTTATTTGCAGCTGTATCTTACAAATAAATAAATTCTGGATTTTTTTTTTTAGATTATGTCTCTCACAGTGGACATGCACCTACGATGACAATTTCAGACCCCATCATGAATTCTAAGTGGGAGAACTTACAAAATAGCAGGATGTTCTAATAGAAATTGTTTTATTACTGTAAATAAATATGTAAATAACTAACAGTAATGAAGGTGTTTCATTATTGATTATTCATAAAATTCCCTCTTAATACATGAGAACTTTCATTAGAACTGAAAGAGACGGCGCTGTGAAAAGAGAACAGTAATAACAGAGTTGTGTTCGTGAAAACCCTGGAAACAGATCATGTAAATACACGACTCTGATGCTGACACCATTCATTTAACATATATTAATTATTATTGTTATTACATATTGTTATAATTTTAAATGTATTGATAGATTTTATTTTTAATCTTTATATTTTGATGTTTTATTTCAGAATAATTTCAGTTAATAAAATTTTTATTCTATTTAATTTTAGTGTTGGTTTATGTTCTAATCTCTAATATACACTAAAAGCCTTTATATTTATAAATGTGTATTTGAATCACAAATATTAGTAAATGTATAATACGTAAGAAGATCTAATATCCACCAAAAAAATAACTTAGTGTTGAATTGAGGTTTTTGGACATTTCTTCCAGCTCATAAATCCTATAAAACATGCAGCATTAAACATGAACTTCCAGCAGATGAACATCTCATAATACTGTCTGGAAGTGAGAAATGTACAGGTTGTTTTTACTCCATACACATGAACTTACTTTGATCAGAAACACAATCATACTCCAAATCAATTAATCAATAAAGTCAATAAAAGAATCCCAAACTGCTGTGTGTCTTGTCCTCGCTATTAATGACGTCATTAAAGCTCCACTACTTCTAATTACTAGTGATGTCCGGTTCGTGAACGAATCGTTTATTTAAACTGGTTCTTTTTAGTGAATCGGTCGAACCGGTTCACCAAATCGGACTGAATCGTTCAAAACTGTTCGCGTCTCAAATCAGCACTAATCAACAAAATTACTCAAGTTACTCACTTTTGAATGTGTATGAGCGTCTATCCGACTCAAAATCAATCAATATCCCTGAGAATGGGGTTCTTCTCTAGTTTCTCCAACAGTACACACATTAAACTGAAACATGCTGCTGAACAAGTGATCATCACTGAGCATGCGCATACCTGCCGATTCCCAGCAGCACACACACTGCTGTTCTTGAGTCACCAGTACTGGATCAAGAACCGTTTCTTTCCGACACGTCCGACATTCTACTGATACCAACGAATTGTTGATACTGAGCATGCGCGACCTACCGAGCAGTAGTGTGCTGTCTGACAATAATACACACACACACACACACACACACACACACACACTCTTTGGACTCCGAATCAGATGCGTTCGACATACTGCAAAGGCTGGTGCTGCGCTGCTGATATATGAGCACAGGTGAAATGAGGACTTAAATGAAAAGTAAGTTTATTTACTAACAAATTAAATCAACGTTTTGCACATCAGTGCCTGTATTGGGTGATTTAGTTCAAAACGTAAATGTAAAGAACATTTCTAAGATGATGATGATTTAATTTAAACAGATAAGCTTCATGCCCTCATGCAATAGACATGACTTTATTTAAATGTGTTTAGTGTGTATGTTCATCCGCCGAGATGATATTTGGATATGCATGACGTCATGACGTAAGGACGTAAAAGAACTGGTGAACCGTTTTTTTGAACGGTTCTTTAAAACGAACTGTCCGAAAGAACTGATTCACAAAAAGAATCGGACTTTCCATCACTACTAATTACCTGCTGTGACAGTGAGCTCTATTACATATCACACTGCCACCTACTGGTCATTTATGATTCTGCTACATTCAGCACATGCGCAGAAGAGCACAGATGTGATTCACTGTGTGACGTCACAGTAGGGCAAGTCTGTATAAGTCAGAACAGTCAGTATTTTTCATTTCTCTGATCAGTTACTGTGAATAACGAGACATAAAGTTAAGAATGGAACTGGAAGAGATTTTTCAAAGCATAAGAGAAAAGAAATCTAAACAGGCTGCTGAAAAGAAGGAGGCACTGAAACACATAGAGAAAGTAGCAGCAGAGTTGGATTTATTTCTTCATCTGATACAGGAGAAGAGAACACCAGAGACAGAAGAGAAAGACATCCTGGTACAGATGGTACAAGAGCTGGAGGCTACTTTGGCCTCTGAGCGAAAGAACCGGGAACAGGAGATAAATGAAGGAAACGCCACACACCTCCAGAACATCACTAAGCTTCTGTCTTCACTGCAACTCCATGAGGAACAAGAGAAAATTGTAGAAAGTGAGAGAGAAAGCTGGGCAAGAGAACAAAAACAACTGCAGGAGCGTGTTGCTCAGCTTGAGGCCACATTAAAAAGAAAGAAAGGAAAGAAGGCAAAACTTGACATGGAGGAGAGGAACAAGTTACAGCTCCAGACCATCAGGGAGCTTCAGGATTCCCTGAATTACTGTAAAGAAGAGCAGAAAACTGCAAAGAATGAGAGAGAGATTTTAATGAGAGAACAAAGACAACTGGTGGAACAAGTCACTCAGCTGGAGGCCGTTCTTAAATATGAGAGAAATTATTGGGAGAAGAAGAGAAAGAAGGAAAAGCGAGTCATGAAGACGAGTAATAACTTACAGCTCAAGACCACCAGGAAGCTCCAGGATTCCCTGAATCACTCTGAGGAAAAGAAGTGTGCAGATCATGAGAGCGATCATTTGAGGAGAGACAGAGAGCGACTGGAGAAACGTGTTGCTCAGCTGGAGGCCACTTTGGAAATTGAACAAAATAAATTTGAGAAACAAAAAGAGAAGACCAAACTAGACATGGAGGAGATGATCATCAGACAGATCCAAACCACCAGAGGGGTGCAGGATTCCCTGAATCATTGTGAGGAAGAGAAAATGTATTTAATGAGAGACAGAGAGCGACTGGAGGAACGTGTTGCTCAGCTGGAGGCCACTTCGGAAATTGAACAAAATAAATTTAAGAAAGAAAGAGAGAAGGCCAAACAAGACATGAAGGAGATGATCATCAGACAGGTCCAAACCACCAGGGATCTGCAGGATTCCCTAAATCATTGTGGGGAAGAGAAAATTAATTTAATGAGAGGCCGAGGACGACTGGAGGAACGTGTTGCTCATCTGGAGGCCACTTTGGAATTTAAACAAAATAAATCTGAGAAAGAAAAAGAGAAGGCCAAACTAGACATGGAGGAGATGATCACCTCACAGCTCCAAACCACTAGAGATCTCCAGAACTCCCTGATTTACTGTGAAGAAGAGAAGAAGATTGCAAAGCATGAGAAAAATAATTTGATGAGAGACCGAGAGCGACTGGAGGAACATGTTGCACAGCTGAAGAAAACGTTCAAATTTGAGCAATATAAATTCAGGAAAGAAAAAATGAAGACCAAATTAGACATTGAGGAGATGATCACCTCACACCTTCAAACCACCAGGGAGCTCCAGGATTCCCTGATTCACTGTGAGGAGGAGAAGAAGACTGCAAAGGATGAGAGAGATCATTTGATGAGAGACAGAGAGCGACTGGAGGAACATGTTGCTCTGCTGGAGGAAACTTTGGAATCTGAGAGAAATAAATGGAAGGAAAAACTTAAGGCCAAAAGACAGATCAATCACTTAATACACACCTTCTTCAATAATTTATTAAGAACAGGAAATGGCAGCAGTGGAGAGCAAAATATCTACAAAGCTCTGGGCAGGTTTAGATTCAGCATATGAGCACATGTTATACAAATAATAAAGTACACAAATTTTATTTAATATTTAATAAAACAATTACATGTTTAAATATAGAGTGTGTTTTGTTTCTATTATTAAAGTGTTGAACATCATTTAAATTTAACTAAGAATTAAAATCCAAATGATAAAATGTTGGGAAAATGTGACAAAAGTAAATGATATTAAAATAAAGGTTCCGTTTAAACTATGGAAGCTGTTGCTGCAAAAAGCTGATGTCCAATGTGCATAAATAAAAAAAGTTTTCACGATGAGTCCTTTCAAAAAAAAAAAAAATATATATATATATATATAAACAAAAATAAAAGTAAATATAAAGTAACCATATTGTTCCAATTCATACCGGATCGGTCGAGATTCGGGTCACTAATGACCGACACAGATACTGGAGGAAGTTCAGGATCCAGGATTGTGGTGTTAAAGTTTAAGACTTTATGCAGTAGAAATACATTTTCATGGAGGTTCCCAATAACACAGTCCACACACAGTCTTTATAAACCCTCTTCAGCTACATGTGTAACGCCCACATTCCTCATTATTCTCTAAAAAATAGCATGTAATTCTTTTTTGACCGCTTTATGACCCTCTGTCTCATCCACAACTTCAACTCTTGGCTGTCTGTTCTTCTGACACATTTATTACTCTTGACAAATCAGCCTTCAAGAATAAGAGATGTTTTGCTCATTACTGCTTCATTACTGCTGATTCTAATCACACATTCAGCACTTCCTTATATACCGACCATAATCACGGTGTTAATGATCAGTGTAATTACTGTAAACATATAAATGCTGTGGTGACCCCGTGTGTAATGCTGCATGATGGCACTGCTGGATTTGTAAGTTTTGATTGGTGAATACGGGTGCGGTCTTTAAAATATTTGATTGTGTGGGTTTTGGAAAAATAAAATCATTCGCGAGACTCCTGCAAAATGGTCTTAATTAATGGTCTGGAGTTTTCCTCCACAAACACACACTAAATGTACACTAAAAGTTTCAAATCTGTAGATATAAAAATGATCACACACACACACACACACACACACACACACACACACACACACACACACACACACACACACACACACACAGTATATATGAATATAATGTTTGCAATACTATTAATATTTTCGTTCAATAAGTCTGGAAATGCCGCCATTACGCTCTCACACAGTCATTACTCTTTATGTCCTCGTTTTCAGTCCTAAATATAATGATGTTTATGACAAAACTGGCATGAAGAAACATGTTCATGCGTCACATTTTCATCTTCAAATTGTATCTCGGGTGGTGATGCCACTGATTCATGCTGTGATTTTGCCATGGTGTTAATGATCAGTGTGACCCCTGTGTGTAATGCTGCATGATGGCACTGCTGGAGGATTACACCAATGAAAGATTAAGGAGAAAAAGAGTCTCCAGGGACCATGATGATTTCTTGGCCCATGATGATAACTGGATAATAAGCTGATTTAGATTCCTACAGCTGTGCTCCTGGATCTATGTGCTGAATTGGGTCCAGTACTACAGAGGGAAACACACCAGAACCATGCCATCCCCGTCCAAATACAGGTCCTCACCACTCTGGGGTTAATGACAACAGGTTGTTTTAGTGGGAAATGGCAGACAGGGAAATACTTTATATAAATATTATATATAATCAACTTTTTCACAAAGACCTTCTGGGATATAATATAATTCTATTAAATCTCATGCTATAGGTCTGGTATCTGCCCCTGAGTGTCATGATGGGAGGGTGTGTGGTGTTTTGCACAATGTGGCACTGAGGACCAGTTTCCCTCTCCCTCCTGACCTCCCTCCCCCTCAGCATTATGACCCCGAGCCACAGCCCCCTGCCCCATAAGAGGGATATAAACAAGGTGGGAGAATCCATGAGGAGGTCATACAGCGTTTGTAAGTAAGACAAAAATCATGGTTCAACTACATCTTTTAATAATTATACAATTTCTTTCATCACTTCTCTCATCTGCAGAAGCTCATCTGAAATGATGTTAATAGCGTTTATTGTGTCTCGCTGTAGTAAAAGATTAAAATCAGTATATTTCACAAGACAGAAATAAAAAATGATTAAAAGACGAGACGATCTACAAGATACAATAGCTTTACACTCAGCTTTATACTATTGACTATAAGTGTAAAATTATCATAAATAGCCATAAGAGAAACAGAAAGAGGAAAAAGGCTTGTTCAGACTCTCTGTTTCTCTTGTCGTCTTCTTTTTCTCTATTTCTCATTTTCTTTTGAATGTTTTCTTGTCTCAGCACAGCAACACTTTCCTCCCGTCGCTCTCGGACTCTCATATAATGATCTGTTTTATTCTCTGAAGTCTTCTTTTCTTCCTCACAGAGATTCTGGGTATCCTGGAGCCCCCTGTTGGTCTGAAGCTGTAAGTTGTTCCTCTCCTCTATGTCAAGTTTAGTTTTCTCTTTTTCGTCCTCTTGTTTTTCTTTAAAATCCAAAGCGGCCTCCAACTGAGCAACACGTTCCTCCAGTCGCTCTTTCTCTCTGATCAAATGATCTCTCTCCTGCTCTGCACTATTTTTTACTTTCTCACAGTGATTCTGAGTATCCTGGAGCTCCATGGTGGTCTGTTCCAAAGTGACCTCAAGCTGAGCAACATGTTCCTTCACTTTCTTTTGTTCTCTCGCCCAGCTTTCTCTCTCACATTTTTCAGTTTTCTCCAGTTCCCTATGGATTTTCAGGGAAGACAGGAGCTCCATGGTGGTCTGTTCCAAAGTGGCCTCAAGCTGAGCAACATGTTCCTCCACTTTCTTTCGTTCTCTTGCCCAACTCTCTCTCTCACATTCTACAGTTTTCTGCAGTTCATCATGGATTTTCAGAGAATACTGGAGCTTCATGGTGGTCAGTTCCAAATTGAACTTTAGCTGAGCAACACGTTCCTCCAGTTGTTTTTTTTCTGTCTCCCAGTTCTGGAGGTGTGTGCCGTTTCTCTCATTTATGTCTTGGTACTGTTGCTTTCGCTCAGAAGACAAAGTAGCCTCCAGCTCTTGCACCGTCTTTACCAGAATGTTGTTCTCTTCTTGTACTTTTATGCTCTTCTCTATCATCAGAATAATAAAAGCTTCCAAATCTGTTACTACTTTTTGCATGTGTTTCAGCTTCTCCTCCTTTTCAGCAAACTGATTCTGTCTCTTGCGTTGAAAAAATTCTCTAAATCTTCTAAAGAGCTTCATTTTAGTGTCTCTTTACTTACAATGAGTAAATTCACGAATGAAAAACAAAAGCATGATCTGACTTATATAAACGCGTCCTACTGTGACGTCACACCCAGACGCCCGCACGCTCGGTCGAGCTGAAATGATGAACCGACTCTCATGAACCTCTTTGTTTTGAATAGAAGTGATCGAACCGAACTCTTTTGAACCGAGTTACTTGAACTGAATCTAAGGAGTCGAATTTACCGAAATGAATCTTTTTTTGTACTGCCGGGAAACACCTTCTGCCGGGATGAAGCGAACTGTACGACCCCTGGAACTGTGAGTTTCCGAGTTTTATGGATTTTATTCTCTTTAAAACACAGAGTTTATCATTTATTATAATTATAATTATTATTAACCAATCGGTACCGGAACCCAGCCATTAGGGAGGCACAAGCCAGTGCATTCTTAGTGCCGGTCCCAAGCCCGGGTAAATGGGGAGGGTTGCGTTAGGAAGGGCATCCAGTGTAAAACATGTGCCAAATCAAATATGCGGATCACAAATGAGAATTTCATACCGGATCGGTCGAGGCCCGGGTTAACAACGACCGCCACAGGTATCGTTAGCCGACAGGGTACCGGTGGAAATTGGGCTACTGTTGGCCGAAGGAGGAAAAGGAGAGGAGGAAGACGTCTACAGAGACGGCAGGGAAAGGAGCAGTGTAGGAGAGTGGAGGTTAGGGTTGGTACTTTAAATGTTGGTACTATGACGGGTAAAGGGAGAGAAGTAGCTGATATGATGGAGAGGAGAAAGGTAGATATGCTGTGTGTTCAGGAGACCAAGTGGAAAGGGAGTAAGGCCAGGAACATTGGAGGTGGATTTAAACTGTTTTATCATGGTGTGGATGGAAAGAGAAATGGTGTAGGGGTGATTCTGAAGGAAGAGTACAGTAAGAGTGTAGTGGAGGTGAAGAGAGTTTCTGATAGGGTGATGATCGTGAAGGTGGAAGTTGAAGGGATGATGATAAATGTCATCAGTGCCTATGCTCCACAAGTTGGCTGTGAGATGGAGGAGAAGGAAAGATTCTGGAGTGAATTAGATGAAGTGGTAGATGGTGTACCTAGGAAAGAACGGTTGGTGATTGGGGCGGACTTTAATGGGCATGTAGGTGAAGGGAACAGAGGTGACGAGGAGGTGATGGGTAGGTATGGTTTTAAGGAGAGGAATGTGGAAGGGCAGATGGTGGTAGATTTTGCTAAAAGGATGGAAATGGCAGTGGTGAACACTTATTTTAAGAAGAAGGAGGATCATAGGGTGACGTATAAGAGTGGAGGAAGGTGCACACAGGTGGATTATGTGCTATGCAGGAGATGCAACCTGAAGGAGATTGGCGACTGTAAGGTGTTGGCAGGGGACAGTGTAGCTAGACAGCATAGGATGGTGGTCTGTAGGATGGTTTTGGAGGCGAAGAAGAAGAGGAGGAGAGTGAGGACTGAAAGAAGAATAAGATGGTGGAAACTGAAGGAGGAAGAGTGTAGTGTGAGGTTCAGGGAAGAGGTCAGAGAGAGGCTCAGTGGTGTTAAGGAGGTGTTGGATGATTGGGCAAATACTGCAGGAGTGATGAGGGAGGCAGCTAGAAAAGTACTTGGTGTGACATCTGGAAATAGAAAGGAAGACAAGGAGACGTGGTGGTGGAATGAGGAAGTGCAGGAGAGCATAAGGAGAAAGAGGTTGGCAAAACAGAAGTGGGATAGACAGAGTGATGAGAAAAGTAGGCAGGAGTACAAGGAGATGCGGCAGCAGGTTAAGAGGGATGTGGCGAATGCCAAGGAAAAGGCATATGAGGAGCTGTATGAGAGGTTGGACACTAAGGAAGGAGAAAAGGATTTGTACCGATTGGCCAGGCAGAGGGACCGAGCTGGAAAGGATGTACTGCAAGTTAGAGCAGTAAAGGATGGAGAGGGAAATGTGTTGACTAGTGAGGAGAGTGTGTTGAGAAGGTGGAGGGAGTATTTTGAGCAGCTGATGAATGAGGAAAATCAGAGAGAGAGAAGGTTGGATGATGTGGAGTTGGTGAAGCAGGATGTAGATAGGATTAGTAAGGAGGAAGTGAGAGCAGCGATTAAGAGGATGAAGAGTGGAAAGTCGGTTGGACCAGATGACATACCGGTAGAAGCGTGGAGATGTTTAGGAGAGATGGCAGTGGAGTTTTTGACCAGATTGTTTAACAGGATTTTGGAAGGTGAGAAGATGCCTGAGGAATGGAGAAGAAGTGTGCTGGTACCGATCTTTAAGCATAAAGGAGATGTGCAGACCTGCAGTAACTACAGGGGTATTAAGTTGATCAGTCACACCATGAAGTTATGGGAAAGAGTAGTGGAAGCCAGGCTGAGAGAAGAGGTGACCATCTGTGAGCAACAGTATGGTTTCATGCCGAGGAAGAGCACCACAGATGCCTTATTTGCTTTGAGAATGTTGATAGAGAAGTATAGAGAAGGACAGAAGGAATTGCATTGTGTATTTGTGGATTTAGAGAAGGCGTACGACAGGGTGCCAAGAGAGGAGTTGTGGTATTGTATGAGGAAGTCAGGTGTGTCAGAGAAGTATGTGAGGGTGGTGCAGGACATGTATGAGGACAGTGTGACGGCAGTGAAGTGTGCAGTAGGTACGACAGACTGGTTTAGAGTGAAGGTTGGACTGCATCAAGGATCGGCCCTGAGCCCTTTCCTGTTTGCAGTGGTGATGGACAGGTTGACGGACGAGGTCAGACAGGAGTCTCCCTGGACTATGATGTTTGCGGATGATATTGTGATTTGTTGTGAGAGTAGAGAGCAGGTTGAGAAGAGCCTGGAGAGGTGGAGATATGCGCTGGAGAGAAGGGGAATGAAACTCAGTAGGAGTAAGACAGAATACATGTGTGTGAATGAGAGGGAGGGCAGTGGAGTGGTCCGGTTGCAGGGAGGAGAGCTTCAGAAGGTGGAGGAATTCAGGTACCTGGGGTCAACAGTGCAAAGTAATGGAGAGTGTGTTAGAGAAGTGAAGAAAAGAGTGCAGGCAGGGTGGAGTGGGTGGAGAAGAGTGACAGGAGTGATTTGTGATAGTAGGGTATCTGCGAAATTGAAAGGGAAGGTTTATAGGACTGTGGTGAGACCTGCGATGTTGTATGGTTTAGAGACAGTGGCATTGAGTAAAAGACAGGAGGTGGAGCTGGAGGTAGCAGAGCTGAAGATGTTGAGGTTTTCGTTGGGAGTGACGAGGATGGATAAGATTAGAAATGAGTTTATTAGAGGGACAGCGCATGTAGGATGTTTTGGTGACAAGGTGAGGGAGGCGAGATTGAGATGGTTTGGACATGTGCAGAGGAGGGACATGAATTATATTGGTAGAAGAATGCTGAGGATGGAGCCACCAGGTAGGAGGAAAAGAGGAAGGCCAAGAAGGAGGTTCATGGATGTGGTGAGGGAAGACATGCAGGTGGTTGGTGTGGGAGAGGCAGATGTAGAGGACAGGGTGGTATGGAGACGGATGATCCGCTGTGGCGACCCCTAATGGGAGCAGCCGAAAGAAGAAGAAGAAGAAGATTAACCAATCGGTACCGGAGTGAAGAGGGGAAAAGCGATGTTCCTCATGTTGTGTTTACTCCTGATCATTAGCATAAAGATCACAGACTTGCAGGAAAAAGTGGATACATTTGTCTAAAATAAATAAAGAATGATAATAAAGAGTGATAATATTTCCATAAATGTTGCAGAGAGCAGAAATTGACCTTTCGGCTAATGGTGTAGGAGACATCATCATTAGCCTCATGCTAGCCGGCTTTGCTAGCGCTGTTTTTGTGTTTATTTTATTAGAAACGTCTACTTTTTGACTAAAAGATGAATAAAACTATATTTAAGTTAATAAGATAACATAAGTTACATTAGTACATTAGTTTACTTATAGTTTACAAAAAATCTGATATTTAGACTGAGGAAGAAAACTATTGAAGCTAATAATAGCTAGCTGGCTAGTTAGCCTAGCTAATGTTGCTAAATAATTGTATTTCGCTTTTCATGTCCTTTTCTGTATTTTGATCTGCATGTATACAGTGAATGGACACTAAATAATAAAGATGTAAAAACAGGTATAAATGTGGTGGTGAAATGTGTCCTAGTGTATGACTGAGTTGTTCCTTTGTGTGCTTCAGTAACTGCTGTTAAACTGAGAGGAAAGAAAAATGGCTTCAGTTCAGCAGAAATGAACTGATAAACAGTGTTAGGAAAAGACAAAGTGTTCAAATATTTACTCAAATATAAATTGTGACAACTTGTTTAAAATGTTTTTAATGGTTTATTAGAGGATTTATTCAGGTTTAAACACAAGCTGGTGGTGAAGGTAATATTAGTAGAGCCTCATTGTGGCTGTAAACATTAATGACTAAACCCTTCATCCTCTTCCTCATGGCAGTGTTTTAGGAGCGTGCGCAAGAACGAGAGGCTCACAGTGTCCTGAAGTCCCAGTATGAATCTATAACCCACAACAACCAACCTGGAAGGTCTCCTGGATGATGCTGAGAAGAAACACGAGCAGGTGATGGAGTCCAATGTTCAGCTACAGAAAGAGATCTACAAACTGGTATCAGACATGGACTTACTGCAGTCCTCAGCTCAGCAGAAAGAGAAAGAGCTCCTTCAAACTAACAGGAAGTGCAGCATGATGATGGCGGTAAGGGAGAAAATCCTTGCATTAAGCAGCACATGATGAGTTCCATCACCTGCTGTATGAACCTGAACAGAATCCACATTGTATTTCTAGTTGGAGATGCTGAGATTCTCTTTTTATTGAAATCTTTTTATTAAAACAGCAGGATGAGTTGCTAAAGCTGAGCTTTTTCTCTCATTGAGACGTGAATTCTGTAGAACTGCTACTGCAATTTTTACATGAGACGCAATAAAATCGTCTTTGTGGTGTCAAGTGCTCAGTTTCTACTTCATCAAAATTCCCCTTAGTGTGAATTTCTTTAGAAGTGTCTGAATGTGTGTAGAAGTAAAAAAGTGAACAAGTTTTGTTTGTTGAACTTCCAGGAGGAGAAATACGAGCTGTTGATGTCGCAGGTGGACACGCTGCAAGACTAAGTGCAGCATCTGGAGAAAGAGCTCAGAGAGAAGAGCAGGAAACGTGAGGAAAAAACGAAGGTAAGTGAGAAAATCCATACATTAAACACTTTCTAAAAGAAAGATGATTAATAATTGAAGAAGTAAACGCTTGGGTTTGAAACTGCTTTTGCTTCCTGTTGTAGGAGATGGGACAAGAGCAGGAGGGTCACAGTTTCCTGCAGTCTACAAAGAGATGAGGGAAACTTTCAAACTGTATTATGACACTAAATGTATGTTTTTTACTCTCAAGTCATGAGTGATAAAATACACCATATTTTAGTTATGGGTCAGAAAAGTGAATACAGCACCTCATTCACACATGGATATTAAGAAGCACATATTCAAGCTTCTACATGATCATTTTACTTATGCTCACTGAATTTCTTCTTCATGTGCTCAATTATCAAGTACAGATGTTTAAGTGAATCAGGTTCTGCCCCACATTTAATTTAAACAAAGCACTAAAGCTGCAAAAAATACCCCAACTTCAGTTTCTGTCAAATTCCTTTTCTTTAAGGACATCAAACATCACTGACTTTACTAAAGTGGATTTCAAGAAAAAAAATGCCATCATTGAATGCTCTCTGTGATGAAGAGACATTAGACATGATTGAAATTCAAAATCTTTATTTAATAGTGTTTATTGTGTCTCGCTGTAGTAAAAGTGTTCAGACGCTCTGTTTCTCTTGTCTTCTTCTTTTTTTTCTATTTCTCGTTTTCTTTTGAATGTTTTCTTGTCTCAGCTGAGCAACACTTTCCTCCCATCGCTCTCGGACTCTCATATAATGATCTGTTTTATTCTCTGAAGTCTTCTTTTCTTCCTCACAGAGATTCTGGGTATCCTGGAGCCCCCTGTTGGTCTGAAGCTGTAAGTTGTTCCTCTCCTCTATGTCAAGTTTAGTTTTCTCTCTTTCATCCTCTTGTTTTTCTTTAAAGTCCAACGTGGGCTCAAACTGAGCAACACGTTCCTCCAGTCGCTCTTTGTCTCTGATCAAATGATCTCTCTCCTGCTCTGCACTATTTTTTACTTTCTCACAGTGATTCTGAGTATCCTGGAGCTCCATGGTGGTCTGTTCCAAAGTGACCTCAAGCTGAGCAACATGTTCCTCCAGTTGTTTTTGTTCTCTCACCCAGCTCTCTCTCTCACAGTCTACAGTTTTCTCCAGTTCCTTATTGATTTCCAGGGAAGACTGGAGCTTCTTGGTGGTCTGATCCAAAGTGACCTTAAGCTGAGCAACACGTTCCTCCAGTTGTTTTTGTTCTCTCGCCCAGCTCTGGCTTCTCTCAGTTATATTCTGGTCCTGCTGCTTTCGCTCAGAAGCCAAAGTAGCCTCCAGCTTTTGCACCGTCTGTAGCAGAATGGCTTTCTCTTCTTTCTCTTCTGTTATCTTCTCTATCATTAGAAGAGAAAATGCATCCAAGTCTTTCTCTACTTTCTCCATGTGTTCCAGCTTCTCCTTCATTTCAGCAATCTGCTTCGTTTTCTTCGTTCTTCTGGTTTGAAAAAACTCTCTCAACCTTCTGAAGAGCTCCATGTTTATGCCTCTTTACTCACAAGCAAAAACCTCGGAAATGAGAGAAACAGAGACTCGTTCCCAATAATAGACGTTGCCTTACTGTGACGTCACAGAGAGATGCCCCCCCTCCGTCTGTGACGTAACCCGGTCTCGCTTAACCGGACACTATGCGCATGCGCACATTACAGAGGTAAAGAGCGGATAAAATATCATGTCTTCACAGCTTTTCTGTTGTTCCTGAGAGAAGAGCGATATTACAGTCATAAATAAGATAAAAACGGCTGTAAACTGTGTATAAAGCGAGTGAATCCGAGTTGAGAACCGGAAGTTGACGGGAGTGACTCTATGAATGTTGCAGAATCATAAATGACCAGTAGGTGGCAGTGTGATGTGTATTAGAGCTCACTATCACAGCAGGTCATTAGAAGTAGTGGAGCTCTAATGACGTCATTAATAGCGAGGACAAGACACACAGCAGTTTGGGATTCTTTTATTGACTTTATTGATTAATTGATTTGGAGTATGATTGTGTTTCTGATCAAAGTAAGTTCATGTGTATGGAGTAAAAACAACCTGTACATTTCTCACTTCCAGACAGTATTATGAGATGTTCATCTGCTGGAAGTTCATGTTTAATGCTGCATGTTTTATAGGATTTATGAGCTGGAATAAATGTTTTACTTTTAAAATTTTTCTTTTAACCAACTGGTGCATTTTTATCTCTATGCTTCAGATGAGTTTTATAAAAATTTTTTTTTACTACTTATTAAAAAATAAAACGTCATTCTGAGTAAAACCAATTGTTTATTAAATGCATTATTCACTAAATAAACATCAATGAAAACTGGATGATTTGTTTTCATTGAATGTAAAAATATTAATTTGAGGATAATTGAACTTAATGAATGGAATAGTTTTGGATTAAATGAAGACTTTACTGAACTAAACAGCACTGAATTCTCCTTTAAATGAACTGAAGTTTACTGAACTAAATACTGTTACTTATATGAAAATAAACCCGGTTTCTTGAACCCTGTTCGGTTTCAGCCCCACTTTTGGGCCTCACAGCTGAAAATGACCTTCCTGACTTTCAATGGTAAAAGTTCCTGACAACAGTGTGCTACATACACAATTTACATCTCTTTTGAAAGAACACACTTTGGGCTTTACATCATCCAAAGATGCTGAAGTTCCTTAGAAAAAAATGTGTACGTCATAAAACATTTTTTATTATAAATACATGAATTCATTCCTGAAGCAATCCAGAATAGTGACGGGTTAAAAGTCTGTGTGATTTTAAGCAGCAATTTGTGAAGAAGGACGTGTTTATTCATTTAAGGGGCATTTAAGAAGGAAAGAAACAGTTCCATGTCCATTCAGTGGCTGCAAATTTCCAACCAATGTGTATTCCACATATAATGCACACAAATGCAGAGAACACCAAAAAGCCTCAGATGTTGATCCATCAGATGTGGTGCAGAATGTCTCAAATACAATCCAGTATAGTGACATTAAACATCATGCAGTGCAACGTTCAGGTGGAAATGAAACTGCCCCAGCAGCAGATAGTAGCAGTAAGGGATTAGGAGAGCTGAACAATGCAAACTATTCTCCATGTGTCACAGAGGGCAACACAGAAAATCCTACAGCATATTGTTTTCACTGTCAGAACCTTTTGTGAGAGAATCTGTATTCAATACACTGAAAAAAGTCCATGACATCTGAGGGGCAACAGCTAAATGGAGAAAATCCTATTATGAGGAAAAATTTCCATTAGTTAAACCTGTAGAAAACATTAATGAGTCATCACATTCTACCTTTATCTATGTGCCAATTATCTCATCTTTGCAGTTGTTGCTTAAAAAACAAGATGTACTTGAGAAAGTTCAAGCAACCACTTCACAGTCACCTGGACAGTATTCATCATACAGCGATGCCTCATACCACCACAAACATTTGCTATTATCAGTTTAGGGTCAGAAATTAGCAATAATTCTTTATATTGATGATTTAAAATTGCAAATCATGTGGGGACATACAAAACAATACACACAGTCTGTGCGGTTTATTAGATATTAGCTAACCTGCTAGTAAAATATCATTCTGTCCTCCACTCTAATCAGTGCCACAGTTTGGATATGAAAAGGTAAAACTTAAAAACTGTAAAAGCAGTGGTTGTTTACATTGAAACATCTGGTGACTGTCTAAAAGGCACAGTTTATTCTGTTGTAGCTGATAACCTGCTGCTCATGGCCTAGCTGGTTTCAGTGAGAGTTTCAGATTGAATTATTTCTCCAGATTTTGTCTCTCCATTCAAACAGAAATGCAAAACTCATATGCAATTGCTGGTAGTTTTAACCATGAACAAAAGATCAGCATGATCAACTTGTTGAAAAATACTAAACAATGAGAGTGATTGTAATTATGGTGTAAAACACAGTTGTGTTCTGTCTGATCATCTATCCTATTACCACCCTGTCACAGGATTTCCACCTGATATCTTACATGACCTGCTGGAAGACATTGTTCCTGTGGAGTTGGCACATTGTTTAAAAGGTTTGATTAAGGTTTAATTCCCTTCCAGCACTCAGATAAGGTTGACCGTCCTCACCTAATTCCACAAAATATTGTCTATGGTGGAACAATTGGAGGGAATGGGCATGAGAACCACACTCTTCTTAGACTGCTGCCTGTTCTTATTGGGTCCAAAATCCCATAAGGTGATACATTTTGGGAAGTACTAATGGATTTGGAAGATATAGTAGAACTTGCTGTGTCTCATACTTTCACATGTGAAACTATTCAGTACATGGCTTGTAACATTTCAGATCAAAGGCAGCTACTTCAAGTAGTCTTGCTCAGCTTACGATTACGACCAAAGCATCATTATATTAAGCATTATACCCGTCTCATAAAGTGCTTTGGTTCTTTGGTGCATCTCTGGACAATGTGATTTGAGGGGAAGCATAACGTGTTCAAAAATTTGTTCATAATACTCATAACTACAAAAATGTAGTGATAAAAAACTGGTGTTTGTGGTGCCTTCCCTGAGTTTAAAGAGATCAAAAACACATTACTCATTAAAGACAATATCTACTTTTTACTCAAAGACTATGAAACATTGTATGTTGAGCATTTAACACTAGCTTTACTAAACCTGCGCAAATTTGCGTAAATTCCCTGGCCCTCACACCTAGTAGCACCCCTGCTGAGATTTTCGCAGGCCTGCAGCTCCATTGTTCTCCTGCTTTTGTTGTGCAAACACACCCATTACCTGTGAGGCCTAGCACATTTGCATTTCTTTACTCAGAGTAGCTCAGAGGCCAGAAGAAAACTCAGAAACAATCTTCTTTTGCCTGTGCATGCCTTGTGCTAAATGTAGGCATCCACCGCCGCCAGGTCCAGCATATTGTAAAAAAAACACTACTGGCCACCTGTGTGTTGCTGCTCTTACGGAATACATCCGTGCCTTTTGGGTAAACACGTGTACACCACACTGTAAAAGCAGAGAGAGAGAGAGAGAGACATTGCAGACATATTTGGTCTCCAAATCCGTGGCCATCCAGAACTTGATCCCAAATTTGTCTGGCTTGGTTGCGATATACTGTGTGAATGGACAACGAACTTTGGTAGGAAACAGCTGTTCATCTATTCCAGGGGTGGGCAATTGATTTTTACAAGGGGCCACATGAGAAACCTGAATTGTGTCAGAGGGCCACACCAACAATAACTTGAACTTCATTCTGCTCAACTGTCTTTCATTGTAAAATGCACTAAATTATATATTTTAAATAGCTGGTACTGATCATCAGAAGAATAAAACTATTCTGTAAATATCTGTGAAATTGTGGAGTATAGGTCAAATAAGAAAACATAAAAAAAATTTTGTTATCCCAACCTCACTAAAATCAATGAATTGCAATTCGAAGAATAAATTCAATTACAGAAGTTTTTATTTATTAATATAAATTATTATTATTTATTTGTTACCATTCATAGTATTGACAGACAGACAGCGGTCAATTATTATTAGCAGCGCTCTGTTATACGAAATAATTGCCTGCCGAACGTTTGGAAGCCCATTCAAGTGAATGGAACGTATTAATAAATTATAATATTTATTATCTACAGGGAATGTTTCAAGGATGACCACGTGATCTAAGGCAATAAATTCCATATTTTTTGTTATGCCTTTTTCCTTGGCACATCACTGAAAAACTTTCTTGCCTTTTCAAAAACGTCCGCTGCAGACGGAGTGCGCATGCTCGGATTGACTTCTTTTCTGTGCCGCATTCTTCTCATATTTAGAATGGCAATTTTATTATGTGATTACAATTGTGTTTCTGCCGTGTTCTTTCAGTGATTTAGGTATTTCTCCAGAAAACTTCCTGTGGCCGATTTTTTGGTGCATCCTTATAATTTATGATTGGCCTCACCTGGGCCGGAGTTGCCCAGGTCTGATCTATGGTCATGTGTTCTCCTGGAGTGAAACTCTCAGCACAGTTCTTGTTGTAGCGTGTCCAGATGTAGGAGATTGCAGCAAATTTGTCTGTTTTCACCCGTTCTGCCCGCGTGTCCTTGTCATCAATCGAAGGTGTTGCATAACTGAAATGAATCTATCTCGGGGCATTGTCTCTTTGATTACTGGCACCAGAAAGCTTTCTGACCAGCAAACCACACTGGCACCAACGGGACACATGATTGCTCTTACAAACAGAATTGAAATGAATGCCATCAGTTCATGAATTGCCAAATTCCAGTCCGGCTCTGTTCTGTGGGCTTGATGGACCGTGCACTCCCTGATGGTCTGCAGCATTCCCACGTCTAACAGGCAAAGGAAGCTTTGAAACATGCTCGTAATTTTATGCTGTCGGAAGATAAACAAATAGAGAATGGTAAATTGACATGAACCTCACTCTAAATGGTTTCATATAAATATCATATGTACTATGGCAATGACAAACCATAGCAGACTCTGTGGGTCCAGCTTGTGCAGTGAAGCACGAGTCATTTGCTACTGCACTGGGCATTCCAATGTCCTCCTCTACCAACACAGTGCCGTCTTTTGCCTTGTTTGTTCTTGTTCCGTTTTCTTTTAGGATTCTTCTGAGGAGGTATCAGTGACCTGCTGGACAAATGAAATCTCTCCTCCATTTAGAGTCTGCTTCGTCCATTTCCTGAAGCCAGGCCAAAGCTTGTTGCGTGGAGAGGTTCTTCCTGCGTGGCAGTGATACAGAGGCCATCCTGATGTGCGTTTTCAAAAATGCGAAGAAGAAATGATTGTCCCACTTGGGTCGGTCTGCTTTTATGCACAGCACTGTGCTGTAGTCATGCAATGCAACTCCCTTACATACACAGTCACAATGGACAGAATCACGACCAATTGTTAGGAAGATTTCCTATTCAGCTCAACAAAAAAAAGGACAAAATGTTAGGATTTTCACTATCTGGTGTGCGCTGATCAGGGGATTGTACTCGCCCCAGCGTGTCAGTCAAAACACAGTACAAGATTCAGAACACTCAACTTTACTGGGTATAGAACTGAGCGTATATGAGGTGATTCTTGCTATCTTAGCTGCTGTTCAGTAGTTTGCGTGATGCAGAATGCATGCTGAAAGGCCACTGCTGAATGGTCAGTGCTGAGTGACAGGTTGCACAATGTAGAATGGCCACTGGTAGTTCACACTGTAGTTCACCATCTCCCTCAGAGTCTAATGAGTTCAGGAGACCCACGAGAGCTTGAATTTCGAGGGAGAACAGATCAAAACTGGCTGTATCTCCAGGCCTAGAGGCAGACACACAGTTTACCAAGCAAAGACAAGCTGCCTAGGACATTACAAGCTCTAGTGGGTCTCCTGAACTCACTAGGCTCTCTCAGTCTCAGTAAACAAATGCAAATGTGCCAGGCCTCACAGGTGTTGGGTGGTTTGCACAACAAAAGGAGGGGGAGAATCGAGCTGAAGAACTGTGAAAATCTCCGCGGGGGTTAATCACACCTCACGACGTGCACCAGAAAATAAAAAGTCAGTAATTCTAGTGTTAACTAAAGATTTGAAATGGTCATTAATTGATTCAGAACAGTGGCTCAATTATTTCAACAAATGAATAAAAGTTGAATGAACTTAACACCTAATGTGCTAAACTTAACTGAGTCAATGCAACAAGATGACTTGACTAAGTCAAGTTGTGTCACCAAATCATTTTTTACAGTGTAGGACCACATGCAGCTAAAAGCAACCTTTCTGATTCCGTAGCTTCTCTGGATGGTGTTTCTGTTTCAGCGTGTACAGCAGTTAAAGATCTTGGTGTGATTATTGACTGTAGACTTTCCTTTAAGGCTCACGTGAATAATATCATATAATATGTAAGTAAGTGCAGAAATAAACTTCAGTTAGTTCAGAATGCAGCAGCAAGAGTCCTCACTAGATCTAGGAAATATGAGCACATCACTCCTGTTTTAATCATCTACACCTGTTTCCAATCAAATCTCACATTGATTATAAAATACTACTACTGACGTATAAAACACTTAACGCTCTCGCACCGCAGTATCTGAGTGAACTTCTGTACCAGTATGATCCTCCACGCCTACTTAGATCAAAAGCTGCAGGATATCTGTTCGTCTACATCATAAGGTTTAGAGTGATTTTGCCTTTACTTTTCTCATAAACTCCAAAGTAAAATGACTTGAGATTTAATAGAATAATAGACAGGGACACCCTAAATAAGAATTATTTGAAAGATTGACAACACAAAGAAAAGTGCGGCTGCTTAACCGTGTATTTTTAAGATGTGGCCTTAACCTCAGTGTGGAAAAGCGACTGATCCGAAGCTGCTGCTTTTCAGCTGATACACACTGTGTGGTCAAAAGTATTTGGACACCGGTCTTTCCGAGTCAGATGTGGTTCATTCACTATTTATGCTGAGAACCTGCATGAAGGTGGTACTAAATTTATTAAATGTACCATTTACATGTTACAACTCAACTTGCTCTGACCTCAAATCAGGCTCTAAACTGTAGCAGTTCCTCCTCCACCCACACGGGGGAGACTCCTCCATGGAAGTTACGCTGAGTTACAGGAAGTCACGTTGGGTTTCTGTAGGTGGACGATTTTATTGCATCTCATGTAAAAATTGCAGTAGCAGTTCTACAGAATTCACGTCTCAATGAGAGAAAAAGCTCAGCTTTAGTAACTCATCCTGCTGTTTTAATAAAAAGAGAATCTCAGCATCTCCAACTAGAAATACAATGTGGATTCTGTTCAGGTTATCAGGGAAGAAGAAATACACAGCACACAGAATGCATGTTCTTCCTCTTCTGTTTATTGCAGGCAGCAGAGCGTATTTATACACATACAGAGAAAAGAAACCTGACCTAGTTGTTTCCTGTTTAGACAAGAGGATATACTAGCTGGAGATGTGTAAGTCCAGATAAGACTCCCTGTTTACCTTACAGACTAACATCGTAAATATTCTATAGACACTGAACAGACAAAGGAGTGTGTGTGAGATAGTGTGAAAACCATCTTAACACTAACAATGGCCACTTTAAATCATTTATGATTCAGCATCACACACCAAAACATAGGATGTTCATCCTGGGAACAGAATCGGTGACATAAACTGCAAATGAAAAGATAAAGACAAACAAAACATACAGATTCCATTTCATTCTTTCACTACATGCATATAATCCTTCATCATCACCACTTCAATCGAGGCCTTTATGGCCTGTCTTACCATCGTCATCAAACATGGCAACATACAAAGTATAATTCCTACAATCAATACAAGAATCATTCCTAAAACAAAATAGTGTTCAACACTTGTAAACAAACTCTTAATCTTCTCAAAAAAACTTTGTTCAGCAGTTGTTTCACGTTCTCCAAGACATCATGAGACAATTATTTCTCAGTGCTTGTTCAGTATGTCTATTAGCAGTATTATAAGGTATACAGGTACAGTCTCTTCTCACTGAATAATGTATTCAAAGAGAATAAGAAAAATTTGGAGTCTAGTTACAACTATGCACATATAGTTATAGAATTTAGACCTAGAGCAGGTATCAGGGTGAGCTAAACTAAACAGTTAAGTAAGTCAGATCTTCACCCCCGAGGTGGCCCCCTTTCTACTATAAAGAAAGGATCTTTCCGTGGGCTCTCAACTGTTTCAGCCCTGAATACTCACTTAGGTAGGCTTCTTAGGCCAACAGACCAATTAGTGCACAGATTAAGTGGGTGCTGTTTAAATCCTGCTTGCGTGTATCCACTGTGGCTGATAATCAGTCAGAACTCCAGTTCTGGTTACAGCTAGAACAGTCGCTGGACCCAGATACTTCGGCTCAACGTCCTTGGTAGGCTTCAGACTTCTTATCAGGACCTGCTGATTAGGCACAAAAGGGTGTGTTGGCTTATCTGTAGGCAGAGGAAGAGTTAGTGAGACATCAGCACTGATAGAATTCAATTTCTCAACCAGGGCAGAAACGTAGTCGTCCACCATCACTTCCAGGTTACCTAAGGAAGAAATGCCAGTGCATCCCCTGACCCATGGGGTCGGGAAAGGTTAGAACATAAACTTTCAAAAGGTTAGTTTTGTTGAAGATAGGATCATTCTCATTTCTGTGAGTACTACCGGAAAAACAACAGTCCAATTTCGGCCTGTTTTAATGCAGGCTTTAGTAATACGTTCCTTAAGGTTCTGTTTGTTCTCTCTACCAGCTCCAGCTGACTGTGGGTGATAGGGAATATTAAAATGACAATCAATTGCTAAGCTTTTAGCCAAAAGTTGTGTTACCTTCGAAGCAAAAGGTGTGCCGTTATACTTTCAATCATACAGAATACCGAACCTAGAGATGATCTCTTTTGTTAATATTTTGACAACCGTTTTAGCATTCTCTGTCGCACATGCAAATGCTTCTGGCCACTTACTGAATCTGTCGACTATAACCAACATGTATCTCAAATCTCCTACAGGTGGCATATGTGTAACTATGGTCACTTTGGCAGGGAGTTAAACAGCTTTTAAAAAGTCGCCTATGAGATTAAAATGTGCTATGGGCTTTCCATCAGCTGTTTTAAAGTCTCTTTGCTTCCATGTTTCAGCAAAATCATGCACAACATCATAAGCATATTTAGAATCAGTGTATATAGTCACTACTTTACCTTCAGACTACTGACATGCTCTTGTAAGTGCGACCAACTCTGCAGCTTGTGCAGATGTGTATGGTAATGATTTAGCTTCAACTTTTACATCAGGTAATCTTACAACCGCATATCCACATAAATACACGCCAGAAGGATTTGAACATGAACATCTACATATAGACAATCCCCCTCTTAAAGGGCCGTGTCTTAAAATCGGGCCTACAAGAGGTCTCTTTTTCAATGTGTTTAAGGCAATCATGTGTGTCGTCAAAACCATCTAAGTCAATATCGTCTAGCAGATCACGCAGAGCTACTACAGCTAAATGCGGCTGAGAAGAAGGCTTAATAGTTAAGTTTTCTGTAGCCAAGAGCGTGGTCTCATAACCAGATCTACGTTGTGCTGTCATATGTTGTGTAAAATAGCTGTTACCTGATGTGAGGTGTACAGTATCAAAGGATGTGACAGCACCGTTTTCTCAGCATCCCGGACCATCGGAGCCGCAGCAGCCACTGCACGCAAGCACGAGGGCAACCCTTGTGCTATGTTGTCTAAAGATTTGGAAAGATACGCAACAGGGTGATATCTGTCACCGTGTTCCTGGGCTAGAATCCCCGCAGCTGTACCACCATGTTCGTGCACATATAGGTGAAAAGGCTTAGCATAATTCGGCTGACGAGTCAACAAAACCCTGAGGAAGACGGGTCCAGGTGAATTGACGTCCCCTATAGGTAAATGTGAAAAGCGGCTGCGTCTCTGAGGCCAAAGGGACACAGAAAAAAGCAGAACAAAGATCAATCACAGTAAAAAATCTGTGAGTCGCTGGTATAGAGTTAACAATGGTAGCTACATCAGGCATCAAAGGAGCTAACGGAATAACTAATTTATTAATCTCTCGTAAATCTTGTGTTAACCTCCAGCATTTTTTATCTGCCTTCAAGACGGGATTAATCGGTGTGTTATACGGTGAATGTGTCTCGATCAAAACATCTTGTGACAATAAATTGTCAATAACTGGAGCAATGCCAACATTCTTCTTTTTCGACAATGGATATTGTTTAACAAAAATCGGATGGGTGTTTTCATGAGTGCATGATACGGGTTGACCTGGATTAAACCTGCCTCGTCTTTGTGAGAGGCCCATAATTTAGGGTTAACTTCAGCTTAATTTGGTTCATCAGGCAGGACCTCTGTGGCTCGGTTGAGAGCATGAGGACAGAAGAAAAAGACAGTGAAACATTGGTTTCAAAAAACAGAATCTTCATTCCCATTTTGTGCATCACATCTCTTCCTAAAAGGTTTAAAGGCGAATTTGGAATTATTGTAAAGCTATGATAAAAATTTGTATAAGTCGGTGTCACCACAGGCAAAAGGTGAGTTACAGGACATGAAATTGGAAATCTATCTATTCCCTAATAGATGAACTTCCCCTTTTTCCTAGGACCTCCTCCATGAGTTTTGTGATGAGGCTGAAATGCACTACTTCCTGTTGCAGTGCAGAGCATAACGGGTTAACTTAACCTGGAGCATAGCAGAAACCTCTAGCAGCATCTAAATCTATCATCTAGATGTGACACAATTTCACTCCATAATGCCAAATGATCTAAATAAGGATTAGTTCAATAACCGGCACAATTCCTATACATCCAATCTTTGGGATTTTTTTTCCGGCAGTAAGCGAGAAATGTCATAACCCATCTTCTTTACACAGAACAAAGAACAGACACACAACACTTAATACACAGACAATACACACAACACTTAACACTCAGACAATACACACAATACACACCGTAAAAAAAAAACGTCTTCTAATCTTGCATCTTACATCTAAGGTGAGGAAACCAATGTCGCTACAAAATCATCCCTCCAAAAGAAAAAAATCATTAATTAAACAATTAATGCATAACCAAGACACGAACACATATGCAGCCCTATTGGCTGGCAAATGGACAATCCCCGCCAACAAGGAAGTATCCTAAAACTTACCTTGATGCGTGATCTCCCTTTGGATATTGCTGAAAGTATCTCGCTTCTGACACCAAAACTGTTAGATTTTTATCATGCCCAAACGAAACTTAAATCTTGGAGAGGTTTTCCATATGACCTGCTATGCCCGTGGTGCCTTTCTGATATCAGGGAAGAAGAAATACACAGCACACAGAATGCATGTTCTTCCTCTTCTTCTGTTTATTGCAGGTAGCAGAACGTATATATATACATACAGAGAAAAGGCTGACCTAAACTTGTTTCCTGTTTAGACAAGAGGATATACTAGCTGGAGATGTGTGAGCCCAGATAAGACTCCCTGTTAACCTTACAGACTAACATCGTAAATATTCTATAGACACTGAACAGACAAAGGAATGTGTGTGAAACAGTGTGAAAACCATCTTAACACTAACAAGAACCTTTACAGGAGTGGCCGGTTGACCAAAATTACCCCAAGAGCACAGTGACGACTCATCCAAAAGGTCACAAAAGATCTGGATAAATGCTTGAACATCAACTGATTGTTATATCTGCTATCTGCCAAAGAAGGTTAATTATTTAATATTTTAAATAAATAAAAGTGAGTGTGCATTTGGTAACCATGGTTTTAAATGTTTAGTGTTTTTTTGTAATGTTTTAGATGTGGATGAAGGCTGAAATGCTGATTGGTTGCCATTTTTGGTAGCCGATGAAGGTAAATGTGGTTAAGGTAATCAAATGAAATGGGGCAGTTGGTAATTGTGTTTAAGAAAATGTTTATTGTTGTCAGGATCTCCTGGGCACACTGCACTTCCGGTTTCGCGGCACGCTTTTCCGGTTCCGCGGTGAGCACTTCCGGGTCGGCGGCCATCTTGCCGTTTTTTCCATCACATCACATTACATCAGTGCTGAGAGGATTTCAGTTGTAAAGTTAATATTTAGGCAGCATTTTTAGATATTATATTTAATACAATAAGATCTCACAGGGAAAAATTGGGTAATTGTTATAGTGTTATAGTGATGTTTCTGTGAGGAAATGTTTATTGTGCATTTATAAATAAAGTTTACAGGATCAGTGTTCAGACAGTCAGAGAGAATTCTGTAACTTTAGCTGTATTTAACCATGAGAGGGTCTTTTTTCAGGAAGTGGTAGCTCAGTGGTGAAGGCTCTGGATTACTGATCGGAAGGTCGGGGGTTCAAGCCCCAGGATCACCAAGTTCCACTTTTAGGCCCTTGAGCAAGACCCTTAACTCTCTGTGCTCCAGGGGTGCTGTAGTCATGGCTGACCCAGTGCTCTGCCCCCGGCTTTCTATCATCACTGGGGTATGTGAAGAAAGAATTTCTCTGTGCTGTAAGGTACATGTGACAAGCAAAAAGCACCTTTAACCTGTGACCTAGTTCTAATTCCTGACTTTTTCCATTAACGGTCAATAATCTAGTGGTCGTTTGAAATATTGCAAAGTTCCCATTCATGTTGCATAAAATCACAAGTGATCATAAAACCACAATGGCTGCTCCATAACCACCACAAAGACCCTCAACATATCCATTTCTCCTCTTTTTTTATTTACTAGGAAGGACCTTTGGCTGATCCTGAAAACTTGGCTGATGCAAGCAAAAACAGAGCAAACACCGTTCCGAGACGTCTGTGTAGCAGCAGTTTTCAGGCTACTTGGTAAGTTTACTGTAAATCCTGTTTCGGAGCATCATCTCACATTATTTCTGGATTCTTCAGCTTTTTACTCGTGGTCTCTGTCCTTCTCAAACAGGGCGACTTGGTCAACTAGGACTTAAGGAGAACATGCTAACGTCACTCGAAAACCTGGCAAAAAGCATAAATCAGTTTGGAATGTAAAACTTCTCAAAAGGTATTTTTAAAGCATCAAATAAAGATGTTTTTATTGATCTTTATCTTTATTCTCTGATGTTTAGTTTTGTGCTTCAGCAGACCCTAATTTTGTATTGGATGTTGTGTGTAGGTATGCCATGGGAAGTGCAGCTCTCAGTCATCTATGCCATTCATGATCTGGCACCCAGCAACCCAGAAGCAGCTCTGAAGACTTTGGAATCATGGAGGAAAAACTGCACACAGCGCGTTCCCCCAGCCGTCATCAAATGAATTATGCAAATCAGCTTCCTTTGTCATCAGAACAAGTCACAAAACTCTAAGAAACTACTGTAGTGATTATTATAGTGAGCACTGCATCCCCAGGTCTGTATCCTCAGTCACCAGCTGTTCACACTGTGAATCATGACTGTGCTGCAATGCACAGCTCCAATCATCAAGTTTAGCAGTCACATGACCGCATGAGTCTCATCAACAAGAACGACGAGACGCTTTCAGACAGGAAATGCAGTGGATAATGGACTGGTGCTGACTCAACAATCTTTGTGTTCAGCTGTGGAGAACCTCATCTGGTCTTACAAAGCCACCAGCATTGTGGATGACCACATACACCCTTTATACATTATTGATTATATCAGTGGAGGGCCGTGCATTTGGTACCTGGGCCTTCAGTGGGTACTTACCCAACTTAATCCACCTCTTAATACCACCACTATCACGTCGCAACTACAGAAAACATCAATACCATAAAAAAATGCAATATAACAACGTGTGGCATTACAGAGACAGAGGCATTTTACATATGAAGGTGAAAACCATTTTACTAAAGCCAGAAACCCAGTTAAGACTCCAAAAATCTACACTACAACTGCAACTGTGCACCTACATCATCTGGAGCAGTTCAGAACCAATATTTGTGTAATAACATGACAAAAACATAAAAATGTAAATAAAATACAATCTACTTACCAGAGATGCAGACTCATAATGTGCAGCGCTCCTCAGAGGCTGTAATCCAGTGGTACCGCTCGTATTCACTGGTCTGGAAGTGGAGAACAAACCCTTTTATGGGCTAAGACAAGCTAGCTAGCTTCGGGGTTTAGCCAACCTCCTCATGATGACTAGCTTTTCTTTGATATGTATTTTTAAGAAAGTCCGAAACTAAATAAATTTTTCTTCCTCCATAGGCATAAAAAAGTCTAACTCAGATGTATTCATGTGTACACAGCGCTACACACGTGTTTTGTTAGTCGAACTTGGCTGTAACAGTTTCTTTCTGACCAACCAATCAGAGGACGGAAAAATGCTGACGCTATTCTTGGCCTCATTTCTATTAGAGACTGAGATTAAAGGCCAGCAGTACAGACTTTGAAGGCCCTGGGCGGATTAGATCGACATGGCAGCACATAGAGGCTGAAATCTGATTGGAGAAACGCTACGAAATGAAGAGAAAAGACTTTTGGGAAATAATTAATACAATTTCATGAAACAAATATTACAATTTAAGTTGTAAATGTAGGTCAGTGCTTGTGATAGTGTTTAGGCCAGCAGAGAAGGCTTTACTGGCCCTGACCGCCCACCAGTGGATTATATACACAATATATTTGCACTTCCACATCGATCATACTGTGATGATGTTTGCACACATGTAGTCTTTAGATAGATAGATAGATAGATAGATAGATAGATAGATAGATAGATAGATAGATAGATAGATAGATAGATAGATAGATAGATTCATTTAAATCCTAGCTAAAAATTAAAAGTTTAGTTAGAATGCAGCCTTATAAACCTCTATGTATTATGTAACAGAGATATCTACTGAAGTTAGCATGCTAAGCTAGCCCCGGTCCGTCCCAGAGAGCATGGAGTCCCGCTGACCTTCACTCGCTTTATACACAGTTTACAGCCGTTTTTATCTTATTTATGACTGTAATATCGCTCTTCTCTCAGGAACAACAGAAAAGCTGTGAAGACATAATTTTATCCTCCCTTTCCCTCTGTTATGTGCGCATGTGCATAGTGAGTGTGCGCGTGTAAGAAAGAGAGAGAGAGAGAGAGAGAGAGGAGAGAAAGAGGTTGGAGGGCGGAGCATCTGGTGTGACATCACAGTAGGGCAACGTCTATGTAAGTCAGAACGCAGCTCTGTTTCTCTCATTTCAGTTTTGTGCGTGTGAGTAAAGACACTAAACATGGAGCTCTTCAGAAGGTTTAGAGAAATTTTTCAAACCAGAAGAAAGAGGAAAACTAAGAAGATTCCTGAAAAGAATGAGAAGCTGGAACACATGAAAAAGTAGTAAAAGACTTGGATGCATTTTCTAATCCAAAGATAGAGAAGATAACAGAAAAGAAAGAAGAGAAAGCCATTCTGCTACAGACGGTGCAAAAGCTGGAGGCTACTTTGGCTTCTGAGCGAAAGCCCACCATGAAGCTCCAGTCTTCCCTGAAATTCCATAGGGAACCAGACAAAACTGTAGAATGTGAGAGAGAGAACAAAAACGAGACTAGAGAACAAAAACAACTGAAGGAACATGTTGCTCAGCTTGAGGTCACTTTGGAACAGACGACCAAGGAGCTCCAGCCGTCCCTGAAAATACATGAAGAACTGGAGAAATCTGTAGAATGGGAGAGAGAGAGCTGGGTGAGAGAACAAAAGCAACTGCTGGAACGTGTTGCTCAGCTCGAGGCCAATTTGGAATTTAAGAGAAATAAATGGGAGGAGAAAAGCAAGAAGGACCAACTAGACATGAGGGAGAGAACCAACTTACACCTCATCAGAGAGGTCCAGGATACTCTGAATCTCTGTAAAGAAGAGAGGAAGACTGCAAAGCATGAGAAAGATACTTTTATGAGACACCAAGAGCGACTGGAGGAACGTGTTGCTCAGCTGCAGGCAACTTTGGATTTTGAAAAAAATAAATGGCAATTAAAAATAAAGAAGGCCAAACAAGACATGCAGGAGAGGACCATCCTACATCTTCAAACCGTCAGAGACCTTCAAGATTCCCTGAATCAGTGTGAGGAAGAGAAGAATTGTGCAGAGCATGAGCGAGATAATTTGATTAGAGAACGAGAACAACAGGAGGAACATGTTGCTCAGCTGAAGGCCACTTTGGAATTTGAGAGAAATAAGTTCAAGGAGAAAAGTAAGAAGTCCAAACTGGACATGGAGAAGAATAACAATTTACAGCTCCAGACCATTAGAGAGCTCCAGGATTCTCTAAATCACTGTGAGGAGGAGAAGAATTGTGCAGAGCATGAGCGAGATAATTTGATTAGAGAACGAGAACATCTGGAGGAGCATGTTGCTCAGCTGAAGGCAACTTTGAATTTTGAGAGAAATAAATGGAATGAGGAAAAAAAGAAGGTTGAACTAGATATAGTTTGGAGTTCTAATATGTTCCTCTCCTCCATTCGAGAGCTCCAGGATACCGTGAATCACTGTAAGATACAGAAGAAAAGCAATTAGAGAAACATGTAGCTCAGCTAAAGGCACTTTGGGATTTGATTATAAGAAACAGCAGCAAGATGAGACGAATTGGACATCAAAGACAGGAACAGAAAGCTGAACCTCTACAAGCCCAAAGAGTCGCAAGAAATTGCTGAGGATTCGAAGATTCTTAGGTGAGTGAAGAGAAATGCGGATGGAAACCTGATAGTGACTGCATGCTGTACTGTAAACTGAGCTGCAGCTTTCCAGTGTCCCAGGTGAGATACTTTTCACCTTGGCTGCTATTTCAGGTCAATTAGGAATCCACCTCTCTTGGTTCAGGCCTGTGTTTTTCTTCTGGGTAAGTCTCCCATTTACATGATGGATGATGAGAGCAGGTGTGAACTGCTACTGAAGACGAGGCAGCGCTTTCTACTGTTAAATCTGGATACCAACATGGTGCATCAGCGTACAGCAGCGGTGACGTCTGCGGTGAGTCTCCGAGGGCCGGAGCTGTTGCTTGGGCTGTCTGTTGACTTTGCTGTGCCTGCTGTGCTGGGGGTCTCGACCTCTCCTCGGTGGGCAACCATCCAGGTCTGGATCTGTTTTTCTGGAGTTCTGTTCCGTCCCTACCTGTGTTTTTCTGACTTCTGCTTTAAATTCCCACATGTTCTCTGTAAACCAATTTGCAATCCTTTTCTTTTTTCTGTTTCTCTTTGAGTATTTCTATTGTCTCAGACTGACAGTTCCTCCCTCTGAGAAAACACCACACAGTGAAAAAGTGATTAAAAGGAAAAATGCAATGAATCTTTTGTCCTTTATAGAAATATGTTTTACAGAATAAACCATAGCCCTGTTCATATTTATCCTTTTTTATTGTAATTTTATTATTATTTCAAACTGTATTTATTATTTTTTCCCCTTTTCCCCTAAATGTGTGTAAATATATTTGTATTTTCATGCACCTGTTCTGTGTATTGTAATGTAAATTGTACTTGCTATTGCCACGTTGTTTGTTAATGGCTAATTGTTCAATAATAAAAAAAAAATTATATATATATATATATATATAAGACTGTTGTACTTCCTGTATATTTTGAATGACAGGTGTCTCGTCCAATGATCGGTACGTGTTTCATTCACAAACTATGCCTCCCTTTTCCGGTTTGTCTAAATTGTCGTGTTTTTCGGATTTGTTTTTGTTTTATAAATTGTTAATTTGTTTTCTAAATAGTTAATGTATTTGGTGCTTCTCGGCCACCATAGAAATGCCTTTGTCTCTGTAATGCCACAGGTTGTTATATTGCGTTTTTGTATTGTGTTGATGGTTTCTATAATTGTGACGTGATAGTGGTGGTATTAAGAGGTGGATTAAGTTGGGTACGTCCCCACTGAAGACACGGCCTGCAACTGACACTGTTATACCCCTAAACTGCACAGACGAACACCAGAGAATCATAATTTTCAAACACGAAAAGTAATGCAGTCTCTCTGTTTGGATCACAATTTTTGCAAGTTGATACGACCCAGTCTGGGGTTGGGCAGCACAGCGTGATTAAAGGCACGGGGAGGTGATGTAAGATGTCTATATGTAGTATATGGTAGAATGTGTATATGTAGAATATACGGTCGATGTAGAAATAATGTACAGTTGTGTAAAAAAGTGTTTGCCTCCTTCCTGATTTCTTATTTGTTTGTATGTTTGTCACACTTTAATGTTTCAGATCATTAAACTAATTTAAATATTAGTAAAAGATACACAAGTGAACACAACATGCAGAGTTTAAATGAAGGTTTTTATTATTGAGGGGAAACAAAATCCAAATCTACATAAAATAAATTTTACTATGTAAATAAATGTATCGTTTTTTTTACTTATAAAACAATAAAATAATTTTTTACACAATGTATAAATACTTAATTTAAGCCCCAGAAAAATACAATACATACAAATTACCTCATAAAAATAAAGGAAAAAAATAACTGTATGTGCCAATTACAGTAAATCCTGACAATTTTAGAAATTTTGCATTAACACTGATATAGTGTTAATACAAATATATTTAACACAATATAAAATGCATAATACTCACTGCTAATGAGCAAAACTGATCTCTTAATAACACAAACTCTTCCCCTTCCACATGTGGAATTTTGGACGGACTTGTAAATGCCATTTTCCTGCAACAACAAAACACATATAATGCATTTATAAATATCTCACTACAAAATCAACAAAAAAACAAATCCTTTACACTCATTAAACATGACACAAAATATTTACCTCTTACAGTATTGTGATGCACGCTTTACTGCAGCTACAATGCACTGAACAGCGCCACCACCAGTTCAAACTTGACAAACTTATCCTTGAAAAGTCAGTCAAGATATACAGGTGAGTGAGGAAGTACCTACCTTTTCCAGTTTGTCTGACTTGTCGTTGTGTTTTTTGGATTTGTTAATGTGTTTTTAAATTTGTTAATTTGTTTTCTGATTTGGTATTTTGCTTTTGGATTTGGTAGTGTTTTCTAATTTGTTAATTTTTTTTCGGATTTGTTTTTTTTTTTTTTTTTAATTTGTTAATTTGTTTTTGGATTTGTTAATGGTGTTTTTGGATTTGTTAATGTGTTTTGCACTTCTCGGCCACAATAAGTAATAGTTACCTGCAACTATAATTAACACAAACTCATACAGCACAATACATGACCCTACATTGAAACAACACTTTCCCCTCCTTCTTTCCTTTATCACGTTTTGCCCAATTTCATGCAAAAAAAAATTAAAAATAAGCACTATAAATAACAATAACAAATATACTATTAATAAATAAATACAGCAATTATTGTGATCTCCTATCACATATGTCAGTTTCAAACAATATACATACTAATAATTACACTTAAGTATTCTACAAACTATTTTAGTCTTTAACAAACCACTGCATCATTTTTACAATTACAACACAATAGACAAACTTTTAGACAATGTATAAATAATTTATTTGAGCACCAGAAAAATACAATAAGATTAAATTACCTCATAAAAATAAAGGGGACAAAAACTATATGGCAATTACAGTAAATCCTGACAATTTTAGAAATGGAGCATTAACACTGATATAGTCAGAACTTTACATCCTGATGGCTCTAATAATGATCCTAAAACAAACAGTACATGTAGCCAGCATTCACACTCTATTCATATAGACTGCCTTCACACTAATAGCTATCATCAACACAGTAATCACCTAATAATGTGCTCTCATAATGCACACACACACAAAAGAAGTCGTTAAGAGGATTATCCATCTGCCTCCTCTCTACAGATGTGTGAACTACTTCAAGGTCAAAGTCAAACATTTACTTCATTGATAGAAACAAAAAGCAACACTTGGAAAAAAAACATACATCTATGGGAATATATTTTCACAATTTTTGGTTTATAAACATCTCACATTTCATTAATTCCATATATAGTGCAGTCAAAAAGACCAATTAAAGCACAATAACTTATAAAGTACTTTTTTGTGTTGTTAACTCGGTTTATTACAACCAACATCACATGTCCAAAACACACATCCCCTTAATGTACAATGAGAAAAAAAGAAGCTTGTTTCACAAAATGACTGCACCTCAAACAATTTTCTACACTTTAAATCTACCTCATGCACATATTCCCTTTACATTCAAAATGTTCTTACCTGTTTTAAAAATACAGAACTACTACTACAAACCACCATAAATACGTCATGCAAAACACAATATAAATATTCCCCAAGCATCCATGCAACACAACACAACTCCACATCATATTTACTTTTCACAATATCCATAAAACCATTGTAACTATTTATTATTTCCTTATTAACTACAGCTTCTACCAGCAATTACTTCTAATAACCACTGCAACATTGCATACACACAAGTAACATTATGTTCTAAAAAAAACACATGCACAGATAAACAATGCCCACCCTGCCCCCATTTTTCTTAACTCCACCCCTTAACTACTGACACTTTAAATACAGAGCAACCTTTCTCACCACTCAAACTTCTTCTGATGCAATGACTCCTTAGATTCAGTTTAAGTCACTGAGTCAGTTCACTGGAATTGATTCAATAAAGTCTGAATCGATTGATTCACCAGGAAATGACTCGATTCCACAGTTTTGGAAAAATCTACAACATAAAACAGTCGTGTCTCCTTATAAATATTACTTTTAAAGACACTTTTGTTCTGTTTGTGAAAAACCAGCAGGTGGTCAGAAAGTTCCTTCTCTGCTCCTGGGTTAGTTTGAGGGGTTCACCTCAGTCCTCTTTAAATGCTTTTAATTTTGTTTCTCTGAATTATGCTGCTGTTAATCTCTTCCATACATCATACATTCTTATACAGGGGTCCAGACTGCGACTAAAATGGTCAACCAAAAATAATAATTTGTGAGTAATATTTTTGACGAGATTCCCACCTGCGTCCATATAAATTTGCACGGTATGACGAGTAATCTGCATGTCATGACTTTTGATGTGCGTGTTCTGTGAGGAACGGTTCGAAAAAAACGCTTTCCTCTAGTGTTACGGGGCTGAGACTTGCAGAATCGCATTTTTAGCCCCTAAGAAGATCAGTCATGAAAGCCCCTACACGACTGTGCCAGACAGTGTTGTGGTAGTTACTAAGGAATAGTGACTAGTTACAGTTACTCGTTACTTCATTCAAAAAGTAACTCAATCACTTAGTTGATTATTTACACCAAAAAGTAATGCGTTACTGTTAAAAGTAACTTTTAGTTTACTTTTTTAAAGAACCTTCTTTAATGTTCCCATTAATGCGTTATGGTCTACACAAACACAAAACTGACTTAAACACAAAGTTATTTTTAAACACTATTTTATTTCATTCACACCAGCACAAACTGAATATATCACAAGGATTTCTGAATAATAACAAACAAGCTGAATAATATAAACGGAAACGTAATGCATTTTATAATGCATAAAATTAGTGTTCGAACATATAACAGAAATGTCTCTGTGGCTACTAAACTAACCATTATTTTTAACAAACAAATATTTTTAATAACAAATGTGTGCTTATTTATTTAAAACAACAAAAGGTGCTTACTAGCAAGGACCTGAATGAATGTTAATTTGAGTTTGACCCTCCAAACCAGTGGTTGTACCGCATGAGAAGAAGTCTCTCAAACCTTTGGTCAGACAGCTTGTTCCTCTTTGGAGACAGTACCAGACTTCCCAGGCTGAAAAGTCTCTCAACAGGTGCACTTAATGGAGTAGCTGCATTTTTCTTCAGAGAAATTTCCTTTATTGTGGGAAATTGTATCGGTTGTTCTCAAGTAGGTCATTACTTCAGTTTCCACAGTGCTGAAGGTATCATCAGCCTCCTCAAAACAGAAAAAGTCCTGCACATTGAAGGAGCTTGAGTCTGGTGTTGTCTGAGACACAGGCATCTTGGCTGCTTGCTGAACAGGACCAGGGTGAGGGATGAGCTTGTGACACTCTGCTGCAAGCATTCCTTTGACCATCTCTTTCTTCCTCTGGTCTCTCAACCATCTCAGTTTGAACATAAGAAATGAGACAGCTGCCAGTATTGCATTGTCGCTTTCCATAACGGACACAAATCGTGTTTTGATTGCCTGCAGAAAAAAAACAAAAAAAACCCCACAGTGACACAGATATTAGAATGAGTGAAAGATTCCCTCTATGTACATTCTATGAAAATTGTACACCACTGTAATTTTTGACCTATAGATATGAGTTATAAAATCATTTAAATATCACAAAAACACACATTAAGAAACTAAAAATATACGTGCAACTGGACAAAACTAAAACTTTATTTTGCAAAAAAGGAATTATGGTATTATTACTGTTTATTTTTTATCCAGTGGGTAGGTGCAGTACAGTGTGTGAATAGAATCAAATATTATTTTTTGCACTTTACATTCTTTCCATTTCTTAGGCTTTATTGGTGCTTGCTCGGCTAAAAATATTATTGTTGTAGGGTGCCCACCCAATGGCCCAACGACGGAATCCCCTGGTGTGGGAGAAGGTATGCTGCATGTTAGTCCTTCTCGCGCGGCTGTAAAAGATTACTCAAATAGATTGCACTTTGTTACATTAATCCAATTTTAACCTCGAATCTGACTTAATTTATAATTAAGATTATGAATATCGAATTTAAGATGATCACCTTATTGGTTGTACTTCTTCTTTGCTCAGCTAAAGATACCTGCTCACTGAGGCACATTGTCCAGTCTGAATCTTAATCTAATAATGTATTTAGCCACTTAGTTATTGTCAGGGATCCCCCTGCCACGCCCCCTTCAGCAGCTGTCAAACCTCGGCATTCCCCGAAGCACTCTGCTTCTTCTCCCGTGTGTGCCCCGCCCGCACGGAGCCTCTCTACGTCATGCTGATCACACACACCTTCACTCACTCATCTCCTTCCTGCAGATGAACATCTCATAATACTGTGTGGAAGTGAGAAATGTACAGGTTGTTTTTACTCCATACACATGAACTTACTTTGATCAGAAACACAATCATACTCCAAATCAATTAATCAATAAAGTCAATAAAAGAATCCCAAACTGCTGTGTGTCTTGTCCTCGCTATTAATGACGTCATTAGAGCTCCACTACTTCTAATTACCTGCTGTGACAGTGAGCTCTAATACACATCACACTGCCACCTACTGTCCATTTATGATTCTGAGAGAAAGGGAGAGAGAGAGAGAAAGAGAGAGAGAGAGAGAGAAAGAGACAGACCAGAGGGCGGAGCATCTCTGTGTGACGTCACAGTAGGGCGACTATGTAAGTCAGAACGCGTCTTTGTTTCTCTCATTTCCGAGGTTTGTGCGTGTGAGTAAAGACACGTAAACATGGAGCTCTTCAGAAGGTTTAGAGAGATTTTTTATACCAGAAGAAAGAAGAAATCTGAGCAGATTGCTGAAATGAAGGAGAAGCTGGAACACATGGAGAAAGTAGTAAAAGACTTGGATGCATTTTCTAATCTGATGAAAGAGAAGTTAGCACAAGAGAAAGAAGAGAAAGCCATTCTGCTACAGACGGTGCAAAAGCTGGAGGCTACTTTGGCTTCTGAGAGAAAGCAGCAGGAACAGGACATAACTGAGAGAAACTCCACACATCTCCAAAACATCACCGAGCTCCAGTCTTCCCTGGAACTCTGCAAGAAACAGGAGAAAACAGTAGAACGTGAGAGAGAGAGCTGGGTGAGAGAACAAGAACAACTGCAGGAACGTGTTGCTCAGCTTGAGGCCACTTTGAAAAGCGAGAAAGGAAAAAAGGCCAGACTATACATGAAGGAAATGAACACGTTACAGATTCAAACCTTCAGGGAGCTTCAGGATTCTCTGGATCATTGTGAGGAAGAGAATAGAAATTTGATAGCAGACCGAGAGCGAGTGGAGACACGTCTTGCTGTGCTTGAGGTCGAGTTGGAATTTGAGAGAAAGAAAATAGTGAAAGAAAAAAAGAAGGCCAAATTAAACATGGAGGAAATGACAACCTCACATCTCCAAACCACCAGGAAGCTCCAGGATTCCCTCAACCAGTGTGTGGAAGAGAAAAAGAGGGCGGAGCACGAGAGAAATAATTTGATGAGGGAACGAGAGCGACTGGAGGAACATGTTGTTGAGCTGGAGGAAACTTTGGAGTTGGAGAATGAATTTAGAAAAAAACAAAAGCCCAAACGAGACATCACTCGCTTTATAACCAGATTCCTCAATAATTCATGAAGAACAGGAAATGGCAGCAGTGGAGAGAATCTGCAAACTCTGGGCAGGTTTAGATTCAGCATGTGAACACATACCATACATATAGTTTTTTTCCCTCTCTTCTTTTTGTTTTACTATTTCTACTATGTTTGTTGTAATACTAATAAAAACTAAATACTTGAATTTTGTGTGTGTTTTGTTTCTTTTTTTAAGTGTTTATGACATTTAATTCCCAACTAAGTATTAAAATCCACATGATAATATTTTGGGAAAATGTGACAAAACCCAATTCTGTTTAAACCCATTTGAACATGAACAGAAGTGAAACTGATCAAAACTATCGATTGCTGCAAAAAGGTTTAGTTAGAATGCAGCCTTATAACATCTACTGTTCACTTTTGAGAACCTCAGTTAGTTACAAAACATCAAAAGTAACAGTTTGGCATTCAAAACATTACAAAATAACAATTTAATTGAAAAGATTGATTTACATTTTTCAGTCCATTCAGTTAAAAAAGATTTGGTTTAATTATTTCGACTCCATAGATTCAGTTTAAGTAACTCGGTTCAAGAGTTTATTAATGTCAAAATAAAGGTATAAAGAGTCGATTCACTGGTTTTGGTTTAATTGAGTCTGAATCCATAGATTCACTGGGAAATGACTCGATTCCACAGTTCCAGAAAAATCAGTAACATAAAACATTCGGTCCCCTTAAAAATACTACTTTAAAAACCTTTACTCTGTTTGTGCAAAACCAGCAGGTGGTCAGAAAGTTCCTTCTCTGTTCCTGGGTTAGTTTGAGGGGTTCACCTCAGTCAGCTTCGTCTCCGTGGTTTGGCTCGTCATCTACATCATCGTCTCATTGTAATGAACGGTGTTCCAGCATGAAAAAACCCCTGACCTGCATATATACAGACAAAAATCAGTTCCCAAACATCTCAACATTCACTGTTTCTAGTTCAATAACAGAACAAAAAGCATTCGTACAGTTCAGAGTCTGATTTGAGATTTGATCAAGTTTTCATTGGATTCTAACATGTTTGATTGAGTTCTTGCATGTAGATGATACTTTTAATACATTTAATACTAACTTCATGCAGTTTCTTAACATAAGGACTGGATTTTATAAAAATTTTGACAAAATAAATTGTTTAAATGTATTAAAATCTGTACTCGTTATTTCTACATTATTTATTACATTATTTTTTTATCAGCTGATTTAATCAACAGTTTAAGTTTTAGACAGTTTAATATTATTAAGAAAAATATCTTGCTTTGTAAAAGATCAACATCACATATAACTAGACAACAAAACACCATTAATAATATTTGTACAGAATTAAGTAAAAAGAAAGTTTCTGACAGGGCCACTAGAGGGCAGTGTGAGACTGACATCTGACAACCAACTGCAGTTATTATTATTATTATTATTATTATTATTATTATATTATTATTATTATTATTATTATTATAGTTTTGGGGGGATTTTTGAAGGTTCTTGCTTTGATCAGCAAGATCAGTCCAGTCCAGTTTTATTGTTTAAGCAAAAGCAATTATTAGGAATTTAATCATTTTATCCCTTTGGGTTTATTAATGTGGTAAATCTGCATATAATAATAATAATACAAATTAATCATTATAAAATCATAAATATGTTTAAATGTAGACCTTTATGTACTAAAGCACCTCAGTGCAATAAAGTATTACATTGT
>JBCEWE010000795.1:0-67594 GCA_039877035.1 Silurus lanzhouensis
TTTTCAAAGTGTTTTGATGTGCAGGGGGGTTTATTGCAAGAACAAATCACTGCTTACCTCACCACACGAAGATCCAACAAGACCAACAGCAACTGCTCGAATTCCCATACTCCCAGCATGCACCTCTGCAGTCTGACACATCAAATGGTAAATCTATAGAGTCTGAAGTGTTTCATGGTTTATTCGGGGGATTAGTACATATCCAAACTGGCAATTGTCTGTAAGTGCATTCAGGTCAGGTCTGAGAGTCTCCTGAAAGAACTTGGTGTGTTTTGGTACTAACCATGAAGAAGGAAAGTTGTGGGGAACCCCAGCACTTATAGAGTGCCTTCAGGCGGTGTGTTTGTGCTTGCTACGGCAGCACATATACTAAAATTGGAACGATACAGAGAAGATTAGCATGGCCCCTGCGCAAGGATGACACGCAAAATCGTGAAGCGTTACCATATTTTTGGACCACCTTTGTTCTGAATTTGATTCATGATTGTGCCAAGAAATTCTTGCATCACTTGTCTGCCAAGCTCCTTAGTCCATTAACAGTGACCCATTCCGAATCTCAATGATCTGAGTGATATTTTTGTTCTGTTGGTGCTCATATGATGTAGTTGTGCAAATTTGGCGACAATTGGAACAAACTTGTTTGAGAGAATCTTTTTAGAGGATCGGAATGTGAATTGCAGAAAACCCAAAGGCCCAAAGATGTTCGTTCTTAAGTGTAAGGCGAATGTTGGCCTGTTGGTGGTGCTATAGTACACAAACTTATTAGACCAAAATTGCTTTGTAGAGAAGCTGAGACTCTCCTCCATCCACTGGCTAAATTGTAAAGAAAAGCACAAGGATTGTCCAATAAACTGCCATATTCCTTTTCAAAGTGTGTTTGATGGTGCAGGGGGGGTTTATTGCAAGAACAAATCACTGCTTACCTCACCACACGAAGATCCAACAAGACCAACAGCAACTGCTCGAATTCCCATACTCCCAGCATGCACCTCTGCAGTCTGACACATCAAATGGTAAATCTATAGAGTCTGAAGTGTTTCATGGTTTATTCGGGGGGATTAGTACATATCCAAACTGGCAATTGGTCTGTAAGTGCATTCAGGTCAGGTCTGAGAGTCTCCTGAAAGAACTTGGTGTGTTTTGGTACTAACCATGAAGAAGGAAAGTTGTGGGGAACCCCAGCACTTATAGAGTGCCTTCAGGCGGTGTGTTTGTGCTTGCTACGGCAGCACATATACTAAAATTGGAACGATACAGAGAAGATTAGCATGGCCCCTGCGCAAGGATGACACGCAAAATCGTGAAGCGTTACCATATTTTTGGACCACCTTTGTTCTGAATTTGATTCATGATTGTGCCAAGAAATTCTTGCATCACTTGTCTGCCAAGCTCCTTAGTCCATTAACAGTGACCCATTCCGAATCTCAATGATCTGAGTGATATTTTTGTTCTGTTGGTGCTCATATGATGTAGTTGTGCAAATTTGGCGACAATTGGAACAAACTTGTTTGAGAGAATCTTTTTAGAGGATCGGAATGTGAATTGCAGAAAACCCAAAGGCCCAAAGATGTTCGTTCTTAAGTGTAAGGCGAATGTTGGCCTGTTGGTGGTGCTATAGTACACAAACTTATTAGACCAAAATTGCTTTGTAGAGAAGCTGAGACTCTCCTCCATCCACTGGCTAAATGGATTGTCCAATAAACTGCCATATTCCTTTTCAAAGTGTGTTTGATGGTGCAGGGGGGGTTTATTGCAAGAACAAATCACTGCTTACCTCACCACACGAAGATCCAACAAGACCAACAGCAACTGCTCGAATTCCCATACTCCCAGCATGCACCTCTGCAGTCTGACACATCAAATGGTAAATCTATAGAGTCTGAAGTGTTTCATGGTTTATTCGGGGGGATTAGTACATATCCAAACTGGCAATTGGTCTGTAAGTGCATTCAGGTCAGGTCTGAGAGTCTCCTGAAAGAACTTGGTGTGTTTTGGTACTAACCATGAAGAAGGAAAGTTGTGGGGAACCCCAGCACTTATAGAGTGCCTTCAGGCGGTGTGTTTGTGCTTGCTACGGCAGCACATATACTAAAATTGGAACGATACAGAGAAGATTAGCATGGCCCCTGCGCAAGGATGACACGCAAAATCGTGAAGCGTTACCATATTTTTGGACCACCTTTGTTCTGAATTGATTCATGATTGTGCAAGAAATTCTTGCATCACTTGTCTGCCAAGCTCCTTAGTCCATTAACAGTGACCCATTCGAATCTCAATGATCTGAGTGATATTTTGTTCTGTTGGTGCTCATATGATGTAGTTGTGCAAATTTGCGACAATTGGAACAAACTTGTTTGAGAGAATCTTTTTAGAGATCGGAATGTGAATTGCAGAAAACCAAAGGCCCAAAGATGTTCGTTCTTAAGTGTAAGGCGAATGTTGGCCTGTTGGTGGTGCTATAGTACACAAACTTATTAGACCAAAATTGCTTTGTAGAGAAGCTGAGACTCTCCTCCATCCACTGGCTAAATTGTAAAGAAAGCACAAGATTGTCCAATAAACTGCCATATTCCTTTTCAAAGTGTGTTTGATGGTGCAGGGGGGTTTATTGCAAGAACAAATCACTGCTTACCTCACCACACGAAGATCCAACAAGACCAACAGCAACTGCTCGAATTCCCATACTCCAGCATGCACCTGCAGTCACTGGATCTACATGGAATCATTTATTCGGGGATTGTACATATCCAAACGGCAATTGGTCTGTAAGTGCATTCAGGTCAGGTCTGAGAGTCTCCTGAAAAACTTGTGTTTTTGTACTAACCATGAAGAAGGAAAGTTGTGGAACCCCAGCACTTATAGAGTGCCTTCAGGCGGTGGTTTGGCTTGCTACGGCAGCACATATACTAAAATTGGAACGATACAGAAAATAGCATGCCCTGCGCAAGGATGACACGCAAAACGTGAACGTACCATATGACCACCTTTTCTGATTTGATTCATGATTGTGCCAAGAAATTCGCATCACTGTTGCCAACTCCACATTAACAGTGCTCCATGATCCTGAAGATCGATGATATTGTTCTGTTTGCTCATATGATGTAGTTGTGCAAATTTGGCGACAATGGAACAAACTTGTTGAGAGAATCTTTTTAGAGGATCGGAATGTAATTGCAGAAAACCAAAGCCCAAAGATGTTCGTCTTAAGTGTAAGGCGAATGTTGCCTGTTGTGGTGCTATAGTACACAAACTTATTAGACCAAAATTGCTTGTAGAGAAGCTGAGACTCTCCTCCATCCACTGGCTAAATTAAAGAAGCACGATGTCCAATAAACTGCCATATTCCTTTCAAAGTGTGTTTGATGGTGCAGGGGGTTTATTGCAAGAACAAATCACTGCTACTCACCACAAAGGATCCAACAAAAAAAGCAACTGCTCGAATTCCCATACTCCCAGCATGCACCTCTGCAGTCTGACACATCAAATGGTAAATCTATAGAGTCTGAAGTGTTTCATGGTTTATTCGGGGGATTAGTACATATCCAAACTGGCAATTGGTCTGTAAGTGCATTCAGGTCAGGTCTGAGAGTCTCCTGAAAGAACTTGGTGTGTTTTGGTACTAACCATGAAGAAGGAAAGTTGTGGGGAACCCCAGCACTTATAGAGTGCCTTCAGGCGGTGTGTTTGTGCTTGCTACGGCAGCACATATACTAAAATTGGAACGATACAGAGAAGATTAGCATGGCCCCTGCGCAAGGATGACACGCAAAATCGTGAAGCGTTACCATATTTTTGGACCACCTTTGTTCTGAATTTGATTCATGATTGTGCCAAGAAATTCTTGCATCACTTGTCTGCCAAGCTCCTTAGTCCATTAACAGTGACCCATTCCGAATCTCAATGATCTGAGTGATATTTTTGTTCTGTTGGTGCTCATATGATGTAGTTGTGCAAATTTGGCGACAATTGGAACAAACTTGTTTGAGAGAATCTTTTTAGAGGATCGGAATGTGAATGCAGAAAACCCAAAGGCCCAAAGATGTTCGTTCTTAAGTGTAAGGCGAATGTTGGCCTGTTGGTGGTGCTATAGTACACAAACTTATTAGACCAAATTGCTTTGTAGAGAAGCTGAGACTCTCCTCCATCCACTGGCTAAATTTAAAGAAAAGCACAAGGATTGTCCAATAAACTGCCATATTCCTTTTCAAAGTGTGTTTGATGGTGCAGGGGGGTTTATTGCAAGAACAAATCACTGCTTACCTCACCACACGAAGATCCAACAAGACCAACAGCAACTGCTCGAATTCCCATACTCCCAGCATGCACCTCTGCAGTCTGACACATCAAATGGTAAATCTATAGAGTCTGAAGTGTTTCATGGTTTATTCGGGGGGATTAGTACATATCCAAACTGGCAATTGGTCTGTAAGTGCATTCAGGTCAGGTCTGAGAGTCTCCTGAAAGAACTTGGTGTGTTTTGGTACTAACCATGAAGAAGGAAAGTTGTGGGGAACCCCAGCACTTATAGAGTGCCTTCAGGCGGTGTGTTTGTGCTTGCTACGGCAGCACATATACTAAAATTGGAACGATACAGAGAAGATTAGCATGGCCCCTGCGCAAGGATGACACGCAAAATCGTGAAGCGTTACCATATTTTTGGACCACCTTTGTCCTGAATTTGATTCATGATTGTGCCAAGAAATTCTTGCATCACTTGTCTGCCAAGCTCCTTAGTCCATTAACATGACCCATTCCGAATCTCAATGATCTGAGTGATATTTTTGTTCTGTTGGTGCTCATATGATGTAGTTGTGCAAATTTGGCGACAATTGGAACAAACTTGTTTGAGAGAATCTTTTTAGAGGATCGGAATGTGAATTGCAGAAAACCCAAAGGCCCAAAGATGTTCGTTCTTAAGTGTAAGGCGAATGTTGGCCTGTTGGTGGTGCTATAGTACACAAACTTATTAGACCAAAATTGCTTTGTAGAGAAGCTGAGACTCTCCTCCATCCACTGGCTAAATTGTAAAGAAAGCACAAGGATTGTCCAATAAACTGCCATATTCCTTTTCAAAGTGTGTTTGATGGTGCAGGGGGGTTTATTGCAAGAACAAATCACTGCTTACCTCACCACACGAAGATCCAACAAGACCAACAGCAACTGCTCGAATTCCCATACTCCCAGCATGCACCTCTGCAGTCTGACACATCAAATGGTAAATCTATAGAGTCTGAAGTGTTTCATGGTTTATTCGGGGGGATTAGTACATATCCAAACTGGCAATTGGTCTGTAAGTGCATTCAGGTCAGGTCTGAGAGTCTCCTGAAAGAACTTGGTGTGTTTTGGTACTAACCATGAAGAAGGAAAGTTGTGGGGAACCCCAGCACTTATAGAGTGCCTTCAGGCGGTGTGTTTGTGCTTGCTACGGCAGCACATATACTAAAATTGGAACGATACAGAGAAGATTAGCATGGCCCCTGCGCAAGGATGACACGCAAAATCGTGAAGCGTTACCATATTTTTGGACCACCTTTGTTCTGAATTTGATTCATGATTGTGCCAAGAAATTCTTGCATCACTTGTCTGCCAAGCTCCTTAGTCCATTAACAGTGACCCATTCCGAATCTCAATGATCTGAGTGATATTTTTGTTCTGTTGGTGCTCATATGATGTAGTTGTGCAAATTTGGCGACAATTGGAACAAACTTGTTTGAGAGAATCTTTTTAGAGGATCGGAATGTGAATTGCAGAAAACCCAAAGGCCCAAAGATGTTCGTTCTTAAGTGTAAGGCGAATGTTGGCCTGTTGGTGGTGCTATAGTACACAAACTTATTAGACCAAAATTGCTTTGTAGAGAAGCTGAGACTCTCCTCCATCCACTGGCTAAATGGATTGTCCAATAAACTGCCATATTCCTTTTCAAAGTGTGTTTGATGGTGCAGGGGGGTTTATTGCAAGAACAAATCACTGCTTACTTCACCACACGAAGATCCAACAAGACCAACAGCAACTGCTCGAATTCCCATACTCCCAGCATGCACCTCTGCAGTCTGACACATCAAATGGTAAATCTATAGAGTCTGAAGTGTTTCATGGTTTATTCGGGGGGATTAGTACATATCCAAACTGGCAATTGGTCTGTAAGTGCATTCAGGTCAGGTCTGAGAGTCTCCTGAAAGAACTTGGTGTGTTTTGGTACTAACCATGAAGAAGGAAAGTTGTGGGGAACCCCAGCACTTATAGAGTGCCTTCAGGCGGTGTGTTTGTGCTTGCTACGGCAGCACATATACTAAAATTGGAACGATACAGAGAAGATTAGCATGGCCCCTGCGCAAGGATGACACGCAAAATCGTGAAGCGTTACCATATTTTTGGACCACCTTTGTTCTGAATTTGATTCATGATTGTGCCAAGAAATTCTTGCATCACTTGTCTGCCAAGCTCCTTAGTCCATTAACAGTGACCCATTCCGAATCTCAATGATCTGAGTGATATATTTGTTCTGTTGGTGCTCATATGATGTAGTTGTGCAAATTTGGCGACAATTGGAACAAACTTGTTTGAGAGAATCTTTTTAGAGGATCGGAATGTGAATTGCAGAAAACCCAAAGGCCCAAAGATGTTCGTTCTTAAGTGTAAGGCGAATGTTGGCCTGTTGGTGGTGCTATAGTACACAAACTTATTAGACCAAAATTGCTTTGTAGAGAAGCTGAGACTCTCCTCCATCCACTGGCTAAATTGTAAAGAAAAGCACAAGGATTGTCCAATAAACTGCCATATTCCTTTTCAAAGTGTGTTTGATGGTGCAGGGGGGTTTATTGCAAGAACAAATCACTGCTTACCTCACCACACGAAGATCCAACAAGACCAACAGCAACTGCTCGAATTCCCATACTCCCAGCATGCACCTCTGCAGTCTGACACATCAAATGGTAAATCTATAAAGTCTGAAGTGTTTCATGGTTTATTCGGGGGATTAGTACATATCCAAACTGGTAATTGTCTGTAAGTGCATTCAGGTCAGGTCTGAGAGTCTCCGAAAGAACTTGGTGTGTTTTGGTACTAACCATGAAGAAGGAAAGTTGTGGGGAACCCCAGCACTTATAGAGTGCCTTCAGGCGGTGTGTTTGTGCTTGCTACGGCAGCACATATACTAAAATTGGAACGATACAGAGAAGATTAGCATGGCCCCTGCGCAAGGATGACACGCAAAATCGTGAAGCGTTACCATATTTTTGGACCACCTTTGTTCTGAATTTGATTCATGATTGTGCCAAGAAATTCTTGCATCACTTGTCTGCCAAGCTCCTTAGTCCATTAACAGTGACCCATTCCGAATCTCAATGATCTGAGTGATATTTTTGTTCTGTTGGTGCTCATATGATGTAGTTGTGCAAATTTGGCGACAATTGGAACAAACTTGTTTGAGAGAATCTTTTTAGAGGATCGGAATGTGAATTGCAGAAAACCCAAAGGCCCAAAGATGTTCGTTCTTAAGTGTAAGACGAATGTTGGCCTGTTGGTGGTGCTATAGTACACAAACTTATTAGACCAAAATTGCTTTGTAGAGAAGCTGAGACTCTCCTCCATCCACTGGCTAAATGGATTGTCCAATAAACTGCCATATTCCTTTTCAAAGTGTGTTTGATGGTGCAGGGGGGGTTTATTGCAAGAACAATTTACTGCTTACCTCACCACACGAAGATCCAACAAGACCAACCGCAACTGCTCGAATTCCCATACTCCCAGCATGCACCTCTGCAGTCTGACACATCAAATGGTAAATCTATAGAGTCTGAAGTGTTTCATGGTTTATTCGGGGGGATTAGTACATATCCAAACTGGTAATTGGTCTGTAAGTGCATTCAGGTCAGGTCTGAGAGTCTCCCGAAAGAACTTGGTGTGTTTTGGTACTAACCATGAAGAAGGAAAGTTGTGGGGAACCCCAGCACTTATAGAGTGCCTTCAGGCGGTGTGTTTGTGCTTGCTACGGCAGCACATATACTAAAATTGGAACGATACAGAGAAGATTAGCATGGCCCCTACGCAAGGATGACGGCAAAATCGTGAAGCGTTACCATATTTTTGGACCACCTTTGTTCTGAATTCGTTCTTAAGTGTAAGGCGAATGTTGGCCTGTTGGTGGTGCTATAGTACACAAACTTATTAGACCAAAATTGTTTTGTAGAGAAGCTGAGACTCTCCTCCATCCACTGGCTAAATTGTAAAGAAAAGCACAAGGATTGTCCAATAAACTGCCATATTCCTTTTCAAAGTGTGTTTGATGGTGCAGGGGGGGTTTATTGCAAGAACAAATCACTGCTTACCTCACCACACGAAGATCCAACAAGACCAACAGCAACTGCTCGAATTCCCATACTCCCAGTTAGCGTGAGGCCCAAAGACCCTATGTACTGTTACCGACTACCACCTGATCTACCATGGAAATACTATAAATTAACAGGTTCTGGTTTACCAATGAAAGGAACAGAGACAGATTCTATTAGTGTTGGATTTTTATTAACTCCTCAACACTTCCAGAATCAGTTACAATATAACCCTTAATTAAACTTATTTTTTTAAACTACAACATGAATCAATTAAAAGGATACAACTGTTACAATTACCACCAAACATTCAGTGATACAAGGAAGGCTGACAGGCCATTGGTGCAGGCCACTTTAACCCAAAAGGTTCACCAAAATGGTGCCTGCAAAGGAAACACATCAACACACACAGCACGCGCACACCCACACACACGCACGCAAAGTGCCACACACCGTAAATTCATAAGATTCACACAGCATGCAGTGTAACCGTAGCACAGATTCCACATCAAAGACCAACAATCCAACAGTCTCCAGATGATCCATAACAGTGACACATTGGAATCTCAATGATCTGATGTATATTTTTTCTGTGGTGCTCATATGATGTAGTGTGCAAATTGCGACAATTGGAACAAAACTAGTTGAGAGAATCTTTTTAGAGGACGGAATGTGAATTGCAGAAAACCCAAAGGCCCAAAGATGTCGTTCTTAATGTAAGGCAATTTGCCTGTTGGTGCATAGTACACAACTTATTAACAAAATTGCTTGAAAGAAGCTAGACTCTCCTCCATCCACTGCTAACATTTATAAGAGTACGGAATCTGAAGCGTTTGTTCATTCACTCACGCAATCGGGACACTTCCTCTTAAAGGCAATGCACTCACTGGCCTACCTCAAAGGCTACGCATACTTATAAAAAAGACACAAGATAAAGGCCCATAAACCCATACCCAGCATGCACCTCTGCAGTCTGACACATCAAATGGTAAATCTATAGAGTCTGAAGTGTTTCATGGTTTATTCGGGGGATTAGTACATATCCAAACTGGCAATTGGTCTGTAAGTGCATTCAGGTCAGGTCTGAGAGTCTCCTGAAAGAACTTGGTGTGTTTTGGTACTAACCATGAAGAAGGAAAGTTGTGGGGAACCCCAGCACTTATAGAGTGCCTTCAGGCGGTGTGTTTGTGCTGCTACGGCAGCACATATACTAAAATTGGAACGATACAGAGAAGATTAGCATGGCCCCTGCGCAAGGATGACACGCAAAATCGTGAAGCGTTACCATATTTTTGGACCACCTTTGTTCTGAATTTGATTCATGATTGTGCCAAGAAATTCTTGCATCACTTGTCTGCCAAGCTCCTTAGTCCATTAACAGTGACCCATTCCGAATCTCAATGATCTGAGTGATATTTTTGTTCTGTTGGTGCTCATATGATGTAGTTGTGCAAATTTGGCGACAATTGGAACAAACTTGTTTGAGAGAATCTTTTTAGAGGATCGGAATGTGGATTGCAGAAAACCCAAAGGCCCAAAGATGTTCGTTCTTAAGTGTAAGGCGAATGTTGGCCTGTTGGTGGTGCTATAGTACACAAACCTATTAGACCAAAATTGCTTTGTAGAGAAGCTGAGACTCTCCTCCATCCACTGGCTAAATTGTAAAGAAAAGCACAAGGATTGTCCAATAAACTGCCATATTCCTTTTCAAAGTGTGTTTGATGGTGCAGGGGGGGTTTATTGCAAGAACAAATCACTGCTTACTTCACCACACGAAGATCCAACAAGACCAACAGCAACTGCTCGAATTCCCATACTCCCAGCATGCACCTCTGCAGTCTGACACATCAAATGGTAAATCTATAGAGTCTGAAGTGTTTCATGGTTTATTCGGGGGGATTAGTACATATCCAAACTGGCAATTGGTCTGTAAGTGCGTTCAGGTCAGGTCTGAGAGTTTCCTGAAAGAACTTGGTGTGTTTTGGTACTAACCATGAAGAAGAAAGGTTGTGGGGAACCCCAGTGCTTATAGAGTGCCTTCAGGAGGTGTGCTTATCTTAATTTTTCTCAGTCCTTGCTTTCTCTCTTCGCTTCGGCGTCTCCCTTTTTTGCTTGCGTAACAAAGCAAAAAATTGACCGAGTGACTGCTCGCACCTCGGAAAGCTCATACATTAATTCACTAGTAAATCAAGATACCACTGTGCTTGTATTATTATCTATAGTTATTTATGATAGGTTGTTGTTTTAAACCCAATTAGGGACTTTTTCTTTTATAATTGTTATTGATCATATCAATTGTTAAATAACCTTTGCTAATATACACATAGTTCTTTTTTTTATATTTGTATCTTTGTTTGTTTGCATCTATTATAGTTCATCATTTGATCATTGATCACTTTTGTAGCATTTTCTTAAATTAAATTATTTATTGTTCATAGAACAGTGACTCGTGAATTGTTCTGTGAACCTGCTGAACCCATTATCATAGTCATTATTATTATTATCATCATCATTATTATTATCATTATTATTATTTTTAAGAATATAAAACATAAAACATGTACCCCATGTAATGAATGAGACACTTTCAATGAAAAAGTGGCAAAAGTTAAATAAGTACATTGAGAAAAGAAAACACACATTATGCACTTTATTGCAATTCCCAGTAAAAAATAATGATCCAGTCAAATCACACGGATATTATTTAACATTATTTGGTGTTGAAGTACAGTTTAAAGTTGCGGTCATAATCGACCTCCTTGTCGTCCCTCGGCTTCTTTCACGTTCTTCTACAGAACGTTGTCAATGTACTCGTCCATATCTTGAAACAGGAAAGCCATATTTGATTGCCATTTTCATCTGCTTCCAGAAATCTGGATCGTTAAAGGATGAGATCTAAAAATAGAAATAAGAGTGAATTATTTCTTAAATCTGAACCTCCATCAAGTCTCCAAAAACCATCACTACAAGAAAATAACAGCTAATGCTAATTATCAATGTCTTCAAGTTCTACTTCCATTCCACATTTAGTCTCTCATTTACTGTTCGAATAAACTCCACTCTTCTGGGAAGATGTTCCACTAGATTTTAGTGTATTTGTGGAGTGTTTGTGTTTGTATGAGATTTATTTATCCACAAGGGCTTTAATAAAGTCATTACAACACGACTCTATTAAACACAACGTGGAAAAAGGAATTTAGTACGGCACAAGAAAAAAAATTTACTTGGCGTAAATGAAGACCTGATGTTAGCAAATAAATGCGGCATTCTTTTCCAGCTTGGGATGGACACTGAGAACCGGAAGTGAGAGAAAGTTTTAACAATGACGTGTTATAATGCCATATAACAGGTAACATAAAGGGAAAAAAAAAATACTGACCATCCTAATGTCTACTGGTCTTTAGCTTTCACTAGTGATATTTGCACTTCACACACTTACGTTTATACACTTCACAGACTTCTATCTATCTATTTATCTTGTGCTCTATAGCAGATTTTCAACTTTGAACTTTTGACTCATCTTAATAAATGTTCAGGTTTGGTGATTTGTGTGTGAGACGTTTTATAAAGTTTAATTGCAACTCTACACTTCACACAGTAAATGTGTAACACTGTGAAACAAGTTTTACTGTGAGACTAAAAATATGGTAACGCTTCACGATTTTGCGTGTCATCCTTGCGCAGGGGCCATGCTAATCTTCTCTGTATCGTTCCAATTTTAGTATATGTGCTGCCGTAGCAAGCACAAACACACCGCCTGAAGGAGCGCTATAAGTACCGCGGCTCCTCACAACCTTTCCGGATTATGGTGGGTTAATAAAAAAAATAAAAATACTGATAGTTCCTTCAGGAGACTTAACAGAACTGACCTGAATTCACTCACAGACTACATGCCGTTTAGAGATGTACTAATAACCCAAATAACCCGTGTAACACTTCCAATTTTATACTTTTATCATCTGCAGTGTCAGACTGCAGCGGTGCATGCTGGGAGTATGCAAATACGAGCAATTCCTAGCGTTCTGATTGGCACCGATGACACCGTCTCTTCCCCCCCACGTCCCTCTCATCGTGTGTGTGTGTGTGTGTGTGTGTGTGTTTGTCAAAATCCATCACGTTCTCTAAAAGCACGCTGCAGTGCGACACACTCCTAGAAAGATGAGAAGTAAAATGGCGGTGAGTGTGTGGTGTGTGTGAACCAAACGTTGATTACGTCATCACACATACAGCCAATCAGAACACCAGAAGCTGCTCGAATTTCCATACTCCCAGCATGCACCTGTGCGTCATCTGGATCGTTAAAGGATGAGATCTGAAAATAGAAATAAAAGTGAATTATTTCTTAAATCTGAACCTCCATCAAGTCTCCGAAATCCATCACTACAAGAAAATAACAGCTAATGCTAATTATCAATGTCTTCAAGTTCTACTTCCATTCCACATTTAGTCTCTCATTTACTGTTCGAATAAACTCCACTCTTCTGGGAAGATGTTCCACTAGATTTTAGTGTATTTGTGGAGTGTTTGTGTTTGTATGAGATTTATTTATCCACAAGGGTTTTAATAAAGTAATTACAACACGACTCTATTAAACACAACGTGGAAAAAGGAATTTAGTACGGCACAAGAAAGAATCAAATTTCACAAAATTCGATTGATTTGAGAAAAATATCACTGTAAATAAATCAGAAACTGAAGAAGCTCATTCAAGCTGTGGATTTGGGGCTTCTAGTGTTAGAGTTAATAATTTTACTGTTATAAGTGTTAGAAAGTTAGAATTGTTTTTATTCCAAACAGGAAGTGAAGGTAAATTTCACCACAATTTTTTTGTACGTATTTACACCAAACTTGGCGTGAATGTTGACCTGATGTTAGCAAATAAATGCGACATTCTTTTCCAGCTTGGGATGGACACTGAGAACCGGAAGTGAGGGAAATTCGAGCAATGACGTGATATAATGCCATCTAACGTAACATGCATCTATGGAAAATAAAAATGCTGACCATCCCAATGTCTTCTGGTCTTCAGCTGTCACTAGTGATATTTGCACTTCACACACTTACGTTTATACACTTCACAGACTTCTATCTATCTATCTATCTATCTATCTATCTATCTATCTATCTATCTATCTATCTTGTGCTCTATAGCAGACTTTCAACTTTGAACTTTTGACTCATAATAAATGTTCAGGTTTGGTGGTTTGTGTGTGAAACGTTAATAAAGTTGAACTGTAGCTCTACACTTCACACAGTAAATGTGTGTAATACTGTGTGCATTATAATACACATAAAAAAACGTATAATTTGTGGGTGAGAGATGTGAGAATTTCTTGGCACAATCATGAATCAAATTCAGAACAAAGGTGGTCCAAAAATATGGTAACGCTTCACGATTTTGCGTGTCATCCTTGCGCAGGGGCCATGCTAATCTTCTCTGTATCGTTCCAATTTTAGTATATGTGCTGCCGTAGCAAGCACAAACACACCGCCTGAAGGAGCGCTATAAGTACCGCGGCTCCTCACAACCTTTCCGGATCATGGTGGATTAATAAAAAAAAAAAGAAAAACACTGATAGTACCTTCAGGAGATTTACACTGAATTCACTCACAGACTACATGCCGTTTAGAGATGTACTAATAACCCACATATCCCGTGTAACACTTCCAATTTTATACTTTTATCATCTGCAGTGTCAGACTGCAGCGGTGCATGCTGGGAGTATGCAAATACGAGCAGTTCCTGGCGTCCTGATTGGCACCGTTTCATCCCCCAAGTCCCTCCCTCTCTCTCTCTCTCTCTCTCTCTCTCTCTCTCTCTGTGTGTGTGTGTGTGTGTGTGTGTGTGTGTGTGTGTGTGTGTGTGTGTGTGTGTGTGTGTGTGTGTGTGTCAATATCAATGTCCATCCCCGTCTCTAAACACACGCTGCAGTGGGACACACTGGTGTGTGTGTGTGTGTGTGTGTGTGTGTGTGTGTGTGAACCAAACGCTGATTACATCATCACACAGACAGCCAATCAGAACAGCAGGAACTGCTCGAATTTCCATACTCCCAGCATGCACCTCTGCAGTTTCGTACACAAGATAAACGTATAAAATATGTAGTGTTTCTTCGTTTATTTAAGGAATTAGTACATCTCTAAACGGCATATAATCCGTCAGTGCATTTAAGTCAGTTCTCCGGAAGGAATTTGTGTTTTGTTTGTATTTTTTTTCTCCTCACCATGATCCGGAAAGGTTGTGAGGAGCCGCGGTACTTATAGCGCTCCTTCAGGCGGTGTGTTTGTGCTTGCTACGGCAGCACATATACTAAAATTGGAACGATACAGAGAAGATTAGCATGGCCCCTGCGCAAGGATGACACGCAAAATCGTGAAGCGTTACCATATTTTTCACTCTTTAAAGCGGCATAATGTTTTATAAGGTACCTGAAATTGTTTCCAGTAATAACAGATTTTTTCGTATTTCTTTATGATTGAATAAACTAAAGACACGAACCAGACCCCAGAACATCAACACCAACTCCAATAACTCTAATAAATCACTAATACTCGAATAAACCTAACACCAATAATCCAAACTCTACTGCTGCTTTATCCACCACAATAAACCGAATTCCAGGGCCCTCAAAAATGAGATTAACTAATAATTGAAATGAATGAAAGTGTAAAATATAGAACTGATGTTAAAATAGAGGAGAAGTTCACTGTAAATTAGATGCTGGTAAAATGCTGAAGCAGTCTGTAGTTTAAAGTCTCACACTGCTGAGGATGAGGAGCTGCTGATGACTGCGTTCCACAGGCTGGGATTTTCCAGCTGTAATTAAGGCTTCTGACCACCAGATGACGCCACTTTTTTTTAAATATCTATTGTTCAATCCATTTATTTATGTATTCATTTGGTCAAACTGAGTGTAACTGTAAGTACAGTGTAAATACCCCACTGTGAAGTTGATTGCATGGAGTTGGTGGACAGAAGCTGCAGTGAAATTCTTCCACCAATCGATCTGCTGATCTCCTACAGAACTTCTCCAGCATGCAGGTCCTCCTACCCTGGTTCAATCTCCTTAACACCACGTTCCATCTTCTCCATCCCTGAACTACAGGTTTCATCCTTCTTCACTGGAAACTGTGCTTCATTGTGAAGTGGGTTTCAGATTTTACAGAATTTGTTTTTTATTTTTTACAAATAAAAAGTCACAGCAACAAAGAATTTAAAGATTATACTAATTCTATTGTTCAATTTTTTTGTTTTTAGACAAAATAAAAGTTCACATTTTTAGGATTTTATCTCAATTTAAAAATTCAAGATAAAAAAAAAAAAAAAAAAAAAGACTTTTTCCCAGAAAATAGATCATTTATTTTCAAAATGTATCAGATTCAAGATTTGAAAAGAAAGAAAGGAAGAGAAAAATTCCATAAAGATATGTGATTTCAAATAAACACAAGACTGTATAACAGAGCCAGAGGTAAAACTCTAATTACATTCAATAAATAATCTAAAAATTTGGAATGGAGTAAAAAAAAAAAAATATTCAGGCTTTTTATTATTTTCGTGTTAATACTTCCTGACCCAAAAAAGAAAGAGTAGACAGTGAAATTTTCTAAAATATTTAAGAATTTTTTTTTATTATTATGTCATGGTTAAGAATTTAATTACTGATTGGATAACAAATCCAGGAACTTTTTCTAGTGTAGTTGACCAAAGCATGTCTGAGGTTCAACACTGAACTCCTCCCCCGACATGCCCCCCGAGCCCCGAACCCTCATGCGGGAAGAAAATAATAAAATCGTAAAAAAAAAAAACGTGTTTCTTGTTAACGATTCTAAACGGCGAACACGTCGCTTGATTGCTAAATTTGGCCGATTCCCTGTTGCCTAGCAACACTATTCACACAATTATAACCACTCGAAAAAGTGAGAACATTGTAAAGTTCTGACAGAAATGTCTGGAGTGTTATTTATTTATTTATTTATTTATTTATTCCCTCTCTCTCTCTCTCGAATGAATCTCATAGCGAAAGCTGAAATCGGTGTCTTTCACCAGTGGAAGGAAATTATGATGTAAAAAGTTTGCAGTGTTCAAAAGATCGACGCTTTTCTTTTTACGCAAATCACTGAAACCTGATGTCATCAGTGTGCACCTCGAGACTCCTCCCACTTCTGGCTGTAAAATATATATTCTTTCCTTCAGCAGGACTGTTGTTTTTTTTTTTTCCCCCATCTGAATCACATCTGTAATCCAGCTGCATTTAAAAAAATGAAAGCTGTTTTTTGTTTTTTTTTTTATAAAAGTATATATTAAAAATGAATGTTGGAGTTTTCAGGGACAGACAGACGGAAAACCAGATAGAGAGAGAGAGAGAGAGAGAGAGAGAGAGAGAGAGAGAGAGAGAGAAGATGGGATAAGAGATAGATAGATAGATAGATAGATAGATAGATAGATAGATAGATAGATAGATAGATAGATAGATAGATAGATAGGATGGGGATAGAGATAGATAGAGAGAGAGAGATAGAGAGAGAGAGGGAGAGAGAGAGAGAGAGAGAGAGAGAGAAAGAGATAGATAGATAGATAGATAGATAGATAGATAGATAGATAGATAGATAGATAGATAGATAGATAGATAGATAGATAGATAGGATGGGGATAGAGATAGATAGAGAGAGAGAGAGAGAGAGAGAGAGAGAGAGAGAGAGAGAGAGAGAGAAGATGGAGAGAGAGAGAGAGAAGATGGAGGAGGTCAGAAGGTGGATCACAGTCTCGGGGTTTGATTGGAGGTGTAAGGCAGTCAGTGCAACACTTTATAAATACACACAGTAAAAGGAGAAGGTTGTACAGAATCCACATTCAGATCAGAAGAGTCACAGTGTTCAGAGCAGACCCTCGCTCTCAAAACTCAGGTGGAGGAGACAGAAGGCAAACGGAGAAAACTTGGTTCCAGCACCGCTGTAGAATTTATTCTGAAACTCCACCCTAAAAGAGAGAGAGAGAGAGAGAGAGAGAGAGAGAGAGGGGGAGAGAGGGAGAGAGGGGGGGGGGAGAGAGAGAGAGAGAGAGAGAGAGGGGGAGAGAGGAGAGAGAGAGAGAGAGAGAGAGGGGGGGGGGGGGGGGGGAGAGAGAGAGGGGGGGGAGAGAGAGAGGGGGAGAGAGAGAGAGAGAGAGAGAGAGAGAGAGAGGGGGAGAGAGAGAGAGAGAAGAGAGAGAGAGAGAGAGAGGGGGGGGAGAGAGAGAGAGAGAGAGAAGAGAGGGGGGAGAGAGAGAGAGAGGGGGGGGGGGGGAGAGAGAGAGAGAGGGGGGGAGAGAGAGAGAGAGAGAGAGAGAGAAAGAAAAAATACAGAGAGATTTAACTTCTGGTTCTCAGATCTGTTGTTGTTGTTGTTGTTGTTGTATTAGTTACTGAGTGTGGACTTTACAGACCAGTGCAGACGCAGCGCGTGCAGGAAAGCAGAAAGTCCCTCCATCACCAGCAGGATGGAGACAGTCAGGATGGCAAAGAAGCAGAAGACGGGGACAAGGAGGAGAACTCCGACACCGTTATCTACACGCAAACCCACACGCATCACCATCGCCCACAGCACCTCCGACAGCTCTGAACACACACACAGGTAAGAACATCAACTCTACAACATCTGGAACATCTCAGAAGGATCCACACACACAAGAACCTAGAGAACCTGGAGCTCCATACAGAACGCTATCTTGTAAAAAAAAATAATAAAAAATATCTCAGGTGACAAACGATGTGGACTCACGTGCATGCGCCAGGCTCAGGGCCCACAGTCGGAGGTAGGACGCGGTGTTGGAGATGCAGCCCAGGCAGTGCTCAATGGTATGTATGGACTGGTGCAGTAAGACGTCCGCAAAGTCAAACTGGATGAAGAAAAAAAATAATGAAGTATCAGAAACGGAATTTATGATTGTTGACAATTCCTGAGCTGTGAACCATTCAGAGGTTTACCTCTTCTGATTGGCTGTCAGAACTGCTGGAGTGACTGTCCAGGCTGGTGCCTTCCTCTAGATCTTGGGCTCGCATCAACGAGATCTCTTCGTCGCTGCTGCGGCGTACACGCTCGTAACCCTGTGAATAACGTCTAATCATTAAAAGCTATAGTGTCCTACAGTGTCTTCTCCTGCAATTACACTTTTTTTTTTTACCAGAGAGGTCGCCAAAATCCACCTAAAAACTGCACAACTTGACAAGACCACGAAAAACACGTATAAGTAAAAACAGGTAAATCCTCAATTTACGATGGAGATGTGTTCCGAGAAGCGCATTGTGACCTGAATCAGAAGTCGTGACCTGGTGTAGCCTACCCAGGAGTCTTAAAGAATGAAAGCTATGTTTGCCTGCTTCGCGAATCCTAACATTGTAAATCAAACCGTTGTAACTTGAGGACCAGTATATTGGACACACACTCACACACACTCACACACACACTCACACACACACTCACACACACACTCACACACACACTCACACACACACTCACACACACACTCACACACACACTCACACACACACACACACACACACACACACACACACACACACACACACTTTCTCTCTCACCCGGTACATGCTCAAGCGATTTCTGCCCTTATGAAGCCAGTAGAGGTGGAGCGGTTTCCCCAACAGCAGCACAGGAACGCTAAGAAGAGCGATGAGCAACAGAAACACCTGAAGTCCTCTCTGGGATAGACACACACACACACACACACACACACACACACACACACACACACACACACACACACACACACACACACACACACACACACACACACACACACACACAAACAGTCAGAAACTATTCAAACACTTAATAAACACGTAGTAACCTACTGAAAGTCTGTATGAAACAGAAATTGTTCTGAAAATATTAATCCCATCTTCCCCTCCCTCTGACAGAACCCTGTCCCAGTCTCTCACCTGTCCCGTGTAGAGCGGCTGTCCTGGGCCTCCCTGCATAAGGAACATGTTAATGAAGTGAATGAGGATGCTGGGAGCACGCTGAGAGTCACGCGCCGTGAAGGACAACCACTTGTAGATGATCATGAAGACCAGGTAGCCGAAGAGACAAAGCAGGAAGAGGAGCTCGGGCAAGAAGACCAAGTAAAGGTTGAACTTCCTCCTGAAGTGTCTGAGAGTTCATTATGGAATGAGAAACAACATTGTTAACACAATCAGCTTGTTATCGAATTAACAAAAGCATCAGGAGTGGAAAGGGCGGTGTTACTAAACACATTCTGACCAACTCCATCACTGTATTCTACTCCAGTGTGTGTGAACGCAAAGCCCTGCAAAAGCTGGTGAAAAACCACTAAACATCACAGGCACCAACTACCTGCCATTAAACACTTTCACCACAGCAGATGTCTGTGTAGAGCTCACAACATCAGAGACTCTTCACCTCCCAGTCACAAACTGTTTAACCTCCTTCCATAAAGAAGGAGATACAGGAACATACACACCAGAACCAGCAGGTTCAGTGACAGCTTTTCTTCCATCCACCATCACCTTCATCTTCACCATCACATTACTGAACTCTACACTACACCATGAGATCACTGTATAAACACTGTATAATTACACATACAATGTACATGTAGTATTTGTATACTCCACATACTGTACCGTAACTATTTACTTGTACTTTTTAACAGTGTCTAGACATCATTCCATGTTTACACACACACATTATATATTACATACTGTACATATATTTACATATTTATCTGCATGTGTCAATTTGCACAATTGCTACTATTTGCACTTCTGGTAGATGTTAAAGTGTATTTTAGTGCTCTGTACCTGCACTATACAATGACAAAGTTAATTCTTTCTTACTTTCTGTCTGTCTGTGTGTGTGTGTCTGTGTGTGTCTCTCTGTCTGTGTGTGTGTGTGTGTCTGCGCACGTGTGTGTGTGTGTGTGTCTGTCTGTGTGTCTGTCTGTGTGTCTGTCTGTGTGTGTCTCTCTGTCTGTGTGTGTCTCTCTGTCTGTGTGTGTCTCTCTGTCTGTGTGTGTGTCTGTCTGTGTGTCTGTCTGTGTGTCTGTGTGTCTGTCTGTCTGTCTGTGTGTGTGTGTGTGTGTGTTTGTCTGTGTGTGTGTGTGTGTGTGTGTCTGTCTGTGTGTGTGTGTGTGTGTGTGTGTGTGTGTGTCTGTCTGTCTGTCTGTGTGTGTGTGTGTGTCTGTGTGTATTCAGGAGAGAAATCAGCAGTGTTGTGGTGTAAAGGTGTTTAAGAGACTCACAGGTGGTTGAAGACGCCCAGGACGATGCCGAAGCACATGTGGGCGATTCCCAAAATCACCGACATCTTCATCTTATAAGAGTTCAGGAACGTGAGCCGGTTTGATGCCAGGTTCCAAATCTATAATGGATAAATAGACAGATCGACAGATGTACCACATGTTCTATGTGGTTGTCAGGTGTTGAGGTGTTAATGTAGTATTCTATGTCAGGTGTTGAGGTGTTGCTGTAGTATTCTATGTGGTCGTCAGGTGTTGAGGTGTTGCTGTAGTATTCTATGTGGTCGTCAGGTGTTGAGGTGTTGCTGTAGTATTCTATGTGGTTGTCAGGTGTTGAGGTGTTGCTGTAGTATTCTATGTGGTTGTCAGGTGTTGAGGTGTTGCTGTAGTATTCTATGGGGTTGTCAGGTGTTGAGGTGTTGCTGTAGTATTCTATGTGGTTGTCAGGTGTTGAGGTGTTGCTGTAGTATTCTATGTGGTTGTCAGGTGTTGAGGTGTTGCTGTAGTATTCTATGTGGTTGTCAGGTGTTGAGGTGTTGCTGTAGCATTCTATGTCAGGTGTTGAGGTGTTGCTGTAGTATTCTATGGGGTTGTCAGGTGTTGAGGTGTTGCTGTAGTATTCTATGTCAGGTGTTGAGGTGTTGCTGTAGTATTCTATGTGGTTGTCAGGTGTTGAGGTGTTACTGTAGTATTCTATATGGTTGTCAGGTGTTGAGGTGTTACTGTAGTATTCTGTGTGGTTGTCAGGTGTTGAGGTGTTGCTGTAGTATTCTATGTCAGGTGTTGAGGTGTTGCTGTAGTATTCTATGTGGTTGTCAGGTGTTGAGGTGTTGCTGTAGTATTCTATGTCAGGTGTTGGGGTGTTGCTGTAGTATTCTATGAGGTCGTCAGGTGTTGAGGTGTTGCTGTAGTATTCTATGGGGTTGTCAGGTGTTGAGGTGTTGCTGTAGTATTCTATGTGGTTGTCAGGTGTTGAGGTGTTGCTGTAGTATTCTATGTGGTTGTCAGGTGTTGCTGTAGTATTCTATGTGGTCGTCAGGTGTTGAGGTGTTGCTGTAGTATTCTATGTGGTCGTCAGGTGTTGAGGTGTTGCTGTAGTATTCTATGTGGTTGTCAGGTGTTGAGGTGTTGCTGTAGTATTCTATGTGGTTGTCAGGTGTTGCTGTAGTATTCTATGTGGTTGTCAGGTGTTGAGGTGTTGCTGTAGTATTCTATGTGGTTGTCAGGTGTTGCTGTAGTATTCTATGTGGTTGTCAGGTGTTGAGGTGTTGCTGTAGTATTCTATGGGGTTATCAGGTGTTGAGGTGTTGCTGTAGTATTCTATGTAAGGTGTTGAGGTTTTGCTGTAGTATTCTATGGGGTCGTCAGGTGTTGAGGTGTTGCTGTAGTATTCTATGTCAGGTGTTGAGGTGTTGCTGTAGTATTCTATGGGGTTGTCAGGTGTTGAGGTGTTGCTGTAGTATTCTATGTCAGGTGTTGAGGTGTTGCTGTAGTGTTCTATGTGGTTGTCAGGTGTTGAGGTGTTGCTGTAGTATTCTATGTCAGGTGTTGAGGTGTTGCTGTAGTATTCTGTGTGGTTGTCAGGTGTTGAGGTGTTACTGTAGTATTATGTGTGGTTGTCAGGTGTTGAGGTGTTGCTGTAGTATTCTATGGGGTCGTCAGGTGTTGAGGTGTTGCTGTAGTATTCTATGTGGTTGTCAGGTGTTGAGGTGTTGCTGTAGTATTCTATGTCAGGTGTTGAGGTGTTGCTGTAGTATTCTATGTCAGGTGTTGAGGTGTTGCTGTAGTATTCTATGTAAGGTGTTGAGGTGTTGCTGTAGTATTCTATGTAAGGTGTTGAGGTGTTGCTGTAGTATTCTATGTAAGGTGTTGAGGTGTTGCTGTAGTATTCTGTGTGGTTGTCAGGTGTTGAGGTGTTGCTGTAGTATTCTATGTGGTTGTCAGGTGTTGAGGTGTTGCTGTAGTATTCTATGGCAGGTGTTGAGGTGTTGCTGTAGTATTCTGTGTGGTTGTCAGGTGTTGAGGTGTTGCTGTAGTATTATGTGTGGTTGTCACTTGTTGAGGTGTTGCTGTAGTATTCTATGGGGTCGTCAGGTGTTGAGGTGTTGCTGTAGTATTATGTGTGGTTGTCAGGTGTTGAGGTGTTGCTGTAGTATTCTGTGTGGTTGTCAGGTGTTGAGGTGTTGCTGTAGTATTCTGTGTGGTTGTCAGGTGTTGAGGTGTTGCTGTAGTATTCTGTGTGGTTGTCAGGTGTTGAGGTGTTGCTGTAGTATTATGTGTGGTTGTCACTTGTTGAGGTGTTGCTGTAGTATTCTATGGCAGGTGTTGAGGTGTTGCTGTAGTATTCTATGGGGTCGTCAGGTGTTGAGGTGTTGCTGTAGTATTATGTGTGGTTGTCACTTGTTGAGGTGTTGCTGTAGTATTCTATGGCAGGTGTTGAGGTGTTGCTGTAGTATTCTATGTAAGGTGTTGAGGTGTTGCTGTAGTATTCTATGTAAGGTGTTGAGGTGTTGCTGTAGTATTCCTTGTGGTTCAGGAGAATAAACAGTAGTAATAAAAGGGAGAACACAGCGGGACTTACCGGATCGATGCCGAAAGGGTACGGGCCGATAAAGACGTTGGACACGTTGGGGTCGAGTGTGAGGAAGCTGTTGAAGCGAACCGTATTGTTGCTGAAACAACAAAATGACAATTAGCCACATTAAACTTGCAACATAACCGACTGTACAACAGAGTTACAACAAAACTACAGGAAACAATGTAAGAATGAAGTCAAATAACAATAACTAACACACAATAAAAATTAATAAATAAACTGTTTCAGTTTTTGTTTGCTTGTGTATAATTATTAATAAAATGGCCTACAAAAAAAAAAAAATATATATATATATTCTAATTAATTTAAATAAGTTACATAATATACTTAAAAATATAATAAATACAAATATGTAATAAAAAAAATACATAATCCAATTTATTATTATATTAAATTGTTTCTAAATTAAAAATATCACAAAGATTTATTAAACCAACAAAAAAAAAACATTTTACTGCTAATTACTTCCGTTTCAATCCGTCACAATGATGTTTATTTGTTAAATTATACTGGTTAAAAAAGAAAGAATTTTAATGTTTTATCGTAATCCTTTTTATTTTAATTCTTAATGAAAATTAAAAATATTTCTGAATATAAAAGCTAAATAAAAAATTTAAAAATAAACAAAACCAATCTAAAAATGTGAAGAAAAATAAGGTTTTTTTTAATGAATAAAATTGTTTGTTTGTTTAAATCTTTATTATTTTATTGATTTAGTTTGAAGGATGAATCTCACTCCCAGACTCCGCTGTCGAACATGGCGGTGACGTTCCACCCAGAGCCGAAGAGGTTCAGCGACTTGGAGAAACAGTCGTTATAGATGAACCCGGTGTACACTGAGAAAATCCCCATCATCAGAATGATGTAGCGTCCCTCAAAAAACGTGTTCCAGATCTGAAACGAAAGGAAAGAGGAAACAATAAGGTCATTTATAATCACTCGTTACAACAGTGGTGTTCAGAAAAGCATCTCAGCATGAACATCACACGAGAGGTTCTTTTTTCCCCCCGTACAGGACTGGAGGAACCAGATTCTTCTCCTGGTCTTCTCCGGTTGTAGTTACTGATGTGTTGTGTGTTCTGAGATGCGAATTATGGTTGCAACGAGTGATTTCACGCATCATTACATCCTGAAAACCCGAAACCAATCTGACGCACCTCGTTCCTGGTTTTCTTCAGTTTGCGGTCCTTCTCGTACAGAACCATCCATAAGGCGAAAAGGAACATGATAAGGCCGTGGCCGAAGTCTCCGAACATCACAGCAAACAGGAAGGGGAACGTGATGATGGTGAACGGAGCTGCGAGAGAAACGAAGACATGAGGATCGACAGCATCACCTGAACCTGGATCTGTAACTACTTTAGGAGATGATCCAGGTAAAGGAGAACAGTCTGAGAACTTTTAAACAAAAATCTTGAAACCTGCGCCAAATTTTGTAAGGCAACGTGGTCAACTTCTCACTTTCTTCATCAGACCTTTGAGGGCCACCAAGTGAACACCTCTAAAACAATATATTCCTCCCTCAGGTGGACTTGACTACAGTGTAAAGCAGGACATCCTGATGTCATAAACCAGATCTCACCTGCCATAAAGAATCCTGATTTTATATCTATTACATGGTATTACACCGTAGGCCAAAAGTATTGGGACGCCCAACTTTTGCACCCACATGTGCTTCTTCACCAAAGTGGTCAGGTGTCCACAAACTTTTGTTCTTAGTGTATATCTGATATTATATTATTCACTCTTTATATTCAGAATGTCTTCTGTGAAAATTCCCAACGGCTTCGACAAAACAATTTGCGCATCAATAGAAACAGCAGCCATATTGGTTTGTGTTTGTTTTGCTGTTTTTTTTTTCTTCTTCTTCTCCTCCCACCTGGTGATCACCTGCCCCCCTGACCCACCTGGGTTCACCTCCCTGTAGCAGCCCACTCCATAGGCATCCACTATATTCTGGAATCCGGAGGTGAACTTATTGGTGCGTATGAGCGTGGGCGGAGTGTCGTTACTGGGGATGCGATTGACGAACGAAGGAACAGTTGCGGCACTTTTTCTCTAAAAAAAAAAAAAAGAAATGCAGTCAAAATGAGTCACAGTCACATGAAAGAGAACGGACCAATGAGAGAGCTCCTAAATCAGCCTTACAAATAAAAAAAAAAATTAGAAAGAAAATAAATGTAATATTGTTTTATTTTGACCATAACTCTCAAATATTACCCCAAACTAGACTTAAATATTATTATTATTTTTTTTATTCAATATATTCCAATATCAACCATTTACTCCATGTGCTATTTAATATATTAATTATTCATTAATTATAAAAACACGACATAAGTGTAATTAAACTACTATATACATTTGTACGGTGGTGAATATATAAATTAAAAACGTTATTTGACGGTTATATACACACGTAGATATTTACAGTAATAACACATCCACATTTCCTAAAGATTTTAGACTCCTTTTATTCCATTTAAAATTACATTTGAACATATGATTTTAATATTCTGTGTATTAACAACAATAACAAACTGCCTACAAAAAAATTAAAAAAATACCCACATGCCCTGATTACTATAGCAACTGTAAAATAAACAAATAAAAAAAAATTTTAATATACTAAAAGCTATAAAAAAATATATGAACAATAAAATAAATATTAATTAATATATAGATATAATAACAATGCCTTAATTTATAGCAAACAAAAGTAGCAAGTTTACATCCTCTGTCCTGATTGGTCCAAAGTTGTGACATCACAAAAATGTGTTTAAAAAAAAGCTGTTCCCAATTCTATATAAAACGTCGTCATAGAAACGAGAAAATAATAAAAAAAACAGCAAAACAAAAGGCTAGAAATATTATTGTAAAGAAATTGTGTGTGTGTGTGTGTGTGTATATAAAAAATAATATAAAATGCATATATTTGTCCCCACACACACACACACACACACACACACACACACACACACACACACACACACACACACACACACAGAGAGTTCCGATTTTGTGAGTCAGAACTAATTGGTCTCAAGTTTCAAATCCCCTTTCCCTTTTATAACTCACCGAGCTGTCCTCCAGCGCCCTCCGCAGGGCAGGTAGGTCGTTAACGGGGCACCAGACCTCCGCGATCAGACACTTGTTAGTGACGTCGAAGCTGCACAGGTTAAGGATGTGGTAGATGGCCTTCATCTTTTTCACCTGGATCACCCATGTGTACACCGACTCCGAGGCCCTGTTTAACACCTGCCTCAGGTAGTCCTCTGTCCGGTACAGAACCTACAAGAAAGAAAGGAAAGTTCTGGAATCATTCATGTTATAAGCATATACATTATATCGCCAAATGTTTGTGGACACCTCAGGATAGGATTCTTATGTGAATCTCTTTGACCATCCCATTCCACATCCAGTCTCCCTTTGCTGATATAATAATCTCCACTCTTCTGGGAAGATGTTCCACTAGAGTTTGTAAGAATTCATTCAGCTACATGTGTGTTAGTAAAGTCAGGTAGTGATGGAGGTGAGGAGGTTCCTGGGGTGCAGTCAGTGTACACATTCAACTCAAAGGTGTTAAATAGTGTTGGAGCTCTACAGCAGAAGATCTTCCGCTCCAAACCACGGAAAGCAGATCTTCATGGAGCTGGCCTTGTGCATTGCCATTACCATGCTGGAACTGGTTTGGGTCTCCAAGTTTAAGTAAAGGTGAAATCTCATGCTCCTGCGTCCAAAGACATCTGATATGATTGTATGTCTCTGACTTTGTGTAACAGTTTGTAGAAGAACCACATCTGGGTGGAAAAGGGATGTGTCCAAATACTTTTGAACATTTGTATAGTCAAAGGATTTTCTGGAAAATTTAAATCTTAAAAGGGAGAAAGAAATTATAATAGAAGTATAAAAGATCAAAGATGAGGTCAAAAGCACAGAAGACGATCCCTCTTTTATACATCTCATAACTTTTACTCTCAGTGTACTAATGCCTTTAAAGAGTGTGTGTGTGTGTTAGAGAGAGAGAGAGAGAGAGAGAGAGAGGGAGGGAGGGAGAGAGAGAGAGGGAGGGAGAGAGAGAGAGGGAGGGAGAGAGAGAGAGGGAGGGAGGAAGTATTTGTGAGAGCTCACAGAAATCACATGCAAAGTTAAGAAATGAACATGACTATAGCATGCCCTTTCACACACACACACACACACACACACACACACACACACACACACACACACAACCACGAGCTCAGTCACATGACGCATCACATCCTCTCAGACCCAGGTTTCAGTGCAAACAGAAGACCGAAATTGGAAACGACCTTTGATTTAGAGGTGTGATGTCATAAGTGCACAGGTTCCAGCCAATCAGGAACCAGTATTGTAACGAACTCACCGTGTGCAGGTCCTGGATACGAGTGCGAAGACCCTCGACTACGTCGTTCCTCTCCTCGTTACTGTTTGGGTAGGGGTACAGGTGGCAGTGGTAGCTGGAGGGAAAAAAAGGATTCTGGATTGTGATTGGTTAGAATGTGGTGCTGATTTATTGTGTAAGCTTTTCTGTATTTAGGCTCTGATATAACTGTAGAAAAGTCTCTGAGGAATAAGAGGAAATAGGAACGTGATGACGTTCCCTAGACAACTTTACCTTCACATCAAAATCAGAACTTTTTAAAGATAAATTTACAGCCCCATTTCCAAAAAAATATGGGACACTGTGTAACATGTAAAAAAACAAAAAAAACAAAGTGCAATTATTTGCAAATCTCGAAAAATTTTACTATTCACGATAAAACAACAAAAAAAAGTGTTTAAACTAATATACCATTTTAAGGAAAAATACGGTTGTTTTGAATTTGATGGCTGCATCACGTCTCAAAAAAGTTGGGACAGGGCCGTGCTTCCCAGTGTGTAGCAGAACATCTGTCCATTAACATCTGGGAACTGAGGAGACCAGTTGCTGAAGTTTTGGGACAGGAATTTGTCCCATATGTGTCTGATACAGGATTGTAGCTGTAACAGTTCTGGGTTTCCTTTGTTGTGTTTTTCATTTTATGATGCATCAAATGTTTTCAGATGGTGAAAGGTCTAGACGACAGACTGGTCAATTCAGCACCTGGACTCTTCTACTACAAAGTCATGCTGTTGTAATAGATGCAGTAAGCAGTTAGCATTATCTTGCTCAAATACACAAGGCCTTTCCTGAAAAAGACATTTTCTTGATGGAAGCATTTGTTGCTCTAAAACCTGTATGTAGCTTTCCACATTGATGGAGCTTTTCCAGATGTGTAAGCTGCCCATTCCACATGCACTAATGCACCACCATACCATCAGAAATGCAGAATTTTTTAACTGAGTTCTGATAACAAGTGAGATGATCCCTCTCCTTTTTAGCCTGGAGGATGTGGTGTCCATGGTTTCCAAAAAGAAATACAAAATTTTGATTTGTCTGACCACAGAACAGTTTTCCACTGTGCCTCAGTACATTTTAAATGAAATTTGGCCAGAGAGGATGGTGATGTTTCACACATGCCTTCTCCTTTACATGAGAGGAGAGATTTAACCCGCATTTGTGGATGACCTGCAAACTGCAAGATGTTAATGAGCCCATGCAGTGATTCAATTACAGAATCATGAAGGTTTTAAACGCAGTGGCCCCTGAGGCCCCAAAGATCACGGCTTTCCAATATTGATTTTCGCCCATGTCCCTCGAGATTTCTCCAGACTTTTGATAATAATATGGTTTGTAAAAGATGATATTCAACCGTTATGTAATCTGACGTTGAGAAACATTATGGCGAAATTGTTCCACAGTTTGTAGACGCAGTGTTTCACAGACTGGTGAAGCTCCGCCCATCTTTACTTCTGAGACACTCTGCCTCTCTGACATACACTGTTTTTTTTTTAATTTGTAAATCATTGCATTCTGTTTTTATTGACATTTTACACAAGTGTCCAAATTGTTTAAGAATTGGGGTTGTTTTTTATTATAGCTTAATAAAGTAAAGGAAATCGTTACCAGTCGCAGATCTTCTTCACTTTCTGTCCAATCTGATCGCCCCAGTAGGAGATGAGGAACACGGCACTCCGGGTGGGATCGCCCTGTGAAAACCCAAACATATAAACAGGGAAAAATACAAATGAAGGAGAAAAAAAAAACCTCCCTGACTGCTTTTAAAAATAAATAAATAAAAATTAAACAATATAGAGGGAAAATTATTTTAAATATAAAACCTTAAATATTTACATCAAACACTATAATGTTGAAATTAATACTCATTTAATAATAATAATAATAATAATAATGATTTATAATAACCGGTGAAAAAAAATATATATATAATTATAAATATTCAATTAATATCAATTATTTATATTTAATATATTATTTTATTCATTAATAAAAATATAGTATATCTACACACACACACACACACACACACACACACACACACACACACACACACACACACACACACACATGGGTGTCAGGTGTCCCAATATTTTTGGCCTTAGAGTATTTGAATATTTGCAAATCAACACCACAGGTTAATTGAATAGTGAATAACTAGTGTAAAGCAGTTATGGTGTGTGTGTGTGTGTGTGTGTGTGTGAGCAGCTCAGGTGAGACTCACCGTGTTGGGGTCTCTCAGACTCTCCTCAATCTCGGCGTAGCTGAGGATGGTGTATCCTTTACACACTCGCCACAGCATGCGTTCGAACGCCTCGATCTTCACGCTCGGGATCAGACCAGAGATAAACCTGCACCAGGAAGATACATATACATATACATATAAATATATATAAATAAATATATAAATATGACACTGCCTTAGTTTTCCCTCCTTATAGTGAGCAGATTATGGTGGAGATTAACGTGACAATAAATCTTACATTTAGTCTGTAAGTTAATGATTGTTCTGATTAGTAGTTAAATAAACTAATTTATTTGTGTGTGCAGTTTGTATGAGATGGAAATTTGACTTATTTGATTTAAATGTTTAATTATTGAATAAAGAGATAAATTAATGTATTGATTTGATCTTTAAACAATGCGAGGTGGACAAATACAGATTAACAGACAGACAGACAGACAGACAGAGAGATAGACAGAGAGATAGACAGAGAGATTAACAGGCCGACAGACATATCATTTATCATGCATTTAATAATGAGTTCAAAGTCGCCATGGCAACAGTTTATCTTTATTCTTAATGAAGCCAAAAACCTGAGAATCTGAGATGAGAGTCACAGCATGAGACATGAAACTCTGTGCTCATACTCCATGTAGGGTTTTATCTAAGATCAGTGTGTCTGTCTGTATGTGTATGTATATGTGTATGTATATGTGTGTGTGTGTGTGTGTGTGTGTATACTCTCACCCGAGCTTGGCCCCGAGCCGCTGCATGCTGGCGTAGTCCATCGCTGAGTCTTTTTCCAGGAAAGGAAACTCCTCATACTGAGGCCGCATAGGCTCCCTCTGCTTACACAACACACACATACACACACACACACACACACACACACACACACACACACACACACACACACACACACACACACACACACACACCTTTGAAATTCTCGGAGAAACAGAGCACTATAATTCAATCGTGATTGGTTTAAAAAGAAAAGAAAAGAAGGGATGTGGTGAAGTTTGTTCTCCTGATCGTGAGTGTGGTGGTTAGTGGGCGAAGCCATAGTGTGCGCTGTGGTTAGTGGGCGGAGCCGTAGTGAGCAAAGTAGTTGGTGGGCGGAGTCGTAATGAGTGCAGTAGTGAGTGGGAGGAGTTGTAGTGAGCGCGGTAGTTGGTGGGCGTAGTCGTGGTGAGCCCGGTAGTTGGTGGGCGGAGTCGTAATGAGCGCGGTAGTTGGTGGGCGTAGTCGTAATGAGCGCGGTAGTTGGTGGGCGTAGTCGTAATGAGCGCGGTAGTTGGTGGGCAAAGTAGTGGTGAGCGCGCTAGTTGGTGTGCGGAGTCGTGGTGAGCCCGGTAGTTGGTGGGCGGAGTCGTAGTGAGCGCGGTAGTGAGTGGGAGGAGTCGTAGTGAGCGCGGTAGTTGGTGGGCGGAGTCGTGGTGAGCGCGGTAGTTGGTGGGCGGAGTCGTGGTGCGCGCGGTAGTTGGTGGGCGGAGTCGTGGTGAGCCCGGTAGTTGGTGGGCGGAGTCGTGGTGAGCGCGGTAGTTGGTGGGCGGAGTCGTGGTGAGCGCGGTAGTTGGTGGGCGGAGTCGTGGTGAGCTCAGTAGTTGGTGGGGCTAGGACACACCTCGGGAGTGCAGTGGAAGTTGCGTGTGATGCGCAGCATGTGCAAATACTCGGTCAGTTCCAGAAGATTCTTCTGCAGCTTCTCTTTGTTCCTCATCACTTCACTGAGCTCGAGCTCCAACTGCTGAAGCTGCTCCTGAGAACACACACACACACACACACACACACACACACAATGAGTGAAAGATACATACACACACACACACACACAGACTGAGTGAGAGATACACACAGATACAAAAAAAGAAAATGAAATTGAGTAAAGAAAGAAAGAAAGAGAAAGAAAAAAGAATTAAACAGGAATTAAAGAAAAAAATAAAGAAAGAATGAAATTGTGAAAAGAAATTAAGAACGAAACACAAAGGAATAAAAAAAATTAAAAAGAAAGAAGTAAAAGAGACAAAAAGCAGCTTTGACTGCAGAACCAGAACCATCACGCCTCACACGTGCTTCTTTAATTTCTTTAATACTTTGTGTGTGTGTGTGAGAGAATGAGGCTCTGTAATCCTACCATAATTCCCATCACATGTTTGGGCAGCGGAGCCACAGGGTTCACCTCGTCCTCAGGCAGAGCGATGTCTGATTTCTTGATCTCTCTCAACAGATATCCTGTCAGAAAAAAAAAAAACACACACACACACACACACACACACACACACACACAAAGTATTAAAGAAATTCCAGTAACCAAAGCAGCCTGAAAGCAGACGGATCCTAAATCCTGTATTCTGATTGGTCAGAAGCTGTTCTCTAACAGCAGCTGAATATGAACACGTGATCGTTTCTATAGCAACAGCTTATTCAAAAATGCTGAAGGACGACAGTAAACAGTAGGTAGTAAATATTTCACAAAATGCTTGCATAACCTTTTCTTATTAAAAACATTAAGCTACTAAATTCCACTTTAAACAGCATTACCCAGAATCCTCTCCATTTCCTCCGATCGCTTGATCTCGTTGACGAATTTGCGCTGGAAGGTGTTAACACTCGGGTTGAGCTGAAACACAAAACGTGTAGAAAAATCACACACTACTATACTCCAAAACACCTTTTTACAACGTTTAAAGGGGCAGTATGTATTAACATGAACTACGACCACCTGCTCAACTAATCTAAAGCATAAAAACTCAACATGGAGGCATGAAAATACATTTAAAGCGGCGCTGTGTAACATTTCACACACTGTGAGATGAGCTACAACTTAAAGTTACTTTAAAGTACTAAGAACTCATATGGACATTGACATGTTTAAAGGGGTGGTACGTAATATTGAGACGAACTACAACCACCTACGTGAATAAAAATCTCAAAATAAAAGTCCTTAAAAACATTTAAAGGGGCAGTTAAAGAAAAGAAAAACACACAAATTGCTGCTTTAAGTACACTAGTATAATGAAACTCAAGAGGAAAAACTATGACACTATTGACTTTAAGAGATTTAGTATGCAACAGTACAAGCAAAGACTGAAACTACTGACAAACGTATGCAAAGTTACATACTGCTGCTTTAAAGAAAAATAGTACATTAAATTACAAGGAGGAGCCCTGAAAAGATTAATTACTACAAATTTTAAATAATATAAATACCACATACATGCAGAAGCAGAAACCATGTGGGAAAAGATAATAAATATAACATTAAAAAAAATGGAACATTACATACTGCTGCTTTAAAGGAAATAATATTTAAAAGTGCAAGGAGAGAAAGAGAAAGAGAAAGAGAGATTATTATATAGTGCCATTTTAAGAAAACACAAGCTAAAACACTGAAACTATTAAAAGACATCTAGAAAAGTGACATATCGCTGCTTTAAGGTAAACAGCATTTAAAAGTGCTAGAAAAGAATCAGAAACTATCAACAGAGGATTCAAAATTACATACTACTGTTTTAAGAAAAACATAACGTCATTTCCGGACTAATAAGCGCACTCAAATATAAGCCACACACACTGAATTTGAAAAAGATTTGTATTTTTGAACATAAATACGCCGCACCTGTCTATAAGCCGCACCTGTATATAAGCCTCAGGTGTCTACACTGAAACTAATGAACTTTACACAGGCTTTAATGAAAGTCAGTGTCTGTTACACGGCTTGTATCTAAACAGTAGCCTACCAAGAAAGTAATTGTTCACTGTCTTCCTCCTTCCTTTCACAACTATTTCTCTCGAGAGTTTTTCTTTTGGCATCGTCGTGCGTTTAAAAATCACCATCGGTGAAGCTTTTCTCCCGATGCCGTGCAGCTCAGAACACAGGTGAAGTGTGTGTTTTCATGCTTGGTTGTTTTCAGCGTGACGAATGATTCGCATTTCCTGTAGACAGTCCGAGTGAGCGGCAGGTCAAACGTCAGAGGAACATCATCCATATTTATGATGTGGTGCGGCCCGATTCAGTGGGAGCGCATCTGGTTTAATATGAAGAGTTTCATTGGTTCACCTGAACCCGTTCTGCAATTTCATTGGTCTAATGTTATGGGGTTCAGTTTTTTGGCGGCATGAAGTTTGTGAAACCGAAAAAAACCCAGGAAAAATCCATAAATTAGCCGCTTCATTGTTTAAGCCGCGGAGTTCATAGCGTGGGGAAAAAGTAGCAGCTTATAGTCCGGAAAATACGGTATATAAAACCCTGTAACTGTTGGCAGGTGTGGAGACGTGACATACCGCCGCTTTAAGGTAAACAGGATTCAATAGTGCAGGGACAGAAATTTAGTATCTCACAAAAGTAAGTGCACCCCTCAAATTTCAGCAACTATTTTAGTGTCTTCTCATGGGACATCACTATAGAAATGAAACTTGGATATATTTTAGTCAATGTGCAGTTTGTATGAGTGCAGATTTACTGTCCACTGAATTTAACATGCAGACACTACTGTCTAAATAACAATAATCAAAAGTAAGTACACCCTCAGTGAACATGTTAAAACTGTGTCCAAAGTGTGAATATTGTGTGTGAACACCATCGTTCTCCAGCACTGCTTTAATCCTCCTGGGTATGGAATTCACCAGAGCTGCTGGATGTTGCTGGGATCCTCTTCCACTCCTCCATAATGACATCACCGAGCTGCTGGATGTTAGACACATGGAGCTTCTCCAGCTTCCGCTTGAGGAGCCCCACAGGTGCTCAATAGGGTTCAGGTCTGGAGACACACTTGGCCACTCCATCACCTTTCTGTTTGGGGTCATTATTATGCTGCGTCAGAACACAGTACGTGTTGGAATTCATGTTTCCCTCAAAGAACCGCAGCTCCACAGTACCAGCTGTACTCATGCAGCCCCAGACCATGATGCTGCCACCACCATGCTTGTCTGTAGCCACAATGTTCTTGGTTCTCCTCACCAGGCCGTCTCCACGCATGCTGGACACCATCTGAGCCAAACAAGTTTATCTTCATCTCATCAGACCACAGAACATGGTTCCAGTAATTCATGCTCTTCGACAGGTTGTTCTTCAGCGAACCGTTTGAGGGCTTTCTTGTGAGAAGCTTCAGAAGAAGCTCCTTCTGGGACAACGACCTGCAGGCTTGTTGCAGTGTGCGGCGTATGGAGCACTGACGAGTGGACCTTCTGCTTCTGTAACCTCTAAAGCAGCACTCACGCGTCTGTTTCTTCAAGCAGCTTCTGCACCTGACTCACAGCACGAGGACTCGACTTCTCTGATGGACCCTTGTGAGGTCTGTTCCGTTAGAAAACCCATTGTCAGTTATTAAGACACTACTGTCTGTATGTTGAGTTCTTACATATATATATATTATTGTCCTTTTGAGAAGATAAACTACAGGCTGCTGAAATGTGAGGGACGCACTCGTGAGATGTATGAGATCCTGTAGACTACTGCTTAACAAAACATTTCTACATGTGTACAAGCAAGAAAAGACCATGAAACTACGCTTAGAGAAACGACATACCACCGCTTTAAGATAAACAGAGTTTCATGAAAGTCTGAAATTATTGACAGACGTCATGTGACATAAGAGTCATTAAATATTCATGATGATGATGATGATGATGATGAAGAACTTGCTCAGGCTGAAGACTTTAAACAGTTAGTTAGGACACCAGGATGATCCAGAAGACACTGACTGATGATTTTAAAATGTTATAAATGGACTATAAAAAGGAGTAAAAGTTCTCACATCTCTGAACTCCACCAGCCCGAGTTCTCCCAGTTCACTGATGCACTCATAAGCCGAGCCGGACTGCAGGAACAGCTGGGCCAAACACACCTCCTCACCCCGGAACAGGGAACCCATTCCGGAACACTCGCGCTCTCCAGCGTCACCTCGGGGCGGGGAAACAGGTCACCTCTACCGGGGTCTGTTCGCTCTGAGCGGCCGGAGGAACCAGGCGAGGGGGTGCAGGTTAACAGCCGCTTCACCTCCGCTTCTCTCTCGCCTTCTATCGGAACGTGACGACGTGTCTTCCTTCTCCGCGACTTTACCCCCGCCTCCTTATCCACATCAACCTCTGATTGGTTGATTCCATTGAGTGACGACTCAACAAACCAATCAGAATGTCGGTTTGATCCTGCTGAGTGACAACTCAACAAACCAATCAGAGTGTTGTACAATCACTCCACAGAAAGAGGGCGGGACTGTTCACTTCATCCGGAAATACGAAGTTGTTTTTATTTGCTTATAAACAAAACCACAAACAAGTTAGACGTGTGTAAATATCTAACATCTTTGACAAAATATACAGCTAGCAAACTCAAAACAATGTGCGTTTTTATGCATTTTGCTTGTTGCAATGTTGCGAACCGCTGGCTAGAAACATGGCTGTGTTTCAAATCGGCGTTCGACCCCTAAGTAGGCGGCCTCGTTTTGTGCGGATGACGTCGTGTAGCATCTAGTGCGAGTACGCATTTGTGTTTGGGATCGAGCCCTGTTGTCGAACTGGATCTTTTTTTGTGAGGTTTTTAATCGTTTAAAACATCTTATATTTTTTTTATATTTTCTTTACTAATCTTAAAATTTTTATCCTTAAAGTGACAATACTTTAATATTGGAAGACCACTAATCTGTTATAAAGTTAAGCGGAGAGAGGAACCCCCTAAAAAATAAATAAATAAATAAATAAATAAATAAATAAAAGAACCCGGAAATGATTCTTCTACAATAAAAGTCTGTTTCGAGCGGGATTCAATTGGGTTGAATGTTTTATTATTTTTTCTTTGCAAAAAAAATAAAAATTAAAAAACCCAAAAAATTTTTTAAATATGCTTTAAAAATGTACATATTATGTTGCTAATTAAATAAATATTAAATCGATGTAATCGTTGTTCTTATTTAGACACGTGGTGCGCAGAGTGAATCCAAGATGGCGGCCTGCATGTGTGTGTGCAAACAGCTGTGCTGATTTTATTTATAATTATTCATCATTATTAATATTACTATTATTATAACTAAGCACTTTGAGATATCAGGTGGGTGCAGTGAGGAATTGTGTAGTTCAGGTGTGTAAATATAGAATGAGATGGTTTTAGAGTTTTGTGCTGTAAAATGTGGATGGATGTAAACATGTGTAAAGAATAAGCAATAATTAATAAAAAATGTGTTTGTGTTTTTCAGTCCATCTCTCAGGTCGTTATGGCGGATGTGCCTCCAGAGTCCTCTGTCCTGAACGAAGAACCCTGCATCAAACCAGAACCTCCACAGGAGATCAAGCTTCTGGAGGACCCTACAGCAGAAAAAAGCAAGGATGAAGGAGGTGAAGGTGAAGAATCCAGCAGCTCTGACGTCTACCGGTACATCAAGGAGGACCTGTTCACCTCCGAGATCTTCAAGGTGGAGATCCAGAACCTGCCCAAGTACATCGGTTTCAACGACCTGAAGAAGTTCCTGAACAAACACAGGCTGAACCCACACAAGATCAAGCTGATGGGGAAGCAGATGTTCGCCTTCGTCACCTTCAAGAACCAGGTTGGATGAACAGACTCCACTGTCTTGGGTTCTCAGAGGGTAATGTTGATGAAGGTTTTGATGAAACGTGGTGCTCTCCTGACTGCAGGAGGACAGGGACAAGGCCATGAAGGTGGTTCACGGCGTGCAGTGGAAGGGGAAGGTCCTGAGCGTGAGGTTGGCCAAGCCTAAAGCCGACCCCCTGCTCAGGAAGCGCAGGCAGGACGGAGATGCGGGAGACGGACAGCCCACACCCAAACGTCTCGCCGAGGGACACGAGGATGCCGAGGACCTACCCCTCAGTGTCCGGATCGCCAACGTGGTCACGCCCCTGTGGCAGGTCCCCTACCAAGAGCAGCTCCGGAGGAAGGAGCAGGAGGTGGAGTCCGTCCTCCACGTGCTCACCAGGTTCTTCTTTCTTCTGCACGCATTAGATTCATTACCTGCTTCGTTACAAAACTTCTGCCGTCTGTCTATTTGTGTGTGTGTGTGTGTGTGTATTTTTTAATGAAGATATACATTTTAATTAGTTTTTCTTAATTTATTGATAATTTTTTTTATCTTATTAATAATTTGTAGTCATATATAAATATTATATATATTTTTTTATTTTAATAAATACATTTGGTTACGGTTATTTTTTTACAGGATGTATTTATAATCTTTTTTTAGTTATTGTTTTAAGCAAACTTTCCTTCAGAGCTCTTTATTTATTTATTTATTTATTTATTTGTTTGTTTGTTTATTTATGTATTTATTATTTTTAATCAATTAAATATTTGTATTAAATTATTCATTGAAGGAAATGAAATATAAAATTCAAAATAAAAAAAGTTAATAAAAATAAAACAGTAAAACATAAATTTATTTAAATAAAAAGTTCATAAATAATTCTATATATACAGGAATTACACCTGCGTTCAGGTTTCCTGTTTACGATCTTAACTTTGTTTATGTTTGTGTGTGTGTGTGTGTGTGTGTGTGTGTGTGTGTGTGTGTGTGTGTGTGTGTGTGTGTGTGTGTGTGTGTAGGGAGATTGGTAACAGTAATAAAGCCATGTTGCCGTGGCTGTTTGTGCAGAAGGAGAAGAATAAAGGTGTGTGTTGTGCCCTGGAGCCGATCAGACCTTCATCTGCACAGGTAACTTCTGTCCTGAACATCTCAGGAGCCTGGTTTTACTCCGCCATGCTGTACAGGATGATGAAAGGTGTGTGTGTGTGTTTTGCAGACGGAGTACAGGAATAAGTGTGAGTTTGTGATTGGGACCGGTGCAGACGGAGAAGATAAGACGGTGGGATTTCGCTTGGGGAAGTATAAAGGAGGCTCTTGTTCGGTGGTGAGTCCCTCAGACACCATCCACGTTCCTGCAGCAGCCAAACACGTTGTCCTCGCCTTCCAGAACTACATCAGGTACCACAGGCACCTCCAGCTCACTTAGCAAAAGTTTGTGCACCCTTACCCGTTAATTTCCTTGATTGTAGAGATTTTAGTTGTAGATCAAAAACTGTTGCACTCTGCTAACTTACTTTTTGAATTTGTTTTTTATAATAATTGTGTGTGTGTGTGTGTGTGTGTGTGTGTGTGTGTGTGTGTGTGTGTGTGTGTGTGCAGGACGACTCCATATGCTGTGTACAGTCCGGAGACGTATGAAGGTCACTGGAGGCAGCTCACCGTCCGCACCAGTAGAACCAACCAGATCATGGCCATCATCTTCTTCAATCCACAGGTCCATTCACACTCTCACTCTCTCTCTCTCTCTCTCTCTCTCTCTCTCTCTCTCTCTCTCTCTCTCTCTCTCTCTCTCTCTCTCTCTCGCACACACACACACACACACACACACACACACCCTGTTTCAGGTTCAGGTTTTGATTTCCTGGTGTAAATTATGTCAATCTGGCGACCGTACATGGTGTGATTTCTCTTTACGGTTTGGTGATGAGTGTGATTGTTCACGGCGCTGCAGAAGCTGTCTGAGGACGAGACGGTGAGCGTGAAGGAGTCTCTGAGACGTTATTTCACAGACGGAGAAGGGAAGGACAGCAGGGTCACGTCTCTACACTTCGTCAGGATGGGACAGAGGTGAGGGATATGTTCTGTTGAATGCAAGGGGTGACTGATGATGATGATGATGATGATGGGGCTGTGGGTGTGATCAGGACGTCTGCAGGGACGGAAGACTTGCCCTGTGAGCTGGTGGCCGGAGATGCCTGGATCCATGAGGAGCTGCTGGGCCTCAGGTTCCGGATCTCCCCTCACTCCTTCTTCCAGGTAGAACTTCATACTCATTTCTCCACTTCCTCCCATTAACTGGTCCACAAGCGCAGAGCTTCTCATCCCAGGTTCTAACCATGCAAATGTACGAGTGGGTGGGGTTTACAAAGGGGTGGGGCTATATCTCGAGGGAGGGGTTAGAATACCATAACACTGATGTGGAAGAGATGGATAGATAGATAATCTCTCTCTCTCTCACTTTCTCTCCTTTTCTCTCTTTCTCTCTCTCTCTCTCTCTCTCTCTCTCTCTCTCTCTGTAGACGAACACAGAGGCAGCGGAGGTTCTTTACTCCTCTGTAGGTGAATGGGCTCAGCTTGACCATGACAGCACTGTGCTGGATGTGTGCTGCGGAACAGGAACAATCGGCATCTCTCTGGCGAAGGTACACACACACACACACACACACACACACACACACACACCGACTCACATAACATCTGAATGTCCATAAATAACGACTCGCTGTGTACTGCAAGTATCTATCTGTGTTACCAAAATATCTGGCAACCCTGTCATGGTTTATTATATGTTTCTGTTTGTTTATTTATTTAAATAAATCTACTGCAGTTTATTCTTCTATATAAAGTCTAATATACTGTATAAATAATAATGAAACATAATGTGCCCCTTTTTGGAATTTTTTTTTTTGCTAATGACACATTTGGCTTTTGGAAAAAAGTTTAAAAATAGTTTTAGTATATATTTGTTTGTTTGTTTGCTTATTTATTGTATTTTCCTGTTTATTAATTCTTAGTCTGTTCTTTTCTTTCTGTTTTTCTTTAAGGTTTTTCATGTTTACATTTCTTTTTTTCAACTGGTTCTCTTTATTAAATTTTTCCTTCTTCCTAATTTTTTCTGTTCTCTTTACCCCCCCCCCCTCCCCCCTCTCTTTTTCGAGTGAGTTGATCTTTACATGAGGATTTCAAGTCAATCGGGTTTATAATATTTTAAATGGATATTCATCAATTTGGCAACCCAAAGTGTTCAGTCTTTGTAAATGTGCAGAAGTTGGACATTAATCTTTTTTTTTTTATTTTATTTTTTTTTTATGAGGAATGTGTACTATTTCTAAAGTGTGTGTGTGTGTGTGTGTGTGTGTGTGTGTGTGTGTGTGTGTGTGTGTGTGTGTGAAACAGAGAGTGAGGAAGGTGATTGGAATCGAGTTGTGTCAGGAGGCAGTGGATGACGCTAAAGTCAACGCTCAGGCGAACGGTTTGTTATTTTTGCTTGATCTGTTCATCCAAACAGTGCTCAGGTCTTCACTTCTAAAGTGTGTGTGTGTGTGTGTGTGTGTGTGTGTGTGTGTGAGAGACAGGTTTGACCAATGTGGAGTTCCACTGTGGGAAAGCGGAGGACGTTTTCCCCACAGTACTCAGCGCCCTGGTGTCTCCTAATGTTACTGCTATCGTAGATCCTCCACGAGCAGGACTGCGTAAGAACTCTTCATCATCACAACCACCACAATCATCATCACCACCTTTACCTGCACAACCATAACCAGCATCACCATCATCATGATGCTCACGTGCCTGCAGTAGATCATAAATAACATAATGATCACTCGTGCAGCTCGTCTGTTGATCTGCAGTAAATAAACACATCCTTCAGCTCTTTATTCTGCTTCCACTGCATCAGTTCCTCAACCAATCACATTAACCACAAAAACATGCAGTTTTTATCCGTTTGTAGTTACGTTGAACATCCAGCAGGGCAGAAAAAAAGTCTTGTAGTTAATATGGAAATTTGTGAACCAATCAGAAATCATGGATATTTTTTTTCTTCCATTTTTTGACAGTTTTCACGTTAATTAAATAGAGAAGAACTGAAAGCAGGATGATTTGAACCCCGAGGATCAAACGTCGGCCATCGTCTCTTTTTCACATGCGTTCTACATTCGTTTGTGTTTGTTTCCCTCCAGATTCCAAGGTGATTTTGGCGATCAGACGGGCGGAGCATCTGAAGAGGCTGGTGTACGTCGCCTGTAACGCCAAAGCGGCCATGAACAACTTCGTGGAGTGAGTAAACCACCACGGCGTCCGTGTTCCCTCGAGAAACACCCACAATAATTACTCTGATAGTGGGCGTGGCCAAGAGTCACAACAAGGAGCAAAGGAACCTGCTCAGATTTGACAGATTTTCTAAACACCTTCTAGACCAATCAGATTTAAGATTTCATGAGATGTGTAATGCAGATTCACGATCTGGGCAAAAGTTTATGGACACCTGACCTGCTACTTGTTGAACATCCACTTTTGGTTCCCATTTGCTGTTTTAATGAGCTCCACTCTTCTTGGAAGATGAGAAATGAGATGTTTGTGGAGATTTGTAAAGGCACTGAAGGAGGTGAGGAGGTCTGGGATGCGGTCAGTGTTCGCATTCATTACAAAGGTGATCAGCTCTACACCAGGAGATCTTTCACACACTTCCAATCTATGGAAGCAGTTTCTCATGGAGCTGCACAGGAACATTGTCGTCCTGGAACAGTTTTGGGTTTGCTAATTCAAGTGATCTACTGGATCCAGTCCTGGTACCATTGTTTAGGGAAGAACCAGATATATGAATGGAGAAGCTGGGTGTCCAAATACTTTTGCCATTGTTGTGTATGATGAATATTGAATATTTTCTGTTTTGTTTTTCCGCTATCGCTCCTCCTCCTCCCCTCCTCCAGTCTGTGCAGAGCTCCGTCTAATCGTGTCCGTGGAGCTCCGTTCCGTCCGGTTCGAGCGATGGCTGTGGATCTGTTCCCTCAGACCATGCACTGTGAGACCATCCTGCTCTTCGAGAGGGTCGACTACGGCGCCGAGAACTCGGGGCTGAAGCCCACGCCATAAACAGCTCCTCATTTCTTAGTTCATTTATACCATTTGTTTTTTCCTCAAAGTGGCATCAAGATGCATCATTTTTTAGTTAAAGCAAAATTTTTCTGGCCCTGAAATTAACTCCGCCCCTTTGCCTTTACACGTGGAAAAAGACCATTTTCAGTGAAGGAAAAAAAAAAAGGGCCACTTTTTAGTCTCGTCGTCGTCGATCACGATGATCACTGCGACTTTAATTCACCATGTAAAGTTACATACTGCCGCTTAAATTTTCCTTCATGTCCAATTAATAAAGAATAAAAGACGAGAAAAGACGACACTTTTGTCATGACACTTTTTATTCGTTTTGCATAAAGTTCTCTCCGTCCCTCAGCCATCGACGGGTCGCGCAACTCTGATGAAGAAAGAACGTTAGCGATGTGCTTTCAGGGGAAGGTTTTCCTCATTTTCGGCACGAAGGATCGGACGCTGAAGCGTAGATGTGAAGACGATGAAGGAGCAGGGTTTTGAAAGCAGTAACGGATTTGTGCTGTTCTTCCAGCAGGTATTGCGTCATCTCAGCAGACTTTCTCTCACGTACGGCGATAAAAAAGATCCTGAAGCAAACTACATACTATAAAAATGCATAAGGCATTAAAGCTTTGGTACGTCCTCATTAGCCGCCTTTCTGTATTTTCTTTTTTTTTAATAAAAAAAAAAAAAAAAGTGTACATGATGCTGAAAATAAACACACACACACACACAGGGTTTACATTCGAGTGCTTGACCTCAAGCTCATGCCAGTAACAGCAGTACCATTTCTCACAGCTAGGTAGCGTCACTATTGTATATTTTTTCATAAGTGAAAAATGGCACAGAATGAAAAGGTAAATAAAAATCTGGGTGTGTGTTGCTTCTAACAGTGTGAGAGAAAAGCGTAGAGCTCCGAGCCCTTGTGCTTTCTGAAAGGTGTATGTTAAGATTTTTGCCGTGTTCATTCTGCAAAAAAAAAAAAGGTATGGTGCGAATTCGGTTCAGAACTGGCAACCCTGCAGAGCAATAACACGCGTGTATAGTCACGCTCGTGCGTGTAGATACGCCGTATCCTTCACCTTTTCTACGAGCGCATTGGCAAAAAAAAAAACCGTCCTGCGCACAGCGACATCTACTGGCCAACCTTCACGTATGCAATACAAAGTGAACCGCAGAAGCACCGCCTACTGGTTCCTGATTAGCTCCGCCCCTTTACCTTTATTTCCCTAAAAAGATGCACAATTTCTAGAGTTTTTTATTTTTATTTTTTATTATTATTTCTATCAGTAGTACAACGTACACTTTATTCCCCGTGTACGCACCACAGGACCTGACTTTTTTTTTACTGCATGTTAAATAAAAATGTTGCACGAATAAAATTTATAAACCTTAAGATTATGTGGGGCGGGGCTTTCAGGGGAATGACTTCTTGTCTCAGCTCAGTTTTAAATAATACAAACAATATTTAAAAAAAATTAATAAATAAAATGGGTCTAATGCATGTGAAGTGAAAAAAGGGGCGGGGCTTCTAAGCAGTTGTCATCATTCCTGCTTTGAGCCCTTAGTGTTTTGTACGTCAGATCTGATCCCCCCCCCCCCAATCTACATTTGTTTTTGTGCTGCTGAAATTCAAGATACGTTTCAGGACCCTATCCGGCTCGAGACAACGATCGTACCGCGGTCTCTCTTTTCCCCCCACAAGAAATAAAAACTATTCCTCCATAATAGTGAATATGGAACATGTCCAGCAGGAAATCCTTTATTAAATCAATCATTTATATATAAAATTGTTCTTTTGTTAAAATATCGAGCAGCCACGTTTAAAATCCACAAACGCAAGCATTTGGACATGAGCACGTGTTGGACTGCACCCTGTTGCAAAGAAGTAGAGACTTGTTTAACGAGAGAGAGGAAAAAAAAAAAAAGAAGAACAGATCGGGGAGGGAAGAAGCTGATGACGTGTGGCCTCGTCCTCGTCTCATCATCGCCCCCTAGTGCATCGGATTTAATTTGGGTTCCTGCATGGTATTGCCTTTTTTCCCCCCCGTGCTAACTGCATAATCGATCGTGTGTGTGTGTGTGTGTGTGTGTGTGTGTGTGTGTGTAACGTGAAACCATGATGAAGTGACTTTTTTTGTTTGAGATCTTCAGTGCGAGAAAATGAGCGAGAAGGTCGGCTGAAGGTCCTAGACATCGACGGTGCACAGAGGCTCGCTCCCGGGCTGCGCAGATTCCATCACGGTCATTTTGGGCTTCTTTTTCGTCTCCTCCTGGAAACCAGGGTGGGGGTAAAAAATAAATCAATAAAAAAATCAATCAACAACTAATTGATAATCGTAAATGTGGGGAAAGTGCTATATTGGTTGATTAATTGGCTTATTGGCAAATTCGATGCAACCTAGCCATCAGGGTGACCTCTAGTGGTGGGTGGTTTATTTTCAGTACAGAATCATGTGTGTGTGTGTGTGTGTGTGTGTGTGTGTGTGTATGTATGTGTGTGTGTGTGTTAGTCATACCCTCTCTCTAGCCAGTTTTCTCATCTCCTCTTGAAGTTTGTTCAGTATGTGGAGGTTGGGCTTGTTCTTTTTGGCGTACTGCTGCAACTCGATCACGCTCTTGTCTGAATTTTCCTTCACACACACACACACACACACACACACACACACACATACATCAGTAATCTACCACAAACACCAAACCACTTCCTGCTACGGCTCTGAACCTTATATACCTTCTTCACCATCTTGTTGTTCTCTCTGCCGTACATGCGTAAGAGTGAGCCCCAGTTCTTCACGTGAGGATGCAACATCTGGAGGATCTTCTGAGAGGCCAGCTGTTTACCCACTCTCTTGTTCTTACCTTTGAAGAGCATGCAAAGTTAGTTACCAACAGACACTTTTCGACTAATCAGAATTCATCGTGGTCTTTTTTTTTTTGTTTTTTCCTTCATCTACGCAGGAAATAAGTTTAAAAAAAAAAAACAAAAAAAAAAAAACACCCATACAGAACATTGCGAGAGCACTTACACCATCCACGTACGCTGTGTTTCCCACACGTCATCACGTATTCGCTCTTCTGGTTCTTCCCTGGGATGACCTCGAACTTAATGCTGGTGTCCCCCATGCCATGATTTCTGTAGGGGAAAAATAAATAAAAAAAATGTAAATAAAATGTCGTGTAGACATCAGAAACAGAACGTCTACACAGCAGCGTCCTACCTCTTAAGGCACTCGTGAAGGATCTGGTAAGGTGACAGTAAGCCTGCTTTGTTGGTCAGTTCATACACTCGAGAGTCTTCAATACTGATATGGTTAAAATACTGAGGAGGAAACGTGAGCACTGGTTAGTGGTTGTTCAGGGAGAAATCATCATCACATTGAATAACAGACATGGAAAGAGTCACAGTAACAGGCAGGGAAGGGGTCAAGGGCAAGGGGTCATGGGAAACAGACCAGGGTCAAGAAAAAGGGATCAAGGGTCAGTGTCAAGTGTAAAAAATAAAGGTTGAGGGAAAAGGGGCCAGGGGCCAATGAAAACAGGCCACAGTCAAGTGTAAAAGGGCAAAAGGTCAGAAAAACACGGTCATGGGTAAAGGGGTAAGGGTCAAAACAGGGGTCAATAAACACAGCACCAGGGACAGGTGTAAAGAGTTTAGAGTCAAAGAACAAGGGAAAGTGTCCAGGGAACAAGGGACAGGGGTTACGGTCAGAGTCCCTATCAGGATCAGCGTGGTGGTGGTGGTGGTGTATATACCTCCAGTTCATCTCCTTCCACCGGCTTCTCCTCAGCCGTCTGCTTCACAAAATCTGGGATGAGGATCTCCAGTGTGGCTCGAGCTGCAGCACAGCACCAAGAACAACACACACTTATTATATTATTATACTCGTTTAAACACTCAAATCATGAACACACAAGAATCCAGAGTACCAGGAGCCACCGGTCTAGTACCAGGAACCACCAGTCTAGTACCAGAGTACCAAGAGCCACCGGTCTAGTACCAGGAGCCACCGGTCTAGTACCAGGAACCACCAGTCTAGTACCAGGAACCACCAGTCTAGTACCAGAGTACTACGAACCACCAGTCTAGTACCAGGAACCACCAGTCTAGTACCAGAAACCACCAGTCTAGTACCAGAAACCACCAGTCTAGTACCAGAGTACCAGGAGCCACCAGTCTAGTACCAGGAGCCACCAGTCTAGTACCAAAGTAACAGGAGCCACCGGTCTAGTACCAAAGTACCAGTAACCACCGGTCTAGTACCAAACGCTGAGAATTAAACTACAGCATTTTATCATTGATAACTAAATTTTATTACAATATTTTTTTTTATCCTTTTATAGCTTCATAATGAAAGACGTTTTGCTCCTGTTATCGCTTGTGTTGGAGCAGCTGAATAATTACCTGCTTTATTCTTGGCGAGTTTTTTGCTACTCGCTGTCCCTGTGCCGTACGTGACGCCGTCTATAATAACCGAAGCGCCGAAGGGTTCACTTGGGTTTTCTGGGAAGAAAAAATAAATAAATAACCAGATGTCAACGTTAGGAACGAGCAATAACTACACACTCTTTCATACACACACACACACACACACACTTACCACATTCAAAAAAGTTGTAAACTGGTCGGACCTTGAGCACACGTTGCATATATTCGTGTAGGATGCAAACCTCAGACTTTCCATTTGGGTTGATGACGAACTCTAAAAGCAGATACGGAGACAGAGAGCTGATTTAACGGCGTGCATGAATGTTGCAAAGCAGATATTATATCAGAACACCATCATAGCAAGTGATTGTCCCGGAGGTCCGTCTGGAAGAAAAGGGGGGGAGGGGAAAAAATGAGTGAGATACGACAGACCGAACCTTTCTTAGTGGGCGCGTCCTGGACTGAGAGCGTGATGAGCTTCTGATTGGCCGGGAGGATGGGCCTCTCGGACTCCGCCTGCTTCCTCTTCATGTCCCGGTTGAACTGCCGTCGCTCCGCCCAGGTGCGAAACTTCTTTACCGTCACTTGCTCGAAGTCAAAGCGCTTCTCCAGGTAGCCGCGAAACGCCTCGATGTCTGTGTAACAGGAAAGAAGAGAGGCTTTAGGATAAAAGGTCAAATTATGACCTCGGATACTCTGGAAACACGACGATTCCCTTACCAACCGACTCGTCCTTGCACACCTCCACCTTGGCTTTGACCTGCCCCAGCGCCCCCTGAGCCGTCTCACCCCCCTGACACTCCTTTACCATCGTGTCCGGGTTGGACTCGTCACACGTCCCCTCAGGTGCCGTGGAGTCGGGTTCTTCGGTTCTCTCCTGGGGTTCTCCCTCCTCGCCGTCCTTCACTGGAGACACATTGGGGGTCACTTCTCCGTTCTGCTCCTTTTCTTCCTGTTCCTTCATTTTCTTATAGTGCAAACAGGGGATGCTACTGGTAGGAGGGTCGTGTTTCTGGAACAACAACAACAAAAAAAAGGGTTGTTTACAAGTTTTGGCAACCGAAAAATACCCAATTTTCAGGCCACAAAGCCAGACCCAGGTGTTTACCCTGATGCTTCCGGTTCCGAGGAAATACGGTCTGGACCAGGTGACGACCCGGGTTTCCCGGTGGAGGTAGACTGGAATGCCGGAGTTATGGAATGTCATGATCCAACCGTCAGGAAGAGGCTCTGTAGGCGGACGTCCGCGACCTGACGCATGAACGCTAGGGTTAATCGATTCATTAATTAATTAATTAGTGAGGACGTGATAATGAAACTATAACTCACTCTTGAGAACAGTCTTAATTTTGGTAATCATGGGCTGGACACCCTGCTCCGTGTCAGACTGATGATCGCTGTCTGCCGTGTATTTGCCCTCGGCCAGACGCATCTTCTTGGGCACAGGCATGCCTTCCTCTAACAGGGCATCTACATCATTGTCAAAGTCGTCCTGAAAGAGACAAGCGGTTACACACAAGCAAACAAAAAAAAAGCTGGGGGTATGATTCATAAAATCACAGCTAATGTGTGATCTGAGAATGACCTCTAGGGGGCAGCATCACAAATGTACTCTATTTTCTTAAATGTAGCATTTCAACCAATTTCTTCATAATAACTTCCATTTCACATCATTAAAAACGGCCGCCACGGCCCCGTGTACCTCGTAGGAGTAAACGTGGTCCTCGTCGTTGGCCTGCTGCTTCTGAACGATGATATCAGAGGTGTACTCGCTCTCCTCTCCGTCTTCGGTGTCCAGGAAGTTCTCGCTGAAATCCTCCAGCTCGTCCAGCACAGCAAATTCCACCTTGTTCTCCTGCTCAGCCTCAAGTTCTACCCCAGCGGTCCCCTGCCCCGCCCCTTCCCCTGCGCTTCCCTGCGGCCGTTCGCCGTTCTCTAGCTGCCGCTCATCTATCTGCCCCTGCCCCGTGTACAACACTTTCCTGTCTTTCCCTTTGCTGCCACTGGGACTGCTGCCGGCGCCGGCGTCTCCTCCAAAGCGGACACTGATCTTAACGTCTCGGAGGAGCCTAAGGTCGGGGAGGAAGGAGGTAACGGGGGGAGCGTGGCGCCCGGTGCCGGGGCACGGGTCGGCGTGTAACGCACGACTGCTAAAAGACACCGAGCCCTTAGTGAGGAGCGAGGCGTCCTCGGTCGGCGCGAACGAGGGTCCATCACCGCCGGAGCTAACGTCCATTTCCTCGGCGTCACTGGACGTTTGCAGGGGAGGTGGTGGAGGAGCTTTACACGTACCGCTTCCTGACATTTCATCATCAGGAGGCTCCAGAGGGAGAGGAGGCACAAACTCAGCGACATCCATCATCCAATAACTAATAATTCTACTCTGATATGTGACCCTGTCTGGATAGAAATCTGTCTAAGTGCTAAAAACCAAACATAAACCTAAAAAAAAAAAACACAGACGAACGCAAAAGAACCCACTCGGCTGTTTGAGCATGCCAAGCCGATTACATTGTTCTTTTCATTAATGTAGACAGCTTTTTACAAATCACTGTCTCAATTATTGGAAATCACAATGCATTCAGCTTAAACCCTTGGCCCGGGGCTAAACACGGTCCATCTTCAAGAAAAAGGTAGAAAACCTGGAGAAGGGGAAAAAAAAGATAAATCATCAATCTGTCTATTAATACGATATAAACATACATCATACTCATACTAATCACACTGACTGTATATAAATATTAGGGATGTAACGATATTAAATTCACGGTCTGGTACGTACCTCAGACGGGTATGGAGAAGAAATGAAGAACATAAAACTGTATATACATTCGTATAACAATTTTAATAAAAATGCCTGCTTGGTTAAATAATGCATGAAATAATATTTTATTAACTTTTATACAAATATTTAAAAAATGTAATACAATAAATCACTTCTATCAAATTAATTAAGTTACTGATTATATTGGCACAATTTGAATGTAGTGAATAAAATACAAAAGATGGAAAAATTAAATTAACTAGTTTATATTTGTTAGACTCCATTTGAGTGATACAGAAGTGTGTTAGTGCATGTGTGTGTTTTACAGTTAATATTTAATTTTCTAAAAGATATGATCTACTTCACTTTTATTGATTTCAGCAAATGTCTTCATTCCTTCCATCCTTCATTCCCTCACTCGGTATGCTGAATTGTCAGGATTTTCTCCTTTTATTAGAAATACTTGAAGCTGGACATAAAATGCTAAAGAATCCAGCGGATTTTACTTTTACAAGACTGTCGTAAAAACACAGGAACGGCAACGAGTTCTCCCCAGTGCAAAACAACAAATCATATTTACAAAAAGGAGTGAGTATCCACAGTGACCCTGCGTTGAACTCTTGTGTGTGTGTGTGTGTGTGTGTGTGTGTATATATATATATATATATATATATATATATATATATATATATATATATATATATATATATACACACACACACACACACACACACACATACACACCTGGCATTGTTGTGCATGTTTTCAATGTTAATAATAATTTTAAAAAGCAAAAATAAACTGACACTGCACTGAAATTGTGAAGTGGAGACCAGACAGACTTGTGGTCCGACACATAATACGTTCCCGGGGGAACTCACAATGTAACAATGTTCAGCACGTAAAAAGGATTATATTCGGTATACATGTGCACTGAATCGATAGTCCTGTATCGAAAGGGTCCGGTACGAATACGTGTACCGTTACACCCCTAATAAATATAAATTAATAAATAAATAAATAAATAAATAAATAAATAAATAGAAAGACAGACAGACAGACAGACAATCAAATACGACTTTAACATCCTTTTCTTTTACCCCAAAACACGTTCTAATGAAGCACACAGTAGCAGCATGCTAATCTCATCATTGCCCCACACTAGCATAAGCCAAGTCTGGGCCGTATCCCAAACCGCGTCCGAATTTCTTAAATAACGCACTACATCTATAAAACCAGAATGGATTTGACCTCCTATGAAGTGCCCTACATTTAAATCAGGTAGCCATTTGAGACTCGGCCACGCACTCTACCCACAGGCAGGAGACACGAATTTTTAGGTAAAAATTAAGAAACTAGCTGAGTCTCAACATCACATTGAGCGAATTCTGTGTAAAAAATGTACCCACCTGTCTAAATACTAATAAATATCTTTAAAAAATCTTCAATAAATAGCACAATTTCTTCGTTTTTCCAGGAGTCAGCTGCCCGCCCCCTCCTCTCTCCGCCATGTTCTAGCGTCCTCGCCGCTGTAGCGCCCGCCCCTTTGCCGGTGTCTATGCGCCGCCGATTGGCTGACGCGCTACAACGCCGCACGCTGATTGGCTAGCTCAGCTTTCTTACATCCCGCCGCTGTTGCGTGCTGATTGGCTGCCTGCTCTGAGGCGATGGCCCTGCCCCCCCCCCTCCCTGTAATGCCTCATTATCTTCAAATGGAAGTGTCACGATATCAATTAAAATACAACAATTTTACTTTTAAACATAATTTTAATCACCAAATACGAAAGAAATATGAACAAATACGCAATTATTATGCGTACAAGGTGGTACCAGAAAGATTTCCAGACTAGTTTTGTAGCATGCCAACACGAGGCTGCACACACAGTCACAGGGAGCACCGACCTTCATTAGTCAATGTGCCTGTGTACATCAGGAGCTGTGCAACTGGTGCTATTTGACCACGTTCATTACCATTTTATCATATCTGGCTCCTGCGGATTTCCTTTGCTTTGACACCATTGCGGAGGAATTTGAACACGTGTATTAAAAATTGTGTTTTCCTGTCCCTTTTTCCATGTATAACCTTTTGCCCAAGTGTGTCCTCTGACTGAATGAGCGATGCAATGCAATGCGGCTGAGAATTACCTTCACCTTTATATCTTTAATTATTTTTAACAATAACGTGACCTAACAGGTTCTGATTCTCAGCAGGTAACGTCTCCCACACGTCACTGACGATACACATGCAGCACAATGGAAAGCGATCATGAAAATAAACAATGTCTGGGACCAGACGGTGATCACCTTTCCCCAGTATGATCGATTTCTACTCCTCTCTTTGTACCATACCGTAAAAAGGCTCGCTAGAAATATATTCCAAATCCCAGCACCATTTAGTTAAAATCCCAGCACCATTAAGCTGCCAGTGCTGGAACTTAGAGTAAACCTTCAACCACTCAGGTGGATAAATGGGATAATTGTAAGTCACTCGGGATATGGGCATCTAGCAAATTCCATAAATGAAAACTAAACAACGTTCCTCCAGGACCAAAGTGCTACAAACACACATTCAATGCACATAGACCTTTATAGATCTTCTTCTGTAACCTGAGTAACACCCATCATTTTATTTTCTAACTCTAACCTCATCCATCAACGTTATCTTTCAAATAATTAGGTTCTTTCCATTTTATTAAAACAGTGTTGACAGAACCCACCCATCTCTTTTTGTTTCAAAAATACCACGTGATTTATTCACGTTCCAGTTTTCATGGACCTCTAACACAGAAACCAACTCAAACCCTGACCATCTATTCTGCTGACACATTTATTTCTCTTGACAAATTGCCTCTTCAGAAGTTAAAAGAAAAGCTCTTAAAAGCATGCTTCAAATATGCTGATTCTAACACACAGAGATGTAGTGCTGCATTAGATGACCTGACCTTCACAATCACCCCATCCAAATCCAGCTGAGATGGTTTGGTATGCATTGGACTGGTGAGGGAAGGAAAAGCAGCCAACAAGCACTCAACACCTCTGGAAATTTCTTAAGATAGTTGGAAATCCATTCCGGTTGACGCAACATCCTGAGGCTGACTGAGAGAAGGCCAAGAGCGTGCAAAGCTGTCATCGAAGCTAAAGGTGGCAACGTTGAAGAATCGAAAATGTTCTTTTCTTCTGTAAAACATGTTCTTTGTTCTTTAACACATTTGTGTTTACTACATAATTCCTTCTCTAAAACTTTTTTCATAGTTTTGAATCCTCACTATTAATTTATGTGTAATGAAAATAAGAAAAATAAAGAAATAAAACACTGAAGGTCGAGATCTTCTCTGCTGCCCCAAACACTGTAGAAATCACTCACATATTTTAATATGTATTTCCATAAATTAAAATCTATTCTCTTAATTTCATAGCTTTTTTTCTTGGTTGTGCTGCTTCCAGGAGTTTGTGTTAAAATTTCTGTCCAATGAGATCTCAGCCATCATGTGTTGCCAGAAATTTGCCTCGAAGCCTTTAGAATCCACAATGCAGGTTCCTCCAGCTTCAAATATATTACAATGGAACTGTAGCTTTAACCAGCCATATTTCGAGTTGCTGACACCGGGGCCATCTAGCAGGCGTCCAATCATGTCGGCATTTTCACGTCAGAGAGCGCACTAGTCACAGCTCACAAACAAACTGCACACATGTAAATATATTCATGTGGAGTTTTTCATTCCACAGTGAGTGACAGAGGAGAAGAAATGTATCTGGTCACATTTACAATGACTTTTACAAGACAGACTTTTCAAGAAAAGCTGGACATCGTGAGGAAAAGTCACCAAAACAGTTCAGAACAGTTTTTAAGGTTTTTCATGAACCTTAAAGAAGTAAAATTTACCTGATAAAAGCTCCTGTGTGCACCTGTGTTGATGTATGCAGGCAGTGCAGCTGTGGCTACAATGAAAGGAGCCTTGTTGAATTGTGTTTATTGGGTTTCTTGCTCTAGCACTGCCATTTACATTGATATTTACAGCATTTAGCAGACATCCTCATCCAGAGCGACGTACAAAAGTGCTTTAAGTCTCTAGTAATGAATAAATCTACACTGGTACACAAGATTACACACTTAATATAAATATAACTCTTGATTTCTACAAACTTGGAAAGTGCTAATTTAAGTGTTCCAGGAAGATGAAGGTCTTCACCATCGCTTGAAGATATACTGTTGTACAGACATCTAGGGGAAGTTTATTCCATCACCTCGGTGCCAAAACAAAGAAGAACTTTAAAGTGTAATTACCTCTCATTCTGAGAGAAGGTGGTACCAGTGGAGCAGTGCTGGAGGATCTCAGACAGCGTGGTGCAGTGCGAGATGTGATGAGGTCACTGAGGTAAGATGGTGCTGGTCCATTTTTGGTCTTGTAGGTAAACATCAGCGTTTTGAATCTGATACGTGCAGCTACTGGAAGCCAGTGGAGGAGCACAGTGGTGTGGGAGAACTTGGGCAGATTGAACACTAGTTGTGCAGCTGCGTTTTGGATCATTTGTAGTGGACGAATAGCGTTCAGGGGAAGACCTGCCAGCAGAGAGCTGCAGTAGTCCAGTCTCAAAATCACAAGAGACCAAACAAGCACCTGGGCAGTGTGTGTGGCAGAAATGGTCGAATCCTTCTGATGTTGTAGAGAAGGAACCGACAAGAACGAGCCACATTACAACATGTGAGGAGAAGGACAGTTGATTGTCCATAGTTACCCCAAGGTTACGAGCAGTGGCTGGAGGTGAGAGCAGAGAGTCATGAAGTGTTATTTGACTTGGAGATGAATCACCTGGGATGATCAGCAGTTCTGTTTTGCTGGAGTGAGTTTTAGTTGGTGATCACTCATCCATGAAGATATGTCAAGCATGCCGAGATCCGAGCGGAAGCTGTGGTATCTGAGGGAGGGAAAGAAAAGATGAGTTGAGTGTCATCTGCATAGCAGTGGTAAGAAACCCCATGTGAGGATATGAGTTCACCAATGGAATTCTAATCATTAGGGTTAAACAGGTAAATTTTGGTGTGGACTTACTTGGGTGGGATGAAAACCTGCACCCCCAACCAGCTCTGTGTGGAAAAGAATAGACACCCCTGGCATTAAATTACAGTACGGAGGGAGGGGGGGGGGTGTCAATCTGATCATGTTGCTGGAAGTTTTGAGAGTTTTAAGGAATTCTTCATTTTTAATTATTTTATGGATTGAAATAAGATTCTGAAATCTTTTATAGAGGCCTCACAACAAGGAGAAACTTGAACTCACGACCCACCAGTTTGTTTGAAAGTCAGCATGGGGTCACTCCCAAACAACATTTGTCCTCCAGTCCGCTAGTTGGCGCTAGTTCGAGCTGCGCGCTCCCGACGTCTCGCGAGAACGAATAGCGCAACGTCAGGACGGTGTTTTCTGGAGTAACGTTAGAGGAAGTTATTCCAGTCATTTCTCGTTAACGGAAAAAAAAAGAGAAAAAGTTCGCGTTATAAAGTCCCCGAATTCCGCTTCAGAAACCTCTCGTATATAAACTTTAGACTTTTTTATTTTTTAAAACCGGAGGTTTGGACGCTTTCGGAAAACATGATGTCGGACGATGATCAGCCCAAGACGTTGTAAGTGAATCGAAGCTAATTAGCATAAAAGTGAACTAGCCTAGCTGACTAGCCTGGTAGATGGACACGCTGTTAGCGGGGGAGGGGGGTGTTAGCATTAGCGTTAGCATTAGCTGTTATGCGTTTGGAGTAAATCACAAATTATTAGAAATGAAACCATGTTGTACAAAAACGTTTATGGGATTATTTAGTAGTTAATATGATGGATGTAAATTCGCCTCAGGAAGTGAACTAGCCGGCTGGTTAGCATAGCGTTGCCGGGGGGAGAGACAGAGGGAGATTGTAGCCGCCTGGCAGAGCGGGTTTTCGGTCTCGGCTCCGGTTTTATCGATCCGGTTTATTTCCAAATAATGAGAAACCGGATTGAACCCGGATTATAAACCTGTGGTGTAAATTTGAACACATGTGGTTTCAACACGTCGTTTCGGGGTGTTTTTTCTTTTCTTTTCTTTAACCACGCTAACCGGCTAGATCCGGTTTGTGCGCCGTTCACGCTGGCCCATGGAGCGGCATGAAGCTGGGAATGTGCTAAAGATGATTAGGGGACGAGGAGGAGGCGATCTGTATGGAGGTGTCGGTGGTGGAGGGGATGGTGTGACCAGTCTGCTGTAAGGGGTGAAGGTTTGGGTGAAAACGTGGCAGCAGGTCAGGGCTGCGTGATGGCCTGGAGGAACACTCCCAATAAAGCACCAGAAGAACACCAAAAAACTCCACCACCAAGTGGTTCCCTTTGTTCCACACGGTTCCTTTGGAGTGTTTTTCAGCTCTCTGGGTGAAATATAAACCTCGTGGGGTTGTAAAAACCTGGTAGAATTGGTGTTTTTTGGGCAAGTTTAGGAACCACTAAAGTGTGATTGAGGAACTGGTGTTGGAGATGAAGCTCAGGGACGCTCCTGAGATCGTAAAAAGGGTCTTGGAGAAAGAGGCGAATTCACTTCCACAAAAAAACACATGCCGTCTGCTTATACCTTTAAAAAAAAATCAATTTCTGATTATTTTTGCTTTACAAGTTTTTTCTTTTGCCCCATGATTCATCACTCTTTCATCCCCACCTCCCTTCATTCCCCCTCTTTTTGTTTAACTCAAAGATTTTCCGAACACACACCATTAAACCTCACGAGTCTAAAGATCACGTCACGACTCGCTTTAACACCATCGTTTTCTTTACTCGCTCAAAGCCGAAAGCTTGAAAGAGGAAAAATTGTGGGAAATCTTTTATTTTATTTTATTTATTTGTGGTGAACCTGCTGTAGGGGTGTAAGTGACATTTCCTCTGATCTCCAGACTTGAAAAGCAAACCTGTTGTGGGATCCAGGGGAAGATCTCCAACTCTTATTTTGTTGTAGAAATAATAAAATAAAATACTTTTTTCCTTCTTTTTGGCTGCAGGTACGTCGGAAACCTCTCCAGGGACGTGACGGAGGCTCTCATCATGCAGGTGTTCACCCAGATCGGACCCTGCAAGAGCTGCAAAATGATCATCGACGTGAGTAGATTTGGTGGGACGTGTATGGGGGGGGTTTGACTAGATGTAGCGTTAGTGTATTAGTTTGTAATCGTCACACAGAGATGTTCAGTGAGAACGGCGTCGTTACAGCAGGATCGCTTTAACAGATGTGTGAGGAAGTGTTCTGGCCCCAGTGTGAGCTTTCTCTCCTCTCCTCTTTTCTCCCAGACGGCAGGAAACGACCCGTACTGCTTCGTGGAGTTCTTCGAGCACATGCACGCTGCCGCCGCCCTGGCTGCCATGAACGGACGCAAAATATTAGGAAAGGTAAATATCAGAGTCGCTTCGGATTTACAGCCCTGGTGCTGTGTCTCTCTCTCTCTGTCTCTGAATCTGTCCATCTCTCTCTATCGCGCGCTCTCTCTCTCTCTCTCTCTCTCTCTCTCTCTCTCTCTTTAACTCTCTCTGAATCTGTCCATCTCTCTCTATCGCTCGCTCTGTCTCTCTCTCTCTCTCTCTCTTTGAATCTGTCCATCTCTCTCTCTCTCTATCGCTCTCTCTCTCTCTCTCTCTCTCTCTCTCTCTCTCTCTCTCTCTCTCTCTCTCTCTTTAACTCTCTCTGAATCTGTCTATCACACTCTCTCTCTCTCTCTCTCTCACTCTGAATCTGTCCATCTCTCTCTCTGTGAATCTCTCGTTCTCTCTGAATCTCTCTCTCTCTCTGAATCTGTCCATCTCTCTCTCTCTCTCTCTCTCTCTCTCTCTCTCTCTCTCTCTCTCTGCATCGCTCTCTCTCTGCATCGCTCTCTCTCTGCATCACTCTCTCTGAATCTCTCTCTCTGAATCTGTCCATCTCTCTCTCTCTCTCTCTCCCCCTCTCTCTCTGCATCGCTCTCTCTCTGCATCACTCTCTCTGAATCTCTCTCTCTGAATCTGTCCATCTCTCTCTTTCTCTCTCTCCCCCTCTCTCTCTGCATCGCTCTCTCTCTGCATCACTCTCTCTGAATCTCTCTCTCTGAATCTGTCCATCTCTCTCTCTCTCTCTCTTTTTCTCTCTCTCTGAGCAGGTAAGAGAGGTGCGGCTGATTAAATGTGCACTTAGATGTTCACTTGTGTGAAATTCAGTAAATCGTTTGTTTCCTCGTCTGAGAGACGAGTGTGATTTGTTTGGGGACGTCCTTCATGTTAGTCGTAACTCTGGAGAGAATCGTGCAGAAACATGAACACCATCGTTTATCCTCGTCCACTGATCACCAGAGTTACTGCAGCAACACTCGCTCCACTCCACCCTGAAGCACACCATCAGCCAGAGTTTAGATCCTTTCAGCTACTCTTTTATTTAAAGTTACTCACAAAGTTTTATCATGTGATGAAATCCGACCAATAGGATTGATTTATTTAAAAGCAATTTTAGCCGTCTTTTTCATGATTTAAAATTCTGAAACGCAATCGTACACGGACATGTCCCGAGTTTCGTGTGTGTGTGTGTGTGTGTGTGTGTGTGTGAGAGGGTGTGTATTCAGTGATGCATTACTCTGGTTTTAATGTGAGGGTGAGCGTTTACTTCACATTAGTTGAGGTGCCACTCAATTATTTTCTCCTGAAGCAAACATGTCCTGAGCTCCAGTTACTCTCTAACATCTCCACACACACACACACACACACACACACACACACACACTTCCAAATCCTTTATCATCTTTCTTGCTATAATCAGTGCAAATATATTATTTATGACTAACAGGTTATTATCAGTGTTTTTTGGGAGTAAAAGATGTTACTGTCGCTCTGTGAGTCTGTGTAGGTATTTTTACTTTGTAGTTTTTTATATTTTTAAATTTTTATTTTAGTTTTTTTTTTTTTTTTTGCTGATTTCTTCATCAGTACATTTCTGCTTTTAAAGACTCATGCAGAGTTCGTTAAAGCATGATTTCTTCCTTTTTTTGTGTGTGTGTTTTAATGTGTGTGTGTGTGTGTGTGTGTGTGTGTGTGTGTTACAGGACATGAAGGTGAACTGGGCCTCCATGCCGAGCAGCCAGAAGAAAGACACAAGCAGTAAGTTCCTCCAATCTGATTGTTACAGCATTTTTCCATAAGACCAAACAAACCCGCGTTCCAAATAAAATGTCCACGTGACGAGTCAGTTTTCTTTCTCACTCATGTTATTGCAGCTGTCGGTTCCCTCCCCAGCCTCCATCTTAAAACCTGTACTGTTTCACCTCTGATTGTTATAAAGCTCTGACACTGGAGTCTCCTTCCAGAAACATCAGTACATTAAACACAGCGTCTGTGCAGTCCACGTGAATGAGCTGTTACTATAGAAACCATAGAACCCACATGGTGGCCAAAGTGCTTTGAGTCTCTAGTAATGAATAAATCTACACTGGTATGCTAGATTACAAACTTAATATAAATATAACTCTTAAATTCTACAAAGCAAACTTGGAAAGTGCTAATTTAAGTGTTTCAGGAAGAGGTAGGTCTTCAGTCGTCGCTTGAAGATAGCCAGGGACTCCGCTGTACGGACGTCTAGGGGAAGTTCTTACCACCACCTCGGTGCCAGAACAGAGAAGAGCTTTGAAGTATAAGAAGAGCCTTGAAGTATAGATCACACCACTAGTTTATTGCGTATTTCTGTTCTACTCACTAACGTTGCGCACGTCCACTCGCAGATCACTTCCACGTTTTCGTTGGTGACCTGAGCCCCGAAATCTCCACAGAGGACGTCAGAGCCGCCTTCGCTCCGTTCGGGAAAATATCGTAAGTCTTGCTCTCTTTTTTTTACGTGTAAAGAAGCGATGCGTGTACAAACCCGTCTAACAAACTGTGTGTGTTCAGCGATGCTCGTGTGGTGAAAGACCTGGCTACTGGAAAGTCCAAAGGCTATGGCTTCATCTCCTTTATTAATAAATGGGTAAGAGAGACTATGCATATATCGCACACACCCACTCGGGTGTCCTAATACGTTTGGCTCAACCCTGTATGTATGCACACACAAATAATGTTTCTGATGGACAGGATGCGGAGAACGCTATCCAGCAGATGAACGGCCAGTGGCTCGGAGGGAGGCAGATCAGAACCAACTGGGCCACCAGGAAGCCTCCTGCACCCAAATCCAACCTCGAGAGTCAGTCCGGTAGTTCCTTCTCCTTCCTCACTCGATTTTTAACTCTCAATCCACAGCTTTTCCCCTCTGAAGTCAACGGTTTCGTCTGTTCTTCTGTTAGCAGGCAACACCAAACACCTGTCCTATGAGGAGGTGCTGAACCAGTCCAGCCCCAGTAACTGCACCGTGTACTGTGGAGGGGTCACCTCCGGTCTCTCAGGTACGTACAGCGCCTTCATCTCCGTCATGAGGCAGATCAGTGGGCGGGGGTGTAGCTGCAAACGGATTCTATTTTCGTTTAGTTACGAATACTGCAGGGTCTTGATCTAAAAATGAGGCTTAAAAAACTCGTTTTAGGTCTTAAATCGTTTTAAACGGGTCTTAATTTTCTGATGTTCGTGTTGAAATGTTTTTGTTTGTGTGGTTGTTCTTTCACTAGTGTGAATATAATTAGCTGTATTATGACTTGTAATGAGACCAACATGCAACAGTCGATCAGGTTCTGTTGTTGGTGTGAATCTCTCATTGTATCACAGACATAAAACAGAAACGCGTTCTCACAGCCACGTGATTGACACGTGTCCAATCGGTGATCTGATTGGATGGAAAAAATGAGTCCAGATAAAACTGTATGCTGATGCAACAGGATTGATGATACATTTCGAGTGTTTTTGGAACATCTGTGTGACCTCACTTCCTGTTTATTGATGTATTTATTTATTTTTTTCGCACTACAGATCAGCTGATGAGGCAGACTTTCTCTCCTTTCGGACAGATCATGGAAATCAGGGTCTTCCCGGATAAGGGCTACTCATTCGTGAGGTGGGTTGGAGTTTTGGTGGGGTTTGGGGAAGGGGGTGAAGATGTGAGGAAGTAGCATTAATTGGTAGGTGGAATGAACTTAAATGACCTTCCTGCTGTAGTCACTATCTTGACTACTTAATCTAATCTAATGACGACTAGTCTCTTCTTACTCCCCTGCTTTTTCCTCTGTCTTGAATGTTTAAAAAAAAAAAAAGCCTGAATGAATAATAAATAAACTCCTCCTCCTTCGTCTGGTGGCAGGTTCGATTCTCACGAGAGCGCCGCCCACGCCATAGTGTCCGTGAACGGGACGTGCATCGAGGGCCACACAGTGAAGTGCTACTGGGGAAAAGAAACCGCAGACATGAGGGCCATGCAGCAGATGGCCATGCCCCAGGTACGAACACCACCCTGTAAAAATTCATTAAGCGTCAGACAGGTGACGCGTGTGTGTGTGTGTGGTGTGTGTGTGTGTGTGTGTGTGTGTGTGTGATATCACTTGTGATATGATGGAGAGGAGAAAGGTAGATATGTTGTGTGTTTAGGAGACCAAGTGGAAAGGGAGTAAAAGCAGGAACATTGGAGGTGGATTTAAACTGTTTTATCATGGTGTGGATGGAAAGAGAAATGGTGTAGGGGTGATTCTGAAGGAAGAGTACAGTAAGAGTGTAGTGGAGGTGAAGAGAGTTTCTGATAGGGTGATGATTGAGAAGGTGAAGGCATGATGATAAATGTCATCAGTGCCTATGCTCCACAAGTGGGTTGTGAGATGGAGGAGAAGGAAAGATTCTGGAATGAGTTAGATGAAGTGGTAGAAGGTGTACCTAGGAATGAAAGATTGGTGATTGGGGCAGACTTTAATGGGCATGTAGGTGAAGGGAACAGAGGTGATGAGGAGGTGATGGGTAGGTGTGGTTTTAAGGAGAGGAATGTGGAAGGGCAGATGGTGGTAGATTTTGCTAAAAGGATGGAAATGGCAGTGGTGAACACGTATTTTAAGAAGAAGGAGGATCACAGGGTGACGTATAAGAGTGGAGGAAGTTGCACACAGGTGGACTATGTTCTATGTAGGAGATGCCACCTGAAGGAGATTGGAGACTGTAAGGTGTTGGCAGGGGACAGTGTAGCTAGACAGCATCGGATGGTGGTCTGTAGGATGGCTTTTGGAGGTGAAGAAGAAGAGGAGGAGAGTGAGGACTGAAAGAAGAATAAGATGGTGGCAACTGAAGGAGGAAGAGTGTAGTGTGAGGTTCAGGGAAGAGGTCAGACAGGAGCAAAGAGGTGAAGAGGTGCTGGATGATTGTGAAACTACTGCAGAAGTGATGAGGGAGACGGCTAGAAAGGTACTTGGTGTAACATCTGGGAATAGAAAGGAAGACCGATGTGGTGGAATGAGGGAGTGCAGGAGAGCAGAAGGAGAAAGAGGTTGGAGAAACAGAATTGGGATCGACAGAGTGATCAGAAATGTAGGCAGGAGAGCAAGATGTGGCAGCAGTTAAAGAGGGATGTGCCTAAGGAAAAGGAATATGGGGAGGTGTATGAGAAGTATAGAGAAGGTCAGAAGGAGTTGCATTGTGTGTTTGTGGATTTAGAGAAAGTGTAGGACAGGGTGGAGAGAGAAGTAGTGGTATTGTATGAGAAAGTATGTGAGGGTGGTGCAGGACATGTATGAGGACAGTGTGACAGCAGTGAAGTGTGCAGTAGGAACGACAGACCGGTTCAAGGTGGAGGTAGAACTGCATCAAGGATCGGCTCTAAGCCCTTTCCTGTTTGCAGTGGTGATGAACAGGTTGAAGGACGAGGTCAGACAGGAGTCTCAGTGGACTATGATGTTTGTGGATGATATTGTGATTTGTGGTGAGAGTAGGGAGCAGGTGGAGAAGATCCTGGAGAGGTGGAGGTACACGCTGGAGAGAAGGGGAATGAAAGTCAGTAGGAGTAAGACAGAGTACATGTGTGTGTGAATGAGAGGGAGGGCAGTGGAGACCAGCTGAGATGTTCATTGGGAGTGATGATGGAGAGGATTAGAAATGAGTTTATTAGAGGGACGGCGCATGTAGGACGTTTTGGAGACAAGGTGAGGGAGGTGAGATTGAGATGGTTTGGACATGTGCAGAGGAGGGACATGGGGTATATCAGTAGGAGAATGCTGAGGATGGAGACACCAGGAAGGAGGAAAAGAGGAAGACCAAGGAGGAGGTTTATGGATGTGGTGAGAGAAGACATGCAGATAGTTGGTGTGAAAGAGGTAGATGTAGAGGACAGGGGGGTATGGAGACTGATGATCCGCTGTGGCGCCCCCTAATGAAAGGAGACAATTATTAACATTTTGTAAACGTCAAAAGTTGACGTTTTTCAAACAATGTGAAATAAAATAACTGCGTGTTTTAAAAATAAAATTTATATAAATAAAATAGAAGAAATCTAATTAATGCACTACACTTTATTATAGTGATTGAATTAAATCCATAGCGTTAAAACGCAGAAAGGGGCAGCGATTTCGTTTCCGGTAATGAGTGCGTATCCACGGTGACACTGCAGCATTGTGTGTTTCTTTTAGTTTAATAATAAAAATGTGCTTAAAGTGCGAGGCGGAGACTAAACAAACTCGTGCCGCTTACGTTGTGAGGGAACTTAGATTTTCTGTGTTCTGCATGTAAAAAGGATTGCATTTAGTACACGTGTGCACCAAACTAAAAGCCCTGCACCGAAATGTGTGTGTGTGGAGATATACACGTTAACACGTCTCCCGTCTGTTCTGCAGAGTAACCCGGCGTACGCGGCTCAGCCGTATGGACAGTGGGGTCAGTCATACGGTAACGGCCAGCAGATGGGGCAGTACGTCCCTAACGGCTGGCAGATGCCAACGTACGGAGTGTACGGTCAGGCCTGGAACCAACAAGGCTACAAGTAAGTACACCAGCATGGTGTCCGCCACCACCTCCTCCTCCCCCACAAGTACCCCAGTCCAGGAGGGCAGAACAACGCCAGCAGGATGGACCATTCCATCACGAACAGGGGTGGGGGGGGCGGTGTCAAGGGACTCCAACCCGATGTACAGCGTATTCGGATCATTAGCCCACCCTCGCCACCTGCTTAGGTTTTTTTTTTTTTCTTTTTTTTTCTTTAAGTTGTCTGGACTGATAAAAAACAAAACAAAAAAAGTGTCAGTCTTTTTAAAAGTGTCTTTTGGTTCATTTGCCTTTTTTCCCCCCTTTGAATATAATAATTTTTTTGTTGCTTGTACGGACACACTGCAGCTTGACATGATTGTCGATTGATTCTTTTTTTTTTTTTTAATTCAGTCTGGTAGTTTTGTAAAAAAAAAAAAAAAAAAAGGTATATATAAATAAAATAAAATGGAGGCGGTTTCCTCAGTGGCCTTGACACGCACTTGAAGTTCCCGTTACTTCTGGTGGAAAAAAAAGGTAATATTCTTAATTTTCTCCAGCTTTTAACAAAATTCGTTAACACCTTTTTCTTTTGGTTTTTCTTCTCTTTATAAATTTTTTTTTATATATATATAATTAGGGTTATAATGATTAGGAACATGTTTTCCTGAAAATTCTTTACATTTGCGTTTAGGTTTTTCTCTCTCTCTCTCTCTCTCTCTCTCTCTCTCTCTCTCTCTCTCTCTCTCCTAATTCCCTTCTTTTTTTCCCTCACCACGAGTGAAGCGCGTCATTGTGTCGATTTTACAAGCCAAAGACGAGGAATCGCCGCTAGATCTCCCCGAGCGCTCTGTTTATCAACTCGATAAGTGTAGATATAATCAGTGTGCTCAGGGGGGGAAAAAAAAGCAGGAAGTCTCCTGCTCTTCCACTTCCTGCCAACCAGAGCTGTAAATGGTCATATTGGAGGGGTGTGTGTGTGTGTGTGGGTGTGCGCATTTCATTTCCAACTTTCCTCTCTGATATTCTTCTTTTTATTATATATGTATATTTACTCCTCACTCGCAGACCTGTGAAGAGTGAAAACGATTCAATCCTCTACATTAACCCCCCCCCCCCCCCCCCCCCCCCCCGTTTGTAATTTTTTTTCTTCTTGTTTTGGCTAATGAATCAAATGGTCTACTTTCTAGAATTTTGTAAAAAGCTGAAGAAAAAAAAAGTAGTTTTTTTTTTTTTTTTTTTTTTTTTTCCTTTTGGTTTCGTTTTTTTTTTTTTTTTCCTGTTTTCTTTTTTCTTCCTCACTCATTCCGGTTTTCTCCTCACCTTCTTTTGGAGGGACAAATAATTTTTGTGTAAATAAACTTGATATCCATTAATGATAACCATTTAAAAAAAAGGCTGTTCCAGTATTCTGAGACTCGAGAAGTGAAAAAAAAAAACTGTCTTTGTGTCTTTTTTTTTTTTTTCTTTTTTTTTCTTTCTTGCATCATGATTTTTTTTTTTTTTTTTCCTGAACTTAAATTTTTTTTTTTAAAGAAAAGAAACTCCCTGAGGGTACAGACGAGCAAAAAAAAAAGAATAAATAAAATGAATAAATAAATAAATAGTTTAATTTGATTTATTTTCTGACGGAGCCGGTGTGTGTGTTAAAGAATTGAGTGACATTTTAAAGTCTGATTCTTTTCTTTTTTTTGTAAAATGCATAATTCCGGTATCATTTATTTATTTTTATTTAATACACAGTAACTTTCTTCTGACTTAAAATTCTTTTTTAATTTTAATTCGTTTGTCATTTAAATTAAACATGTTGGATTCGATTATTTAATCAGAATAAATAAATATGAGCTGTAATGTAACTTTAGTTGTTTGATCTCGCTTTCGAGAATGACGGCATGAATTTAAGTGCACCAGTGTGTCATACGATTACGGGAAAATCATCAACCGACTGAAGACGATGAAGCCGATTACTGTTCACACCAGCCATGGAGGATGGAGGGACGAGTGGAGCAGTGGTAGAGGATGGAGGGACGAGTGGAGCAGTGGTAGAGGATGGAGGGACGAGTGGAGCAGTGGTAGAGGATGGAGGGGCGAGTGGAGCAGTGGTAGAGGATGGAGGGACGAGTGGAGCAGTGGTAGAGGATGGAGGGACGAGTGGAGCAGTGGTAGAGGATGGAGGGACGAGTGGAGCAGTGGTAGAGGATGGAGGGACGAGTGGAGCAGTGGTAGAGGATGGAGGGACGAGTGGAGCAGTGGTAGAGGATGGAGGGACGAGTGGAGCAGTGGTAGAGGATGGAGGGACGAGTGGAGCAGTGGTAGAGGATGGAGGGACGAGTGGAGCAGTGGTAGAGGATGGAGGGACGAGTGGAGCAGTGGTAGAGGATGGAGGGACGAGTGGAGCAGTGGTAGAGGATGGAGGGACGAGTGGAGCAGTGGTAGAGGATGGAGGGACGAGTGGAGCAGTGGTAGAGGATGGAGGGACGAGTGGAGCAGTGGTAGAGGATGGAGGGACGAGTGGAGCAGTGGTAGAGGATGGAGGACGAGTGGAGCAGTGGTAGAGGATGGAGGGACGAGTGGAGCAGTGGTAGAGGATGGAGGGACGAGTGGGGTGGAGGGACGAGTGGAGCAGTGGTAGAGGATGGAGGGACGAGTGGAGCAGTGGTAGAGGATGGAGGGACGAGTGGAGCAGTGGTAGAGGATGGAGGGACGAGTGGAGCAGTGGTAGAGGATGGAGGGACGAGTGGAGCAGTGGTAGAGGATGGAGGGATAAACACTAACCACACGACACTGATCTATTAAAGCTGAAGTGGTGATTGAAGGTCTTGTCTTCTGCTGCCACTAGATGGCGCCCTTTGACTGTTTTATTCAAATCCTGTGCCATTCTTCCTTCTGTGGCATGTAGTTTTTTCTCACACACACTGCGCGAAAATATGAGTTGTGTTAAAGCAGTAAAACAGAATAAAAAACCCCTAAACAGGTTGTTTTCTGTTCGTTGCCATGGTAACTGTTTTAAGTGCAAATTGTGTGTTTTTGTTCTTGGACACTGGAGACTCCTTGGTAAAGCACGGTTTTTTTTCTTTCAAACACTGCTGTGAACAAGCCGTTGCTATAGAAACAGTAACGTATTATTGCAACTGCAATCATGCTGCATTGCATTATGGGATTGATATCATGTCATGGGCCTTACAGGAGAGTCGGTTCGAGACAGACAGAGAGAGAGAGGGGAAGAAAGGGTGTGTGTGTGTGTGTGTGTGTGTGTGTGTGTGTGTGGTGTGTGTGTGTGTGTGTGTGTACACTGACATAGTGATAAATGAGTCCTTTTCCCCAGCCGGCCTGAGTCTGCCTAACATTAATACTGAACCTGCCAGAGAGAAAGAGAGGGAGGGGGAGAGAGAGAGAGAGATGTCACGAGATGAGTTACAGAGCACATTAGAGCTGATATAAATCAGATCTTTTCTCCTGTCTCCAGTGTCAGTGTTCTAAAACTAAACCTGCAATACATCATGTGTCTGGTGTGTGTGATGTTGAGAAACAGCTAGATTTTTTTTTTAGAGAAGGCCACACCCCCATCACTGAGAATGGCAGGTACACAGGCTACACCCCTTCATGAAGACTGACAAGTACACAGGCCACGCCCCCTTTACTGAGCCTGACAGGTACACAGGCTACACCCCTTCATGAAGACTGATAAGTACACAGGCCACACCCCCTTTACTGAGCCTGACAGGTACACAGGCTACACCCCTTCATGGAGACTGATAAGTACACAGGCCACGCCCCCTTTACCGAGACTGACAGGTACACAGGCCACACCTTCTTGACTGTGGAAACGTCATAAATTGTAATAAAGACGTGTTTTCACGCAATGAGGTGTGTGTGTGTGTGTGCGCCAGCTGTCAGAAAATAAACTCATTACACTGATTACCCTTGACAGGCTCAATGTGTTCACCAACAGCAGCTTCACCTCTAATGATACAATTAATCCTTAATTAAGACACACTGTCTAATGTGTGTGTGTGTGTGTGTGTGTGTGTGTGTGTCACCAGTGCACTAATTACATTAAATGGTTAATCAAATTTGGCTCTGATGCTCTTCACACATTCCATTCACATCAC
>JBCEWE010000792.1:0-67573 GCA_039877035.1 Silurus lanzhouensis
TTTCATTCCCCTTCTCTCCAGCGCATATCTCCACCTCTCCAGGCTCTTCTCAACCTGCTCCCTACTCTCACAACATCACAATTCATCCGCAAACATCATAGTCCAGGGAGACTCCTGTCTGACCTCGTCCGTCAACCTGTCCATCACCACTGCAAACAGGAAAGGGCTCAGGGCCGATCCTTGATGCAGTCCAACCTTCACCTCTAAACCAGTCTGTCATACCTACTGCACACTTCACTGCCGTCACACTGTCCTCATACATGTCCTGCACCACCCTCACATACTTCTCTGACACACCTGACTTCCTCATACAATACCACAACTCCTCTTGGCACCCTGTCGTACGCCTTCTCTAAATCCACAAATACACAATGCAATTCCTTCTGCCCTTCTCTATACTTCTCCATCAACATCTCAAAGCAAATAAGGCATCTGTGGTGCTCTTCCTCGGCATGAAACCATACTGTTGCTCACAGATGGTCACCTCTTCTCTCAGCCTGGCTTCCACTACTCTTTCCCATAAACTTCATGGTGTGACTGATCAACTTAATACCCCTGTAGTTACTGCAGGTCTGCACATCTCCTTTATGCTTAAAGATCGGTACCAGCACACTTCTTCTCCATTCCTCAGGCATCTTCTCACCTTCCAAAATCCTGTTAAACAATCTGGTCAAAAACTCCACTGCCATCTCTCCTAAACATCTCCACGCTTCTACCGGTATGTCATCTGGTCCAACCGACTTTCCACTCTTCATCCTCTTAATCGCTGCTCTCACTTTCTCCTTACTAATCCTATCTACATCCTGCTTCACCAACTCCACATCATCCAACCTTCTCTCTCTCTGATTTTCCTCATTCATCAGCTGCTCAAAATACTCCCTCCACCTTCTCAACACACTCTCCTCACTAGTCAACACATTTCCCTCTCCATCCTTTACTGCTCTAACTTGCAGTACATCCTTTCCAGCTCGGTCCCTCTGCCTGGCCAATCGGTACAAATACTTTTCTCCTTCCTTAGTGTCCAACCTCTCATACAGCTCCTCATATGCCTTTTCCTTGGCATTCGCCACATCCCTCTTAACCTGCTGCCGCATCTCCTTGTACTCCTGCCTACTTTTCTCATCACTCTGTCTATCCCACTTCTGTTTTGCCAACCTCTTTCTCCTTATGCTCTCCTGCACTTCCTCATTCCACCACCACGTCTCCTTGTCTTCCTTTCTATTTCCAGATGTCACACAAGTACTTTTCTAGCTGCCTCCTCATCACTCCTGCATTAGTTGCCCAATCATCCAACACCTCCTTAACACCACTGAGCCTCTCTCGACCTCTTCCCTGAACCTCACACTACACTCTTCCTCCTTCAGTTTCCACCATCTTATCCTTCTTTCAGTCCCACTCTCCCTTCTTCTTTCTTCGCCTCCAAAACAATCCTACAGACCACCATCCTATGCTGTCTAGCTACAACTGTCCCCTGCCAACACCTTACAGTCGCCAATCTCCTCAGGTTGCATCTCCTGCATAGCACATAGTCCACCTGTGTGCACCTTCCTCCACTCTTATACGTCACCCTATGATCCTCCTTCTTTTAAAATAAGTGTTCACCCACTGCCATTTCCATCCTTTAGCAAAATCTACCACCATCTGCCCTTCCACATTCCTCTCCTTAAAACCATACCTACCCATCACCTCCTCTCACCTCTGTTCCTTCACCTACATGCCCATTAAAGTCCGCCCCAATCACCAACCGTTCTTTCCTAGGTACCCCATCTACCACTTCATCTAATTCACTCCAGAATCTTTCCTTCTCCTCCATCTCACAGCCAACTTGTGGAGCATAGGCACTGATGACATTTATCATCCCTTCAACTTCCACCTTCACGATCATCACCCTATCAGAAACTCTCTTCACCTCCACTACACTCTTACTGTACTCTCCTTCAGAATCACCCTACACATTTCTCTTTCCATCCACACCATGATAAAACAGTTTAAATCCACCTCAATGTTCCTGGCCTTACTCCCTTTCCACTTGGTCTCCTGAACACACAACATATCTACCTTCTCCTCTCCATCATATCAGCTACTTCTCTCCCTTTACCCGTCATAGTACAACATTTAAAGTACCAACCCGAACCTCTACTCTCCTACACTGCTCTTTCCCTGACGTCTCTGTAGACGTCTTCCTCCTCTCCTTTTCCTCCTTCGCCAACAGTAGCCCAATTTCCACCGGTACCCTGTCGGCTAACGATACCTGTGGCGGTCGTGTTAACCCGGGCCTCGACCGATCCGGTATGAAATTCTCATTTGTGATCCGCATATTTGATTTGGCACATGTTTTACGCTGGATGCCCTTCCTAACGCAAACCCTCCCCATTTACCCGGGCTTGGGACCGGCACTAAGAATGCACTGGCTTGTGCTCCCTAATGGCTGGGTTAGTTATAATAATGAGTAATATTGAATAATGTCAAATTATATTATATTGTATGTAGTTGCTACCAAAAAACAATGCCACTGTAGGGAATTGAACCCCCATCCCAATAAACCGGGGAGTACCAATACCAGTGACTTTTGCTACATAAATTGCAAAGAAAAACCTGCATAAGCAACAACATAAGTGGAAGTAGTGCTTTAAATGGACAAATTATTTTAGGAGTAATATTATAGACCAAAATAAAAAATGTAGGAACGTAAATTAAATCAATGTAAAAGTTTAATAGGTAAAAAAGAAGAGGTTTTTAATTGTTGTATTCTTATTATTCCATTTTAATATGTTTAAGTGTGATTTCATTAAAAGTTATTATCTAAAACACCAGAAGCACAAAGTAATGTTTGTTAGCTATGCAAGGTAATTATATCATGAGTGACTGAAGTGGTTGCATTGCTGAGTGCAAAAAAGTATATAATTTAGAATAACTAGTTTTGTTAGTGCAACTGCAAAGTAGTTCACATAAAATATATAGAAAGTGGTAAAAATGTAAATGTTGTTGCATGCAGTAAAATAAACTATTATTTTGAAAGTCATATTTGTACTACAAGTATGTAAATATGTTAAACTTTAATTTCTACCTTGCAGTGAACATGCACTACATACAGCAGTATTTGGCTCAGTAGAGATAAGAAAGGCATCCACAAGAACACCCTCTCCACCTCCGTTACCAAACAAAGCTGACCCGTTACAATCACACTTTTAACCTGTAGCACATCAGATGAAGAAATATGAATAGACGAATAATAGAATAGTTGTTTGAAATGGAAATGTGTTGCGAGAAGGAAAATACCTTTATTTTGAAAGTCGCAACTGGATATAAATTGTCTTTCCTTTGTCAAAAGAATTTGTTTAATATGTTCCACTTGAAATGTTTCCCTGCAGTGTATATGGAGTTAAACTAACCACAAGGATTCTCCTTCCACCTTATTTGACAAATAAGCTTAACATTTACAACCATATTTAAAACCTACAACTGGTCAGATTCCTCGATTTCTGTGTTAAAAGTATTCCATGTAAAAGACAGAAAATACCTCATGGTCACTGAAATATGTTGGAAGCACTATAGATTCTACATTGTAATGTGTTGTTTTTACATATACATGATCAATTCATGTGCCCTTTTCTGTTGTAGTTTGTTTGACATGTTGAACAACCCTCTGTCTGTAATAAACTTGCAGATTGTTGAAAACTTTAAATGTTATCATTGAAATCTCCAATGACAGCAATTGTATTATTTAGGGGTTCTAGAAAATCAAACAATTTGCCAAGATTTTCTATAAACAAAGAAATGGGATATGATGGTGGCCGATGAATTACTGCAATTAATATATTGTCATTGCATAGTTGCAAACTAAACATTCTAAAATGACATTTGGTACCTGGACAACATTCTATACCAACTGTTTGAGGTATACATGCCAACACCCCCATGTTGCTGAGCTTTTAATTCAGTTAATATAGGGTTACTGCTACTGTAAGATAAACTGCGTGGTTGACTATTAAAACTGTAACCATCAATATGTATAGTATCTAATGAGACATCTGGATGTAACCAGGTCTCAGTACAGCAATGCAGTTAGGTTGCAAATGCTCAGTATGCAAAATCAAATCTGCTAAATGATGTCTTAAATTTTGCACATTCATCAAAATACACTGAATGATTGTGTTTTGACTTTGTGGCATGGTATATTTTTAAAAGGAAATCTGGCCATGCTTTGAATTGCATCCTTGATGCTGTCTTTACAATATATAGCCTTCTCTTCAAAGTCTCGAATAATCAAACCAGCTAAACTTCTAACACGAATTAAAGCAACATATGCCTGTCCAGGTGCAAATATTTTTTGAAGGACACTACTGCTTTATCAACAGTCATTCCTTGTACTTTATGTACTGTACAAGCCCAAGCAAGTTTAAGTGGAAATTGTCGTCGTACTCCCCCTTTATTATTAACTTTTTCCTCTTCTGGTTTTATACCAGTAGAATCCATTTCAACTGCTGTAGTATATGCAGAACATTTCCTCCTTTGTGCACCAACCTGATTGTCGTCAAATTTAACATACACTGTTTGAGGGAACATGTTGTCACTGTTTGGAAAAACTATGTGTTACTGTGCCACACACCCCATTAACAAGGCCATCCATAACATCTACATTTTTGCATAGCATTACACGAGCGCTTTTCCCTAAAAGCAGTGTTTCATCTAAATATGTATTATAGGTTTTGGAATGAGGACCATTTTTCAATTCAAGTTTCCCTGTCTTGTTATTAGGTGTAAAATCTTGAGCTTCAATTGCAACATATTCAGGGCACGTTTTATACAGTTGCTGAACATTTATGCTCATTTTCCTGTCTGTTGGTTGGAAATGTGTAAAACTGAGCTGTCTTCATTGGTTTCACGGTTTCTTAATAACTCAATGTCACTGTTTAACATTGGTTCCACTTTTGTACGAATTCTTATTCTATTTAGTAACTCTGCAAACATATCTTTTTGTCTAACTACTGTTTTTAGTTCCACGACTGAAAATACAGCATAGGTTAATATTAACATAGGTTAATACCTGTGTTAATAAAGGGGTTTTCCTTTAACTGGAGGCAACTGAAAAAAATCTCCAACTGCAATGACACTTACATTTCCAAAGGGAGAAAAGTCACCAGTTTGTTTAATCTGTCTTAACCTACCGTGAATATATGCTAATAGATTGTGATCAACCATGGAGATCTCATCTATGATCAAAATCTGCAGATCACTATATTTAGCATGCAAACAATTAAGCTTTTCCTCACCCAGAGGTATGTATGGTAAACGGACATCTTTCCCAATGCTAAATGTATGATGAATAGTTGTTCCATGTAAATTATAAGCAGCAATCCCAGTAGGAGCAGTTAATAAAATATATGTTATAAAATATAAAGTATTGTCAGGATGACGACACACTGTTAATAGTAACCTTATTGCTTCATATTGAATAGCTTTAATTAAATGACTTTTTCCTGTTCCTGCACCACCAGTAATAAATATATGTAATGGATCTGGGGTTTTCTCTATTATTTTATCTAAGCACCATTGTCGAATTTGATAAAAAAAAAGATAATTGTGTATCATTTAAAGATCTAATTAAGGCCAAGCCATCGCTTCTACACATTATATTATTTTTCTTTTCCAAGTGTGCAACTTTTCCTTTAACTGATGCTAAGTCTGGAATATTTTCATTTTGTTCTTCCACTAGCTGTTTTCTTTCTTTTATTTCCTCTACACAAAGTAAATGCTCTAACTCTTGCTCTGGTCACACCAGCCATCTTCTATTACACCCTTACTGTCTATAGTCTCTTGGATATTATCTAATTCATCTGCTTCCATTTCAAATTTCTTTCTATTTAAATCAACTACTGACTTGACTGAATGTCTGGATCCATCACTAAATGTTACATGACCATTTCTGTACAATTGTTCAAATGTCTCACAGTTTAGAGATTTTAGTTCTGTATCTACACGGTATGGTAAAAACAACTGCAGACTACTTTCATAAAACCATTCTGGATTTTTTTCCTCAGAAAAGCGCACATAACGAACAACTGCAGGTTGCGTTCGTGTTCTTTTTGTGATAAAACCATATTCATTTTGTAATTTAAGTAAAATTTCATTTTTTATTTACAATGCGATATTCTGATGCAAATGTTGCCATACACATATCGTCCAAATTAACTGGTCTGTTCTTATAGCGATCTACAATACTAGTCATCCACATGTCTTTTGTTGTAAGGTTATTTGATGTTGCTCTTTGCTTCAACACATTTAAAGGAAGACTCATTTTAATGATATTGTCTCCTGTTGGCACAACACAACTTTCCTCGAACACTCTTTCAGACGCATATTTGTTACCCTGTACACAGATTCTTAAAGCACACACATCTCTATTATGTAAATAAACACTGCCAAGATTTTTCAGTGCCTCTTTTGCACTAACATTTCCCTCTTTACGTGCTTCTCTTGTGCATTGTTAACAACAATCCTATTTCTCTTTCTGACTTTGATATATAAGAAATGATATAGACTACACAAGAATATGCATCTACAACATACTGGATAACTAAATTTGCATTCCAACACTTTAATAGGTGCTTGCTATACTGATTGATCCAACCTCACTGACCTCTCTTTTCAGCACAACTTGTGTATTTCTATTTAAAGATGTATATGCAAGTTCAAAAATGGATTGATCTATACTTAAATGTTTAAACAAATGTTTCACACTATTATAATTGCAATTCTCTTCTGAAGAGCCTTCTTTTCACAGTGCATACTGTCCATTGTGAGAAATTATTGCACATGTACTACTACACAATGTCAAAAGACATGAGTCATACTGTGCAAACATTTTTTCCAATCCAGCTAAAAGACTGCTGTAGACACCACTCTCAATAAATTCACCATCAACCACATCTATATCACCACTGACAAAGTCACCATATTCAAACAAAAAGCTTTCTCCATTGGCAAATCAGGAACGGCCAACAGATTGGATTCGTGTGTAATCTTATTAGCATCTCGCAAAGCTGTGTACAACTTGTCACCTAAAACAACAACCCTGTCAAGGTCTTTGGTGTGCCATGAGAATGCATTATCAACTGTATGCTTTGCTAGACTTACTAAACCTATTGCTCCATATTTAAACTGGTCATTCCCCTGATGAAAGGATCCTCTTACACTATTTTCAAATCTGACAGAACTACTATCCTCTAACACAGCTGCGATTTCAGTACCTATACCTATAATTCAAGAACACCTTTGATTTCAACATTGCTGTCTGGACACTCTCTACCACCAGTGTGATCTTTTTGACATGTCTTTACAGAAATGCTACTAACGCTGTACCACTGTGCATCTAAAGACATCTTTAGATTTTCATATGAACCATCAAATCATTAAGACATGTGTTGAAAACCACAGACGTTCCAATATCAGAAACCAACCCAGCCATATCACGTGTGCCAAAATCAACCACCACAAAATAATTGCTATGATAAATAATGAGAATAACTGCACTGTGAAGGGTCAGCAGACACATTCCATTCCTCAACAAATATTCTTGCAGCTTTTCATACTGTCAGGCTGACGACGCAGAAGCGGAAATAACTCGATCATGTTCTTTATTCACAAAAACAGTTCAACAAACAAAACACTCATGCCGTGAAGGAAAGCAAACTAAGATATCCGCTCGAGACGAGTAATCCAAAACGAAAGTGAATGTCCAACGGAAAACTAAACCTGAACTGAAAGCAACTCCACGGCAACGAGTAATCCAACGCGGAAACAGAGTCCTGGGAACAGAACTTTTCCTGACATTTATTTCTTTAGTTTAAAATAATAATGTATATTTCTTATTTAATAAGGTGTAATCCTTCTGGAGCCACAAGAACTTTAAGCCAAGTCAAAATGAAACACAAAAACATTCTGCAAAAAGGTAATATTTCATTACACAATTACTGAACTATTATTATAACAGGATTTAGAATATTCATTCTGTCATGTAGCTAATAGAAAGAAGACTGAAGCCTGTCTGACTGGCGGAGGACCACCACCACCTCCCCTCACCCCATCTGAGGAGCTGGCTCTGTCCCTTAATACAGGGCGACCAGTGGTTGCTGGCATTCCAGGGGGCAGTTCATCACACACACCATGCACCACAAGTGATGGTAAAAAAATGGTGAAATGTTAGTTTACCTCTATGATTTGTTTTCATTTTTTGTCCTAATAAATTACTATCTGTGTCACTTAAAGGCTTTTTGAACAAGATTAATTTTAATGTAGGCTTATTTTATTTAACTGCATATGATGTACAGGCTACTGTGATCTTAGTCTGACATCTTACTCTTTTCATGGATTATCTTCTTTGATAATATTGAGAATTTAATGGGTTGTGTGTTCTTATAGATACTGATGGACGTATTGTATTATTGGACCCTCCAGAAAGAACACAGTCTGTCACAGTTCTAAGTGATTTGTTGTCAGCTACCTTTAGTTGCTTTTAGGTTTTTTTTTTGCCAGATGATGTATACTTGAATATTTCTCCTGTACGATAAAGATGATGATGACAATGAAGAGACCACATCTGCTGTGGACAATGCTGGTAGATCCACTGAGGTATGATGCATACCATTATAATGTATGGCCTCTTTTTGCATTAGAGTAACAAACTGTCATTGTCCCTTCACAGTACATACCCAGGGATTTGCCCACAGATGAGGGTCCTTCAACCTCAGCACACAATCTAAGCAGGGTAAGAATTTGTGTCCAGGTGTCCATATTTGAATTTTATTGTCTGACCAAACAATCTCATTCATTCAATTTTTTCCCACCTTCCTAGTTGCCAGCAAAGGAACTGTATAAGGTCCATCTTCAAAAACAAATAAGAAAAAGTGACATGGAGATGGACCTTCTACAGCTTCAAATGGAAAAGAAAAGACTCCTCGTTAAAAAAGCAGCACTTGAAATTGAATTAATGGAGCATCGCCTTAAGGTGAGAACTTGTCTGAATATTAATCTGTTGCATGTTAAAAGTGAGTGTGAGTGATTGAGTGAAAAAAGACAATATAAAAAAACATTTTATTCAATTTGACTTTTATTGTTTTTTAGGAAATAAAGAAATACACTGCCTGGCAGACAAGTGCAAAAAAATTAATAAAAGTAATTTTGACTGATCCTGTCTCTCAAAAGTCTTCCGTTTCTGTTGGCCTCTAAAATCTGTAGGTGTTCCTCTGGGCCATCTTCCTCAATACAAGGAGGGGGGCTCTCTCCTCTTATAGTGCCAATATTGTGAAGCACATGTATTCCACAGACTAAGGGGAAAAGCTGTGCTTGTGTAGTTATTGTACACTCTCCAAATGTCTACATAGACTTTTGGTAACACTTTACAATAAATAAGGTTTATTAGTTAACTACCTTAACATGAAATAAGGATAAATTACGTTAATGTTAACATATTTTTGTAAATGTGTTCAAAAGTAACTCTTGAAATGGTAAAGATACAGAATGAAGCAAATATTAAAATCTTGCCTTTCTAACATGAAACTTCTGTCACTGCTGTACTTAGATTTTATTCATGCATATGAGTGAATAGCAAAGTGTTCACCTTCTAAACCTTCTATTATCTACACAACCTGTAGCAGTTTCTCTACTGTAGCCTACGTCCATGTGGCTGATCTAACAGCCATGAGCAGTCATCTAACACCAAACACACTCACTGGTTCTAATCAACTGTTCTCTCAGTCTTATCTTATAATGATTCCAGGTCATAAATTTATTTGTATGATTACAGTGTTGTTTCATTTGAACCAATGTTGTTTCATTGCTTCTTAATAAGTTACTAAAGACTACTGAGAGATTTACTGAGAGCACATACCTGTGCTGACTTTCCTTCCATCGCTGCCTGAACACCAAAGAGAAGATTGAAAATGATGTTAGTTTAAACTAAATAACTCCAGTCACAGGCTACAATTAGCAAACTGTACAGTTACTACATCACTAATCACTTTCACTATTCAGATATTTACAAAGTTATTTTACAATAACATTTTATATATTATTATTATTATTTAAGCCTATGAGTTTAGAGAGAAACAAATTAAATATGACATCCTGATGTATTCTGTATTTGTTCATAAAGAAGCAAACACAAAAGTCCCCCACATACAGTTCAAGTTCACTCTGTTATTATTTTCTCTTTTCATTCTGATTTGTTTCTTAAACTTCCTGTTGCAATTCTGTAGTGAACTTCATGAGTCTCTGTACTGCAGCACAGCGTCTACTGTTCCCCTCCCCCACCCTAAACTACACCAACTTATTCCCAGTGCACTGCTGTTCCCCTCCCCCACACTAAACTACACCAACTTCTTCCCAGTGCACTGCTGTTCCCCTCCCCCACACTAAACTACACCAACTTCTTTTCAGTGGACTGCTGTTCCCCTCTCCCACACTAAGCCATTCTACTGTTCCCCTCCCCCACACTAAACTACACCAACTTCTTTTCAGTGGACTGCTGTTCCCCTCTCCCACACTAAGCCATTCTACTGTTCCCCTCCCCACACTAAACTACACCAACTTCTTTTCAGTGGACTGCTGTTCCCCTCTCCCACACTAAGCCATTCTACTGTTCCCTCCCCCACCCTAAACCATTCTACTGTTTCCGTCCCCCACACTAAACTACACCAACTTCTTTTCAGTGGACTGCTGTTCCCCTCTCCCACACTAAGCCATTCTACTGTTCCCCTCCCCCACCCTAAACCATTCTACTGTTTCCGTCCCCCACACTAAACTACACCAACTTCTTTTCAGTGGACTGCTGTTCCCCTCTCCCACACTAAGCCATTCTACTGTTCCCCTCCCCCACACTAAACTACACCAACTTCTTTTCAGTGGACTGCTGTTCCCCTCTCCCACACTAAGCCATTCTACTGTTCCCCTCCCCCACACTAAACTACACCAACTTCTTTTCAGTGGACTGCTGTTCCCCTCTCCCACACTAAGCCATTCTACTGTTCCCCTCCCCCACCCTAAACCATTCTACTGTTTCCGTCCCCCACACTAAACTACACCAACTTCTTCCCAGTGGACTGCTGTTCCCCTCCCCCACACTAAGCCATTCTACTGTTCCCCTCCCCCACACTAAACTACACCAACTTCTTCCCAGCGGACTGCTGTTCCCCCCCCCCACACTAAACTACACCAACTTCTTCCCAGCGGACTGCTGTTCCCCTCCCCCACACTAAACTTTCCAGTGGACTGCTGTTCCCCTCCCCTACACTAGGCCATTCTACTGTTTCCCTCCCCCACACTAAACTTCCCAGTGCCCAAATAAGAAACATCCTGGCCTACAGAAATATGAAACTGATTTCAGTGTAGGATTAACTGTGGAAAACAATCTGGCCATCAAAACTCAATTTAAAACGATGTTATACAGCACTGAACAATTCTTAATTAATATCATGTCAAATTAAAATGCTCATTATGTTGAGGATGAGGTCATAGAGGTTAAAATTATAAATCATTAATAAATAAAAACTTTCCCAAGGCCGCACCTGCTCGCTAATAATAAGTTATAAAAAAGTGCATAAATGGTGTGAACTCTTCCCTTTAAGGTGAAAGTCTCGGCTGTATTATGATGAGCGCGCAGTAGGTAAAGTCTCCTGTTGAACTTGTCCAGACCTCTGCTCCACTCACTCAATTCTGCACACTCAGCAGCACACGTGCGGAGAAGGGGCGGGCCTTCAATTAAGACTGCGCGATATAATATTTTGGGGAAAGGAGCTAAAATTACGGAAGTCCTAAAAGGCCATGAATGATCTGTTTTTCGTTTTCATTTTCTCCTGATCTCGATATAACGAGTTGTCTTGTCGTGATCATTAATTAATTTTCTCGTGATCTCATCATAACTAAAGTTGTTTTCACGTTATCACAAATTAATTTTCGCGTGGACGCGCGTGGACGAGACCGCATCGGCTCGCGTGGACGCGTCAGCTGCATAAATGATTATGTTTATTATATATGATGCTGCATAGAGCATTCTATTGTGCCGAAAACACAGAAAATGTATTCGTGATCACGAGGAATGTTCTAGATGCAGCATCATGGATAATACACGGGTGCGCGCCGCTGCCACAATGGTTATGGTTATTATCCATGATCCTGCCTCGAGAACATGCCGAATACACAGCAACAATTATCACGATCTCTTGTAGAAAAAATGTCCTGCATTTACATTTTAGTATATGTATAATATGCTTATATAAGTATATAATAATATATAAGTAAAATACTAAGTGCCAAAAGTATAAACATTATGCACAATTCAGATAAAATACTGGATTATAATTTATGCATAATGAAAACAATCCTTTTACAATGGCAGATTGTAAAAAGTGCCACTCATTTTAATTGTTATTTAGTTTGACTTGGTTACTTTCTGTCACTAATGTAATGTATATATTATGTAAATATCACATTTGTAAGGTAGGATCCTTAATATGAAAAAAGTGTCCATGCTGGTGATGCTGTGGTTCTTTACATGGGCTTACAGATAAATTACTATGTAATAAAGGACATACATTGCCTTTGTTCAGCTTTTGTGTGTAGCCACAGAGACTGGTAATATTCTACAGGCCATGTGAGTGACCAAAAGATGGAATGAGACATAGTTTTTATTGTACCAGGCAGCCTTGAGCATCTTCTCCACTGTGCAGGGGAGTTTTTTAAACTTTAATAGAACTCCAACTGTGTCTGAAAGGACGACTTTTTTTTTTACTAATAGATCGCTAGTTGAGAACTCCAATTCTTCTTCCTCTTCTTTCGGCTTCTCCCATTAGGGGTTGAAACATTTGATCCTGTAATCCTTGATTGTTGATCATCCGTCTCCACACCCTCTGTCCTCTACATCTGCCTCTTTCAAACCAACTACCTGCATAGCATAACCTCCCAAATACAAAACACGTACGCAATTATTAGCGAATGAGACCCATTGTATTGAAATATAAACTCAAACTGTAAGAGTAAGGCAGTGCAGAGCACTTTACAATGAAGATATACTAAAATATTTCCTTGTGTCAACAGTCTGTATGATGCAATTTGTATCAACTTCATCCTTAGAAAATACAGAATGAATTACAGGAATACAGTCAAATGTTCTGTCTCACAACACTAGGTGTTATTTTCTTTGCTGTAATAAACTTATCAACATTTTTACACTTAGTCATATGGTGTTTTATTTACTTTTGTGTGAAGTCTATAACAACACATTTTAGTATTATTGTAAATAATACCAAGCAAGTACACTGCAGGGACTTGAACCCCATCCAGGTGGTTGACCTGGAGTACCATTACCAGTGCATTTTTGCTTTTTGTTATTTATATTATCGGGAAAGCAAAAAGTTGTATTAGCAACAGCATGTGTTAATAAGGGATGCACAGTACTCACAATAACTGTTCTGTTCTGTTACTCTACAAAAGCCAATATTTTGTTCTATAGCAGAACACATTGCAAGAATAAGCTAAATGGTTACAGATGTGTTTACTATGCCAAGATCCTGCTGTTGCAATGCAAGAACAAGAAACCTTTTGTAGGAAACTATTTTAACTCCTAATGGTTTTATAAACCTGAAGCAGAATGTACATGATTATTTTGTTCATGTAAATGTAATAAATTTAAATAACAGTAGATAATTTAGATAAGTGTTTTCTTATGGTCCTTGTCTCCATCACCAAGTAACCAGAATTGTGTATGTAAAAAGCTAATGATATTTTACAAGTAGAAGAATTTACATGATTATTGAGCTACAGATTTGTAATAAGTACATTTCCAGTGTTTAAACAGATAATGACATTGTATTAATCTGTTACTGCCTTAACAGGAATCCTACAAGATAAAAGTTCGATATTTTCCTATGGTTCTTGTCTCTATCACCAAATAATTATATACTACATCAAATGCTACACCTTTCATGTCAAGTCAAATACTTCAACAAAGAATCATAGACCATTTGAATTGAAAGTTTAAATGAGCAGAAAATTCCCTCGTGTGTGCTAAAGTACACTGGCACAATATTTGTGTGTACTGAGAAATTTGTCATACGTTTTATGTACACATGGTCAAATAATGTTCCTTTTTCTGTTGTAGGTTCCTTAACATGTTGAATAAAACCCCCATCTGCCATAAAAGAGCACAGAGAATTAGACTTTAATGCATCATTATTAAAGTCTCCCACAAGCACAATGTTATTTGAAATTGAAGGCAGCTGATCAATTAACCTGCCCAGATTTTCTTTAAAACTACACAAAGGGTATGTTTGTGGTCTATAAATAACACCAAGCTAAATATCATTTTCAGGAAAATGTGTCAACAGCCATTCTAAATTAAGATTTGGAATTGTTATAATAGTGTTTGGCACTCCACATGTTGTATAAACTCCAACTCCACCGTGTTGTTGTAGCTTCAAATCATTGAAAGAAGGACATTTACTTGTGTATGCAACACAACGAGGAATACCCACAAAGTTGTAGTTTCTAAATGTACACTTTCAGGCAGATAGTGTTCTGGCAGCCATGTTTCATTTACAGCAATACATGTTGAATAGACACATTTAAATCCACTTTATGGCAACACAAACTCTGTACATTCAGTATAAACACAGAAAAGGAACTCTCTTGTACTGTCACCAATGATTCATCATGTGCCATAAAAGATGGTATTTCTTGAAGAGCTTCACAAATCTGATCATTACAGAAAATGGCCTTTTCACTAAAGTCTTTAATTGTTAACCCTGACAAACTCCTTACCCGCTCAAAGCTACATAAACCTGACCAGGTGCAAACACTTTACACTAACGACAGCAGTATCAACAGTTAAAGCCTGAACTTTATGTACTGTGCATGCCCATGCTAGTTTTAAAGGAAACTGATGGTGAAACCAGCTTTCGTACAAACGTTTTACTACACCACAAACACCATTAACTAATCCATCATCAACATCTATGTTTATAATTAACAGAACACGTGCATCTATGCCTAAAAGTTACTTTTCTGCCAAACATGTGTTATGAACCTTTACATGATGACCAGCTATTAATTCTATTTTGCCTGTTTTTTTACTCGGTGCATAATCCTCTGCCTCTATCGTTTCAATTTCCGGACATGTTTTTATCACCTGCTTCAAGTTGTGCATATGAACTTAATCATTTGTAGCATAAATGTGCAAAGATACATTATCTTCCTCAACCTTGTCACAACTTGATAATATGATTACATCATCCTTGTTTAGTGCAGTTGTTTTGCTTCTTTGCCTTAACCTGTTTAACATTTCAGCAAAATGACTGTCCTTTTGTCTAACAACCTGTGTGAGTTTAACAACACTAAAACATCTCCATAAACTCATTTCAGGTACGTCCACATACACTGCTTTTCCCTTCACAGGAGGCAATTGGAAAAAGTCCCCAACAGCAATTACACTCACATCACCAAAAGCAGACAAATCTCCACTCTGTTTCATTTCACGTAATCTTCCATGTATATATGAATTTTGCTCGCAAAGAATTAAATTTGTCCTCACCCAACGGTGTGTATGGCAACTTTACATTTGTGCCAATACTAAATGTGTTGTGAATTGTTGCAGCCTTTAAATTGTATGCTGCAATGCCTGTTGGTGCTGTTAAAGCAACACAAATATCATCTGGATTCAAAGAAATCTGAGACAATAGTCGTGAAGACTCATATTTTATTTTATATTAAATGACTTTTGCCTGTTCCTGCACCACCAGTAATAAACAAATGAAATGGTTTTGTGTTTTCTCCTCTAATTTTACCCAAACACCACTGCCTTATTTTATTAAAAACAGCCATCTGGGTTTTGTTTAAGGAATGAATGATGCTTAACCCTTTAACACGACTGCAACTTGTTGTGTAGAACTTGCAATGGTAAACTCATACGAACTGAATCCTCACCCGTGGGAATAAACTGAACATTTCTGGAACACTCCTTTAAATGCATATTTGTCAACCTATACACTGCGTCTTGTGCACTAACTTCACGATTATGCAAGTACACACTGCCTAATAAAGTGCACTCCATCCTGGTCCAATTGCTGGAGACCAATTCCACGATGCCAGATGCATCGCATGCCCAGATCTGTCATGTACCTGGACATCGCGCCGTTTAGCCAGCGCCGTGTTCTTCTCGCAGGGTCTGGTGCCTCCAGTCCCAGGGAGAAAGGATGTCTGAGAACATGATTTTTGTGTTAGGAAATAACATGTGGACTTCTCTGATGTCTGACTTCATCCGGCACATCAGATCCACCCTGTTAGTACCAGGAAGTCCGATGCTGTTCCCGCCGAGGTAAGTAATCATCACATTTGGGTCGTAGTCAATGGCGGCTCGTTTCTCATGGAGAAGCGGCAACAGGTGCTCCCATCTTCTCCCTCCTTCTCCATCCCGGATGATGTCACAGTCCAGGAACAGATTCTCATCTAGCCTGTGTGCTGGTGTGATGGTCTTGCCCAGGCAGTCCTTTCTGCTGAGCTGCACAATGGAGAACAGGAAATAATGGAACCCGCATGGAGAATTAAAAGAAAACTTCCACAGCATAGTCTCATTATCTCTGCTTTTTATTTAAAACAATTCTTTCTTTTTTAAATCTTTTTAAATCAATTAAATCTTTGTGTGTTGTGATCGTATAGTGTATAAAATGTTGCAATTTGTCAGCTTCAATAGACATTTTCAATGAGTTGATCACAAATGAGTGAAAAACTTAACAATTCAATTACTTATTAATAATTGAACTGTGTGTGTGTGTGTGTGTGTGTGTGTGGTGTGATTATTTCGATAAATGTTACTGTGTTAAGACTTTACTGTTATAGACCGGTACAGAGGTCACGTAGGTCACGAGTGAACTGTTTGTACAACCTGATGCTCGTGAGTCCCACCAGAACAGATCCAGTGCGACTGTCCCGAAGTTAACAAACAGTTTACACAATAGTACTTCATTAAACTGTAACATTTTCACATGATGAGGATCAAACAGTTTTTAAAGATCAAACACTTACACAATCTCCTTAAACTGGATTGTTCCAGTGACGAGGGGGTCGTGGAAATGATCCCGCTAGATAGGAATTATTCTACCAAATGTGTCGTTCATTACACTGTGTTTTTACCTAAATGTTAATTGATGACTCACGGTTACAGACAGTTTCTTAGGAATTGTGGGCACAAAGGAAACATGATGTGGGTTTAATTAAAGATCGCTGGTTCACATCACACCAAAATCTGATTACCACAAGTGCAAACCACAAGACCGTCCTCTGTTTTGTCTGTCGCCCACAAACAGGTGAAGGAGGCGCTTCCTGGACCGGAGCAGACGCCTCTACATAACCTGAAATCGGGAGACCGGGTGAAGTGAAGCGGTGAAGTACTTCAGAAGAAAGAGCCCGAACACCAGACGGTGGCTAAAACCTTTCCAGGTGCTCCTGACAACGCAGACTGCTGTGAATGTCGCAGAGACAGACACGTGGATTCACGCCAGCCGGTACAAACCAGTGCCAGACCCGGAACAGGGGTTGATGGGGGACGGGGAAAGTGAGAACACTTCACATAGGAACTCTGGTGTCGCTGGACCTCGTGAGGTGGGAGAAGGGCGCCGTTTAGGTGCTTAAGTCACACCTGCCCTTCAAGCACCAATAACGTCAAGAATAGGAAAGGTGTCACCAGACCAGATCTAGAACAAACAGGAGACCCGCTCCGATCCACCTGACGACACACAACCTGAGAAGGATACGTTCATTTAAGTAGTTCAGCGTTGAATTATGTTGTAACGAGTTTCACTGAGAATATTCACGATATTAACCTTCTCTTGAGCAGATTCTATCAAAATGTATCTTCATTCTGTTCTTTTTCAGTGTTGAAGAATCTCTTCTACATTTGTTTTGCCTCCTTCTCCAAGTCTTTTTAATCAGAAGTTACTGTTTTTATTCCTTTTTTGTAAAAACATTGTACAGTTGACTGAAGCTGCTATTATTCTTTCAGATTTGCACTCTTGTTTTCACGATTTCCCACCAAAATGTGCTGATCTGACCAATCACAGTCCAGAAAATCTACACTTGTGTAAAAAATGCTAATGTTTGATTATGCAGGTGCAGTACCAGGCCCCAGCTACAGGGGCGCACTCTCGAATTCAGGGATACACTGTGTAATAAAAAAGTCAGTTTTTCTGTGGTATGTAAGGACATGCCTCGAAACTTTGAGAGAAGGATTCTGGGACATAGTAGAAGGAATTTACAGTGTGGGAAACAGACTGAACATGATTTCATTCAGAACAGACATTTTTTTACTTTCTCACATACACACACTGAAGATCCCCGTCTCCAGATCTTCTCCTGTACAACCCTGAGAGAGAGAGAAAGACTTTCAACATTCCTTTATTATGACAGTTATGCAGTGTCCACCCTTTATTTATCAAAAGTGCATTTGTCCCTAATACCTACTTAAAAGGTAAAAAACTAAACCCCTTGTTTGTAGTAAAAAGGGTAGAAATAAAAGAAGTGGATGAATGGGGTGGATAAACAGATAGAAGTGTATATTAGAGCATTTTGTTTAAGAGAAGGTGTTTTATTATCAACACTACACAGAAGCCCCTCTTGCCCCCAGACCTTACAGAACTCCTGCACTCTGTGTGTCATCCTGCACTGCACAAACTCAATCTTCAGTCCGGCCTTCAAAAGAGTTCTAATGCGCTGTTCTGGATTCAGTGTTCCTCTGACTATCAGTTTATTGTTTCTCATAAGCAGGTAGCTAGTTCAGCTCGGCCTATTATAACATTAACTGTTATTAACTGTAAAAGCCCTGCCTTTCCTGATCACCCTACATAGTGCACTTCAACATTGAGTCATTTGGGACTCGTACGAGTTTCCGTTAACGACGCTGGTACAGTGTTAAAGAGGCCCCTAAAACTTTTATTAAATCGAGTTCTACACTAAAATAAGTGTAAATTAACATCATAAATTCATATAAACTCCGGAATCTTAAAGAAATGTGAGATAAAAAGATCAGTATCACCAGACTCACCTTGTGAAAAGATGATTACCTCTGAAAGTGATTTCTCTCGCCAAATGCCAGACAAAAATAGGCCCCGCCCACAAGCGCTGTGATCGGCTATACGAGTTTCTGTTAAAAACGCCGGTACAGTGTTAAAGAGGATCCTGTAACTTTAATTCTGATGTATTTAGTAAACATAAGGAAACAAGTTGTAAATCTACATTTGTGACTTAAATTTAAAACACCAGTGATCCAGCATCATAAGCAGCTCGACTCAACACTAAATGTTTAGTAGTTGATCCTGGTACAATCTGTACAAGAGTATTGGGACTCCTGAATTTTCATAGTAGCAACATTTAAAGTACCAACCCGAACCTCCACTTCTCCTCCACTTCTCCTTTCTCCTGCTGTCTCTGTTGACGTCTTCCTCCTCTCCTTCTCCCCCACTTCTCCTTTCCCTGCTGTCTCTGTTGACGTCTTCCTCCTCTCCTTCTCCTCCACTTCTCCTTTCCCTGCTGTTTCTGTAGACGTCTTCCTCCTCTCCTTCTCCCCCACTTCTCCTTTCCCTGCTGTCTCTGTAGATGTCTTCCTACTCTCCTTCTCCCCCACTTCTCCTTTCCCTGCTGTCTCTGTAGACGTCTTCCTCCTCTCCTTCTCCTCCACTTCTCCTTTCCCTGCTGTTTCTGTAGACGTCTTCCTCCTCTCCTTCTCCCCCACTTCTCCTTTCCCTGCTGTCTCTGTAGACGTCTTCCTCCTCTCCTTCTCCTCCACTTCTCCTTTCCCTGCTGTTTCTGTAGACGTCTTCCTCCTCTCCTTCTCCCCCACTTCTCCTTTCCCTGCTGTCTCTGTAGACGTCTTCCTCCTCTCCTTCTCCTCCACTTCTCCTTTCCCTGCTGTCTCTGTAGACGTCTTCCTACTCTCCTTCTCCCCCACTTCTCCTTTCCCTGCTGTCTCTGTAGACGTCTTCCTCCTCTCCTTCTCCTCCACTTCTCCTTTCCCTGCTGTTTCTGTAGACGTCTTCCTCCTCTCCTTCTCCCCCACTTCTCCTTTCCCTGCTGTCTCTGTAGACATCTTCCTACTCTCCTTCTCCTCCACTTCTCCTTTCCCTGCTGTCTCTGTAGACGTCTTCCTCCTCTCCTTCTCCCCCACTTCTCCTTTCCCTGCTGTCTCTGTAGACGTCTTCCTCCTCTCCTTCTCCCCAACTTCTCCTTTCCCTGCTGTCTCTGTAGACGTCTTCCTCCTCTCCTTCTCCTCCACTTCTCCTTTCCCTGCTGTCTCTGTAGACGTCTTCCTCCTCTCCTTCTCCTCCACTTCTCCTTTCCCTGCTGTCTCTGTAGACGTCTTCCTGCTCTCCTTCTCCTCCTTCGGCCAACAGTTTCCATTGGTACTCTGTAGGCTAACGATACCTGTGGGGGTTGTTGGTAACCAGGGCCTCGATCGATCCGGTATGAAGTTCTCTTTCGTGATGCCCTTCCTTACGCAATCCTCCCCATTTACCCGGGCTTGGGACCGCTGCTAAGAGTGCACTGGCTTGTGCAACCCTACACTGTAAAAACTATTACTATGATCTACTTAATCCTTTTTTGGTGAAGCATTTTTACACTTAAAAAAAATTGAGTAAATTTGAAAGCTGTGAAATCATTGAAATATACTTTAAAAGTTAAATAAATATGACTAAAAAAATTAAGTAGATTTAAATAATTAAATGAACTGATATCATCAATAAAATTGAGTAAATATAATTAAAATTCAATAGTAATTTGGTAGTTAATCAAAAACACTAAAAATAATTTTAATTAAAGGGGAGATGTAATTTACATGCTGTATATACAAATGTCCTATATTTAACTCTTTACTTCTAAGTAAACTGTATTTACCATTCAGTCCATGAGTACAAAAACCAAAATGAAAAACACCACCACATCATTTTAAACATTTATTTGTCAAATTTGATCATGACTACAATTCAAAAAAACCTAAATACAAATTTCAGCCACTAAAGTTATACATTAATACATTTATATGCCACGTTAGACCAGTGACATGTCATTAACCAACCTGGCTTACTTTAAAAATGACAACATTGAAAAAATGTAAATTTTAGCTATCATCTTGAACACAAATAGGTTGATCAGCAACATCCTGAAGACACAAATATGAAGAATAACAGGTTAGAGCTAATATTCATGGCAATTACAAAGGAAATAAAATGTACACACAAACGTGACTGACTGATAAAACATTACAGTTTAAAAACATCTTGCTGAATTCTTCATAATTTCTTTGAGTCATAAGAATGACAGACAAATAATTGAATTAACAACTTTTGAACTTTGCACTTATACAGAGACACCAATAATGTAGACTTTTTACACGCAGTTATATTGTAGTTTGGACAATTAAGTTACGACATGATGTGAACTCGATGAGAGACGTCGTTCTTTTAACGGACCATGACGCTGCAGCCCACCGGGATTTGTCCCATTAACGTTATCTGTTACATCAGTCTAGTTAACTTACAATTGCTGCACTAACTTAGTTGTTATTTTCTGCATTTAACTTTCTCACACGTGACTTTATATGCCCACTACCCAAGTAAATAACAATGACGAAGCCAACACAGCGGTAATACAGCCTCCCCTCCCCTCCCTCTTCATATACACTAGGGCACACCAACATTACGCTGATATTCGGTCCATTTTAAATACATTTTTAAGTTGTCGTGCTGTAAAAACCGAATTTTAGCTGAACATTCAGTGGTTTGAAAAAATACAGTCACCGTGATGCTAGAAATGCTGGCACCTTTCAGAAAGTTACCACAGAACAGCACTGCTGCAAACATCTGTTCAGTCAGACAGGTTTTATCAAATAATAAACATATAAATAAAACATTCAACAAATGATTATTAACAACATTTAAAATAAAAGTAATAACACAAACTAATAAACATCAACAAATTCATCTCAGACTAAAACATAAAGTGCTTGTGGAGGTCATGTGAGGTTACTGTTCATCCAGCACTCCTCACTCTCCTTTATGGACAAAGTAACCCAACGTTTTAGTTACGCTCCAAAGCAAAATGCCTTCAAATCAACATGTTCATGATTCAATTACAACAATTACAAATATAACAGTAATAATAAAGAAACAGGAACAAAAAAGAAATTGTAATAACAATTGTAACTGTAATATAAAGAAAATATAATTACAACAAACAAACAATATATACACATACATACATATATAAAATAAATATAAAAATAAAAGTACTCAGTGTCACAAAAATTTATTAGCATATACAGTGGTACCTCGACATATGAGTGTACTAACATAGGAGTTTTTTGAGATACTTGGGTCACTCGGTCGATTTTTTGCTTTGATACGCGAGCAAAAACTTGAGATATGAGCTCGAGACGCTGCTGCAAGATGCCGAATCAAAGCCAGAAAGCGAAGATTGTGTGGAAAATTAAGACAGTGTTTCATTAGAGGGAAAATGAGAGCTGTTTCTTTAAGGCTACTTTCTCTGGGTATTGAAGTCCAGAGTAAAGTGCATTATGGGTAGTGTAGTGCGGGAAAGAAGTGTGTGTGCTGGATGTTTTTCCTGTGTGTGATTTATATGATTAGTGTTCTGCAGTGCGGTCGGTTAATCCAAGTTTATCCACCTGGGAGTTATATTATACTGTAACCCTGCAAATCTATCTTCATAAAAACAAGTAAAGTGCTTCTGCATCGGCTAATGTTCATCTCATCATTCCACCAGCATCAACTAACGAGTTGTTACACTGCAGCCAGGAAAAGTTCAAGCAGATCAGTAACAATAAGCAAAGAAGAAAAAGTAAAACTTTTAAAGTTTAGAGATACCTAGTGTGCAGGAGTGATTAGTAAAAAAAACTGTTTTACCTCTGCCTCCGCTTATCATCTGTGTCAGTAGGTGTGTGTAAGTGTGTAAGTGAGTGTCTGTGTGTGTGTATATGTGAGTGAGTGAGTGTGTGTGTGTGTGTATATGAGATTGTGTGTATGTGTGTGTGAGTGCGTAAAGCCCTATTCGGACGGCACTAGTTTTACAGGGGGTTGATATCATACAAAAGCCAAGATAAAAACGTTTAAGATTCACTGTTCAAGCTGACTTTGAGATTTTAGTCGGAAATCATCTCTTTTTGTTTCTCCTCAAAATTTAGTAGAGGTTTTCCTCAATATACTCCAAACCAAAAAACTCTGTGTCTCTCGTACACTTTTCTCGCGTGAGCAGTGTATCTGTGTGCATCCTTCAAGTGAGCATATTTGATCAGTTCTTCGGGTCTGAAGTGAACCAGAGGCGTGAAGTGCAGAGGCGTTAAGGACCTCAACTGGCTTGAGCTGTGTATTAGAGCAATGAGGAACATACAACTTCAGCAATCTGCCATAATACTTCTCGGGCTGCTTTTCTTTAGAGAAGCCGGCGTACCTAATAATGCAGGCTTGCCGACAGTTCTTGTTGAATGTACCCCATGTTGTTCAGCAGGGGGTGAACGTTTTGACCTTTAGCTTGACGGCCATAGACGATGCAGTATCTCGAGGCAAAATCGGCAAGACACAATTTTTCAAAGTCCGGTGTTTCAGGCCTTGCTCTGTACTTTTCCACGATTCCTGACATCCACACGTCCTCAGAATCTGGGTTTTTGTAATTCAATGCACTAAGGGGAAGACTCATTTTCAATGCGTCATCATCAGTTTGTATGAACACGACAGCACGTGAACACTTCTTCAGAGGTAAGCTGCACGTGCGTGCCACAGACTCCTGAGCGCTCACTTGTCTGTGTTTAGAATAAGCCTGCATTATCTGTTTCATTTCATCTTTTTCGTTAACATTAGTTTTACGTACATCTTCTACCACAGTTTTCAGCAGGTCGTTCATCTCATGTTCAGACTTGGATATATAGGGCAGAACGGATCAAGAATGTACTGAATGTCCGGTGACCCAACACTCTTTTGGGTTACGTTTTGGCATAACCACATTGCTGGTAGAAAGTGCCTCAGCGTACTTCATGTAGCATTGCATGCTCAAATTGCACCTTTCTAGTAGCTTTTGGGGTCATTGAGGACGTTCCACACAGGCTTCAGCTTTTCTTTGGCTTCCGTGGTAATCCTTTCCTACATTGTCACATTTTTTGCCTTTCCTTGTTTCTTTCCTTGTGTCTTATCTTGCTGCTCTTCGTCGCTGGGAGGAGGGGGCCTTGGATTGTTCAGTTCAGACATGGAAACCATCTGCATAACACGTGTCCTTTCTTGCAAGACTTTGAATGGTTTTCGGCTGTGCATCTGAACCCTGTCACAAGTTTGTGCAGTACAGGGTCTGTACTGGGGTCACGCATTTGGCACGTTATGTTACCGGTAAATGAATTAACATACTTTGTCATCTGGATCATTCTCAAACACAGGTGCATCTTTCACCCAGGCTAGCAAGTGAATATCAACCCGATAAAATAGTCCACTACTTCACTGATAGGTTGAGCATCTGACAAGAGCGGATCTCTAAATAGTGCATCTACTCTTTTTTCGAACATGTGCATGACCGTGACAGGGTTGCTTCTGAGAATCTCACATTTTGTAGTCCAGTCTAGATCCTCAAACTGGACCAGCTCACCCTGTTGAGCTTTGATAGCCGTTATTACTTCTGGCCATCACACTTGAGCTGCACTGAAAGTACAGAAACAGGTTGCACGCCTAACTGCCTGATCATGGCCTGCAGATCTTTTAGCATTTTCTCCAGTATGCTGGCGTACCTCTGAGGGGTTGCATAATTGTCATGTCTCTAACAGTTTCTTGGAAATTCTGCGTCCAACTCTAATCACAGGATTGCCTTTTTCGCAAATAGATAGACATGCTGTTTCTAGCCATGTTCGTTTCAGTGACAAACTGCGCAAAAAAATGTCCACACAAAGCCTAGCATTGAAGTACATGCTCGGCAATATGGCACTGTTCTCGCCTCGTCGATCGTGTTTCTCTCCAGTAGAAAAATTGCAAAGGAAATGCCATTGACTCAGTTTAAACTTCAGCAATCTGCCATAATACTTCTCGGGCTGCTTTTCTTAGAGAAGCCGGTAATAATGCAGGCTTGCCGACAGTTCTTGTTGAATGTACCCCATGTTGTTCAGCAGGGGGTGAACGTTTTGACTCTCGGATTCAGGAGGCAAAATCGGCAAGACACAATTTTTCAAAGTCGGTGTTTCAGGCCTTGCTCTGTACTTTTCCAACGATTCCTGACATCCACACGTCCTCAGAATCTGGGTTTTTGTAATTCAATGCATAAGGGGAAGACTCATTTTCAATGCGTCATCATCAGTTTGTATGAACACGACAGCACGTGAACACTTCTTCAGAGGTAAGCTGCACGTGCGTGCCACAGACTCCTGAGCGCTTACTTGTCTGTGTTTAGAATAAGCCTGCATTATCTGTTTCATTTCATCTTTTTCGTTAACATTAGTTTTACGTACATCTTCTACCACAGTTTTCAGCAGGTCGTTCATCTCATGTTCAGACTTGGATATATAGGCAGAACGGATCAAGAATGTACTGAATGTCCGGTGACCAACACTCTTTTGGTTACGTTTTGGCATAACCACATTGCTGGTAGAAAGTGCCTCAGCGTACTTCATGTAGCATTGCATGCTAAATTGCACTTTCTAGTAGCTTTTGGGGTCATTGAGGACGTTCCACACAGGCTTCAGCTTTTCTTGGCTTCCGTGGTAATCCTTCCTACATGTCACATTTTTGCCTTTCCTTGTTTTCTTTCCTTGTGTCTTATCTTGCTGCTCTTCGTCGCTGGAGGAGGGGCCTTGATGTGTTATCCAGGTGTCAGACATCGGAAATCCAAATCTGCATAACACGTGTCTTCTTGCAAGACTTTGAATGGTTTCGGCTGTGCATCTGAACCTCTGTCACAAGTTTGTGCAGTACAGGGTCTGTACTGGGGTCACGCATTTTGGCACGTTATGTACCGGTAAATGAATTAACATACTTTGTCATCTGGATCATTCTCAAACACAGGTGCATCTTTCACCCAGGCTAGCAAGTGAATATCAACCCGATAAAAATAGTCCACTACTCACTGATAGGTTGAGCATCTGACAAGAGCGGATCTCTAAATAGTGCATCTACTCTTTTTTCGAACATGTGCATGACCGTGACAGGGTTGCTTCTGAGAATCTCACATTTTGTAGTCCAGTCTAGATCCTCAAACTGGACAGCTCACCCTGTTGAGCTTTGATAGCCGTTATTACTTCTGGCCATCACACTTGAGCTGCACTGAAAGTACAGAAACAGGTTGGCACGCCTAACTGCCTGATCATGGCCTGCAGATCTTTTAGCATTTTCTCCAGTATGCTGGCGTACCTCTGAGGGGTTGCATAAATTGTCATGTCTCTAACAGTTTCTTGGAAATTCTGCGTCCAACTCTAATCACAGGATTGCCTTTTCGCAAATAGATAGACATGCTGTTTCTAGCCATGTTCGTTTCAGTGACAAACTGCGCAAAGAAAATGTCCACACAAAGAGCCTAGCATTGAAGTACATGCTCGGCAATATGGCAACTGTTCTCGCCTCGTCGATCGTGTTCTCTCCAGTAGAAAATTGCAAAGGAAATGCCATTGACTCCAGTTTTGGAACAAAGGAAATCCAACAGGCTTATTTCCTTGGGCAGGGGCAATGCTGAATATTCCTCTCTATATGACAGCATTTCCAATATCAGGTGGTTGCAAACATGTGTTGAGAGTGAGACCAGGCCTCAGTTCATCCTGTTCTTCTGTGCTGACATGCTGTTCCTCATTCAACTCATCAATACTGACCTGTTTGGGCTTCTGTATTTCCCTTCTGTCATCAGCAAGGCTTTCAAACTGGGCAGTTACATCGATGGATACATCTTTGTATTGAGAATGCATTTCTTTCAGTTTATGCAAAGCTGCCAGCACGTTGTGCATATTGACGGTGTGAAAGTGCTGGTAGCCTTTGAACTTAAGATTTCTCTTAAGTTTAACTTGCAGTATCTGTGATTCATTGTTTGGTCTTGGCAGACAGTTCGCAATTGCTTCCACCTCAGAAGGCACACATATGATTGCACCATGAACAGCTCTCTGTTGCACAAATGGCAAGAATTTGGATATGAGCTGCATTTCCAGTACATTCAATTCCGAAAGTTCTTTGGGGATAGGTGCAAGTGCTAATTTGTTTGCTACTGCAATTGAAGGCATCTGGCCTCTCATCAAGTAACTGTCACAAGTATGGCAGATCCATTCTTGTCGTCTCTCTTCAGGAATCAAACAAGGAACTGAGAAAGAATGATCACAGGCATGAATATATCTGCCTGTCTAGCATAAAAGTACAATGTGTTTTTTAGGTACTTTGCTTGGTTGCAAGACTTGAATTGATTGGGAAACAGGGTCCTGTTACAGACTGTGCAGACACGGGTTGGTTCTTCTTGAATTTTACAATGGAACGCACCAATGGCAGCCTGCATCACGGTGTTGACCACGGGCATGTTTACATTATCAAGCTGACCTGCTAAACGGCTAACACAAATTAACTCTTGGTATTTTTGCCTGATTTTAAATGCACATGTCAACTTGTGAATAATGGGCAAAACATTGTTAACATGTGTTTTGCTTTTCTGTAGAGTACAGCAGAGTATGTGATGTGCTCTAAAGTCTGGGTCCTGGGTGTACCTTCTGAACATATGTGCTTTCATTTTAGACTGGAACTCAGAGTCTGTTCTATACCTCCTAACTATGTACGGTTTGATTTTAGTTTGGAACTTCATGTCTGTTCTATACCTCGTGACAACATACTGTTTCATTTTATTACGGAAGGAAATATCTATTATTTCATCACCATATACACCCTCTGTGTTCTGGTACTGATCTTGTGTATGGTATCTTTTGACCATATGTGACTTATTTTTTTCCTGAAACACATCATCTGTCCTGTACTTATTGCGCAGATATTTTCTTTGTACTTTTTGTTCACAGCTTGAATTTAGTTTTGTCTACTGCAAACAAGAATCATACTGTTTCTTTGCATATTGCCTTTTAAAAAAAATTTTGACTTCAAGGCATGCTTTTAGTCACATTTTTACGGGCTTCTTTTCTATGTCGTACCTTATTTCCCCTCATGCTTTAAACAATCCACTATTGTCCCTGTCCGAAGAAACCCCAGCCCGCCTGCCTCAATGACTACCGCCCTGTAGCTCTGACCTCAGTAGTGATGAAGTGCTTTGAGAGACTGGTCAGAGACTTCATCACTGCCTCACTACCGGACACACTGGACCCACTACAGTTTGCGTACCGTCAGAACCGTTCGACTGAGGACGCGATTGCACATCTTCTCCACACTACAATCAGCCACCTGGACCAAAGAAATGGGAATTACACAAAGATGTTGTTCGTGGACTACAGTTCAGCGTTCAACACCATAATTCCCTCCTCACTCACCTCTAAGTTGGAGGTCCTGGGACTCAGCCTGCCGCTGTGTCAATGGATCTCAAACATCCTGACGGACAGACCACAAGCTGTACGGGTGGGAAAACACACCTCATCCACCCTCACCCTCAACACTGGAGCTCCCCAGGGTTGTGTTCTAAACCCCTGCTGTACTCACTGTACACATATGACTGTGTGGCCACTTCCAACTCCACAACCATCATCAAGTTTGCTGACGACACCGTTGTGGTGGGCCTGATCTCCAAAAACGACGAGATGGCCTACCTACAGGAGGTCAAAAACCTGGAGAGATGGTGCCAGGAGAACAACCTTCTCCTGAACGTCAGCAAGACTAAGGAGTTGATTGTGGACTTCAGCACGAAGCAGGAGCGGTCATACCAACCGCTAAACATCTGCGGGACTCCAGTGGAAAGAGTGGACAGTTTCCGGTACCTGGGTGTTCACATCACACAGGACCTGTCTTGGTCCTGTCACATCAACACCCTAGTGAAGAAGGCCCGGCAGCGTCTGTACCATCTGAGACGCTTAAGGGACTTTAAACTACCCTCTCAGGTGCTTAAGACTTTTTACACTTGCACCATTGAGAGCGTTCTGACGGGTAGCATCACTTCCTGGTTTGTGAACAGCACCATGCAGGACAGATGAGCCCTCCAGAGCCCATCCACACTGAGCTCCCTGACCTGCAGGACATCTACGGCACGCGGTGCAGGACCAGAGCCAGGAAAATTGTGAAGGACCTCAGCCATCCCAACAATGGACTCTTTTCTCTGTTGCGTTCGGGGAAACGCTTCCTCTCCCTGAAGGCGAACACAGAGAGAATGAGGAGGAGCTTCTTCCCGCAGGTCATTCGGTGTTTAAACCAGGAAACACCCAGGATCTAAAAACTGGCCCACTCTCTCCATCATCACCCTTTTTCCCCTGCACAATCACACTTTTCGTGCTACGGCACATTATACAGTGCACAGCACAGTGCACTTTACATTTCATCTTTTCTTTTCCATATTTATTTCATATTTTTTTTATATTCTTATTTTTATACCACACCATTCCGCACAAGGACACTTTACACCACACCTTACTGCACATGGACACTCATGGACCATGCCTAACTTGTTTACTGTTGTTTACTGGGTAACTGCACGATGCCATAAACATTTTCTGTGTACATTTTCTGTGTATATGTATGTATATATACATATATTTATGTATCTTTATATCTTTATTTATCTGTCTTCTTTTTCTTATTATATTTTTCTTTAAATTTTATTATATTTATATTTTTATTCTCCTTTTACCCTATTTTATTCCCTCATGCCGGACCGTCGTTAAAAGCATTTCACTGCATGTCGTACCCTGTATGTATGTGTATGTGACAAATAATAATTTGATTTGATTTGATTTGATTTAGGTTTGAAAGCATTTGGGCTCCTATCTGACCAGTAGTTTCAGGCTTTTGTGCTTTTACATTGTACTGCACTACACTCTTTGCTAGTAGACTGCTCTGTTTGAAATGACACAGGCATTAACTCATGAGGCAGCATCACCATCAATAGTCTAATAATCATGTCTGTTAAACTGGTAAAAGTTAACAGAACTGCCTTTCCATTAGGGACAGGTAAACCTTCAGCAGACCTGGAATGAGAATCAAAAAAATCCATATTGTCCAGAGGAGTTTCTGAAGAGAGCAATACACTCTGGACTTACAATAAGGAGTGCATGCATGACACCTGTTATTAGACACTCTGTCAGTCTTTCACCAGGATTCCTCAGAGAACCCACTGGATCTGAGGCATCCCAACATTGCTTCGGATTTCACAACACTGTATGTCTGGTTACATGTTGTGACACGCTCTGGCACCTCCTCCAGAACTCCATCAGGGTCCTGTGTTGTCCTGGTATGCCAGAAACTGCAGTGCTACACATGTACACTGAGTGTTTCGAGAAAAGTTGTCAGACCTTTTTTGCATCACCCTGGCAATGAGATGCTTGGACAGATATGACCCTGGGCACACTGACACAGGCTTGGAGATGTTTCTGCTCACCACTGTTGGCCTCTCCAATTTGCAAGTATAAATTAATCAAATTAGGCTCCTGACTAAAAAATAATTAAAGTAAGTTTTAAGATACACAGAACACACTATAAACACCACACACAAGTGATTCAGATGTGTATGATAGCAAATTTTTGCAAAATTAGCAGCATGCTGTGAAAAATCTGTTCCTAATCCGAAAACTGAAGTTTAACATTACATGAGAAAAAAAACGGCAATTGTTATCGCACATATTTCTCTGTGTGTATATGTGGCAAGTGTAATGGTGTCACACTACATTATTAGAGTTACAATTGATCAGTGGCATTGAGGTGTGAGTTTTCTTTCTTTATTTTGAAATTTATATTGGCGATTACATGAATGATGCACGGTCACGTGGTCACAGGTAGAATACTCTCATGTGTACGCGCGAAGGTAGAGATGACGTCATTTCCGTGCGCCCTCTCTCTTTTGCCGAATGCGATAGCGATGAGAGGTATGATTTATCAGCTCTTCGGGAAAAGTTTTAGAATATAATAAATACTAATCGGTTAAGGAATTTTTGTGTTAAACATGATTATTTGTTCATTTTTCGTTTGATTTACGGTTAGTAAGTTATTTAATGAATGTAATATTGTGTATAGTTAATTTCATAATTATTTCAGGTAATGGCCGCCATTACACGTGCGGCATCCTTTAGTTAAATTGAGTAAAATGAATAATTTCATTGCTATAAATTTGGTTAATTAAAGATGCATTTTATTTCAATGATCCATGAGAAGTTCCATGTATCCATGTATTTTTTTGTTAAATGAATATACAGTACATTAAAAGAATATGTAATGATTGACAGGCACGGCTAGACCAGAGATTCGCCATTTAATTATCTGATGGTGTCTGTTTCAATACAGGTATGTAATTGGATCATTGGTATGTTATTTTTCTGTACTTTTCTTTCTTTCGATGTTATATTATTATTATTATAGTTAAGAAATTGTCATTTCCGTGCGCCCTCTCTCTTTTGCCGAATGCGATAGCGATGAGAGGCACGGCTAGACCAGAGATTCGCCATTTATTATCTGATGGTGTCTGTTTCAATACAGTGATTGGAGAATACAGAAGCTGGAAGTAAATCATACGACAATTGTACCAACGTGTGGAGTCTTTTCATTTAAAAACATACACAACGCAGAGCGAACCCACTACATATATACATATTATAAAACACACATACCTGTGCAGTGTGCTATTGGGTATCATCTTTTACTTGTTGGTTTCCATGTTGTGTGGTAACAGGAACTCTTGTTGTTGATGGCTAATATGGGCAGAAGCAAAGCATCTCACAGCTTCAAATGTGACAACTGAGAGTGAACTATATTTTCACTTATTAACTAGAACTGTGTTACATTTCAGCCAAGACACTTAAACTGTTAATCATGAACAATGTAAACAATAGCAGTGATGTGGGGTTTTTTATGGCATATATTTACTGTGAACACGTACCTGTTCGATGTGGGAGCAAACACTTTTGTCCTCAGTGTTGATGGGGATTGTTGATCCATCCGCCTTTCTCCATCATCCTTCTGATAACACGATGTTTTTTTCTCCAATGTTATTTCAGTTACCCTTTAAACCCAATGTGAAAATGTTGCATTAGTACCTTAACCATGGTTGGTGGGCTGCTCTGCACATCTGCCAGGTCCAGTTTCTTCCAGCGGCCCTCAGTAGCCTCAGAGCATTTTCCTTTTGAATATAAAATAACTTGAAGATTAGACAATAACGTTTAGAAATAACAAGATTAACTTTCTTTGTAGTATATGTGGCACAAATGCATTTACTTAGACAGCAGTTAACTTTTTTTTTCTGTTCTTATTGTTATCAGAAAATTCTGTTTTCTATTTAAAAATCTTTCCATCAATAAACTGTTTTAAAGGTACAAATCATACGTACAGTCATCACGATATGACCTACAAAATTTAATATAAAAGATTATTGATCACTTATTTTATTTGATTACTTAAGACACACACTTCAAGTCACTTTCTGCTGTAAGTGGATGAAACCTGAAAAAAATTCTAAACAGCTCAAAGAAAACAATTCGTCACAACAACGGAAACAACGGAATCTGCTGGTAATATGACCTACAATATATAATAAATCTAACCTACACTAATCTAATCTAAATAACTATTCTAAAACTTACCTACAGAAAAATCTAAAATCACTAATCTAGACTACTGTAAATATAGTTAGACCCTAAGTAATAAAATGCAAGAAAAATTTATAACAAAAACGATGAATTTCTCTGTATGTGTCAGGGAGCTACCTGTTCCTTCTCCTGTGCAGGCCACGCCCGCTCGTAGCTCATCCCCAGGATACTAAGCACTCACACCTGAACCTCGTTTACTCACTCATCACCTAACCCATATAAGCCCCTCACCTTCATTCACACTCGGTCAGTTATTGTTCATGGTTTTGCTGCCCATCACACGCTTTCCCGTGGACTGTTCAGTACCGCGCTTCTTCCCTAGCGCCCTGTGGATCTATACACCGGCTACCCGTTTGTTTGTGTTCATGCACCGTGGACTGCGCTGCTGCTGCGCCACACCAGATTATTTACCCCTTTTCGTGTCTCAAATAAACTATCTTTTACTTTCACTTCGGCTCTCGCCTCCAGATTCCTCGCATAACAGAATAACTGACCTAATGAAAACAGTAAGGAGCTATTTTCCGGCTCTTACCTAGAGATGGATACCGGACCCAGCAGCTCCTCCGACCCGGTTCAGGATCTCGTTGCCGCATTAAATATTACCAACAAAATGAATTAATCCACAACTTTAACAATGAACAATACTATTGGTATTAACTATTGAAAAAAATCTAATTATCATGCAAATTATCATGCAAGTCATGTGAAAAAATGTTTGGTGAACTACTTCTTAAAAAATGTAAACACGCAGCTTTAATCTGTAATATTCACCAACCTACACTTCAACGCTGTCTTTTTAAAGATGCACGCGCAGTGCACGCGCTGGCCACATTCCGAGCGGCTGTGTAATTAACGTTACTTTAGTATTTTCGCGCGGTGGTTACAGTTTGACGGTGTATTCAGTCAAAACTTGTGCCCTCGGTGTAAGACAGTTTTATTTGTCTCCCATGTCCCGTTTTTTTTTCTTCTCGATTGTTTTGCCTCCTATATCCCGTTTTTTTTTCCCTTCCTTCCAACATCTCGCGAACCACATCTCGCCCCTCCCCGGCAATCCGGTTTTACAGATCTAAAGTGCAAAATACCATTTTAGATGTTGGTTTCCAACATGAGGTGTTCAAAGCTACAAACCGTCCAAAAGATGTTTATGTAAAGACAAGTTTAAAAGTTCCTAACATGTTCAAAGTAATATTAATTCAAGGAAACAAATATATGCCCTAATTAATGACCTTAATCAGTAGATGTTCAAACCGTCTTCAGTCCACGAGCTTCAGCAAAGTGTGGGGGAGGGGAGTTGTGCTTTATTGCGCATGCCCAATGAAATGTCTCAAACATTTCGAGTAATATTACTTAATTTTTATTAGTAATCTCAAATATGTATTTTAACATTTTACCAATAATTAACTATTTTTAGTAAACTCAATATTTTAGTCAGATTTAAGTAAACATACTAGCATTTTTCTAGTGAAGTTTACTATTTGACTATTATTTCAACAGAGAATCAGAGACCATTTTATTTTAAGTTTAAAAGAGCAGAAAATTCCCTCGTGTGTGTGTGTGTGTGTGTGTGCTAAAGTGTACTGGCACAATATCATATGTTTTATGTACACATGGTCCATTAATGTTCCTTTTTCTGTTGTAGGTTCCTCAACATGTTGAATAAAACCCCTATCTGCCATAAAAGAGCACACAGAATTAGACTTTAATGCATCATTATTAAAGTCTCCCACAAGCACAATGTTATTTGAAATTGAAGGCAGCTGATCAATTAACCTGCCCAGATTTTCTTTAAAACTACACAAAGGGTATGTTTGTGGTCTATAAATAACACCAAGCTAAATATCATTTTCAGGAAAATGTGTCAACAGCCATTCTAAATTAAGATTTGGAATTGTTATAATAGTGTTTGGCACTCCACATGTTGTATAAACTCCAACTCCACCATGTTGTTGTAGTTTCAAATCATTGAAAGAAGGACATTTACTTGTGTATGCAGCACAACGAGGAATACACACAAAGTTGTAGTTTCTAAATGTACACTTTCAGATGCAGATAGTGTTCTGGCAGCCATGTTTCAGTTACAGCAATACATGTTGAATAGACACATTTAAATCCTCTTTATGGCAACGCAAACTCTGTACATTCAGTATAAACACAGAAAAGGAACTCTCTTGTACTGTCATCAATGATTCATCATGTGCCATAAAAGATGGTATTTCTTGAAGAGCTTCACAAATCTGATCATTACAGAAAATGGCCTTTTCACTAAAGTCTTTAATTATTAACCCTGACAAACTCCTTACCCGCTCAAAGCTACATAAGCCTGACCAGGTGCAAACACTTTACACTAACGACAGCAGTATCAACAGTTAAACCCTGAACTTTATGTACTGTGCATGCCCATGCTAGTTTTAAAGGAAACTGACGCTGAAAACCAGCTTTCGTACAAACGTTTTCCTCTTCTACATATACAGGTGTAGAATGGAGCAATTTTTCTGCCTCAAATCAACATTGTTTTTGTCTTTTCAATCCCACATGACTATCATCACACTGAACGTATACAGTTTCAGGTAACTTCTCTTTAGATGAGCGTACGATATGAGTAACTACACCACAAACACCATTAACTAATCCATCATCAACATCTATGTTTATAATTAACAGAACACGTGCATCTATGCCTAAAAGTAACTTTTCTGCCAAACATGTGTTATGAACCTTTACATGATGACCAGCTATTTATTCTATTTTGCCTGTTTTTTTACTCGGTGCATAATCCTCTGCCTCTATCGGTTCAATTTCCGGCCACTTTTTTATCACCTGCTTCAAGTTGTGCATATGAACTTGATCATTTGTAGCATAAATGTGCAAAGATCCATTATCTTCCTCAACCTTGTCACAACTTGATAATATGATTACATCATCTTTGTTTAGTGCAGTTGTTTTGCTTCTTTGCCTTAACCTGTTTAACATTTCAGCAAAATGACTGTCCTTTTGTCTAACAACCTGTGTGAGTTCAACAACACTAAAACATCTCCATAAACTCATTTCAGGTACGTCCACATACACTGGTTTTCCCTTCACAGGAGGCAATTGGAAAAAGTCCCCAACAGCAATTACACTCACATCACCAAAAGCAGACAAATCTCCACTCTGTTTCATTTCACGTAATCTTCCATGTATATATGCCAATAATTTATGATCAACCATAGATATTTCCTCTATGATTAGAATTTAATTTGTCCTCACCCAACAGAGTGTATGGCAACTTTACATTTGTGCCAATACTAAATGTGTTGTGAATTGTTGCAGCCTTTATATTGTATGCTGCAATGCCTGTTGGTGCTGTTAAAAGCAGCACAAATATCATCTGGATTCAAAGAAATCTGAGACAATAGTCGTGAAGACTCATTTTATATTAAATGACTTTTGCCTGTTCCTGCACCACCAGTAATAAACAAATGAAATGGTTTTGTGTTTTCTCCTCTAATTTTACCCAAACACCACTGCCTTATTTTATTAAAAACAGCCATCTGGGTTTTGTTTAAAGGAACAAATTATGCTTAACCCTTCAACACGACTGCAACTTGTTCTGTATAAACTTGCAATGGTAAACTCATACGAACTGAATCACCTGTGGGAATAAACTGAACATTTCTGGAACACTCCTTTAAATGCATATTTGTCAACCTATACACTGCCTCTTGTGCACTAACTTCACGATTATGCAAGTACACACTGCCTCATTTTTTTAAAGCTTGTTTGGCATCGACATTACCCTGAGTTGTAGCTTCCTGTTCAGCATTCGCTAATAATAAACCCATTTCCCTTTCAGATTTTGAAATGTAAGAAATTATATAAACAATACATGCATAAGCATCAGTTACATACTGAATATCCATATTGGCATTCCAGAATAAAAGAGCTAATTTATTATACTGATTAACCCACGCTTCATTTAATCGCTGTTTCAACACAATATGCGTGGTATTATTTACACGCCTATATGCCATTTCAAATAACTCCTGATTTATTCCTACACTTTCAAACACACTTTCTACAGACTTGAACTTCTCTTCTAAAACAGCTGCTTTAACTGCTGATGTTATATTCTGAACATAATCCGCCTTCATTTGGTTATTTTCACATGTACTTTCACCAGATCCTTCTTTCTCAGACTCATCTTCCACTTTCCTTCAGCAAATAAAAGTTCTGCTGGTTGGTGGTTTAGGAAACTTAAAACGACAAACTGTATTTTTCTATTTACATGTTTTAGAATGGTGTTTACTGTGAAATTGCACTGATGTAATAATATTGTGCAATTCCTCATTTTCACTAGAAACCTCACATGTAACATATTTGTCAACAAACTCAACAACTTCTTCATCAGAATTTATATATATCTGTGTGGCATTTTTAATCCAAAACAAACAATGAACATGTGGAGAACCACGCTGCTGAAATTCAACCCTGTAAAAATAAGCTACAATTTCTCCTATAGGTTGAACAAAAGACATGAAAGCATCTCCTTCAAAAAACAATGGCACCTAAAATCAAACATGCGAGCTGCAGTAACAGGATTGCGACGCAAAAGCTCACATTTATCAGCCCATTCCAGTTGCTCTAAAGTTTCATGTCTTCCTTGTTGCTTTAAAATGCTTGACATCAAAGATGTCCATCTCATGTCAGCAGATGAAAATGAAGAAAACCAAGTAGGAATATGTAACTGTCTCACCATCGATTATCTTGCTACTTTACCTTCACCTGACTCTGAGCCAGAATACTCCCTCATGTCTTCTGCAGCTGCAGAAGCCCACAAGCTTTTTATCTCAATAAACATGCTTAAATCTCCTCAATGCTGTCTTTGTTCTTTGTCTATTCAACACACTCATAACATCAGTCAGACTCTATTCTACTCTCACACATAAATGCCTTATTATTATTTTGCTTATACTTGTGTAAATAGGTTATAGATTTGATTAACATATAGGCTAAATAGGTTTTATTAAACTACTTCTATTGCATCTAATAAGTTCTACACTAATTATTAGGTTCATTTTGTTGGATTAATATTAGTTTGATTAACACACGCTGGATAAGGTTGATTAAAATATTTTTCTCGACAAGGGGTTAGGGTTAGAAGATTAGGGTTGGGGTTTAGTGGGATAAGTGGTGCAGAGCCGGCCAAGTCCAGTGTCCATGTTGTGCACTGGCCTACCTCCCAGTCACCAAGCACTCATACCTCGTGTTTTGTCAGTCATGAACATGAGCCCCAAATAACTCTACACTGTTCATTCAAACCCCATGGGTGCATGGAACTCAATTTATTTATCCATGTTCATTCTGTTCATTTCCTTATGTTGTCAGACCACCATTTATTATGTTGTAGTCCCATGATCTTCAGGGACCCAACACCATGCTGAATAAAGTGCTGGACAATAAAAGTATGGGCTTCTTTCTCATGTTTGACATTGACAATTAAGCTGACAACACTGATACAAAGTGTTGCTAGTCTCCCCCACATACTGTTTACTGCACTTTGAGTAGTAGATTAGATAAACACAGTCCTGGGGTTAGCTGGTGTTGGATCTGTGATGATAGCAAATGTTGAGCTATTTTATGAGTTGCTCAGTAGCTCCTAGTTTTATAACTATAATGACTGTATAAGACTGTAGAAAGAACATTACACTCCAGTGCTCATGTTAGTTCTCACTCTCCAGTGTTCTGAATTGTTGAATTGATTTATAATCAGACTCTTGATGGTCACCCAAATGAGGATGGGTTCTCCTTTTGAGTCTGGTTCCTCTCAAGGTTTCCTCCTCAGAACATCTAAGGGAGTTTTTCCTTGCGACACAGCGATGGCTGATCATCAGGGATAAATGCAAACCGTTCACCTGTTGATTTCTGTAAAGCTGCTTTGAGACAATGTCTGTTGTGAAAAGTGCTATAGAAATAAACTTGACTTGACTCCGTAGCTCACATCTGACATGCTAAATGCACATGACTGTTCATTTATTTGCACAGAAAGCATAGTAGCCATATGCAGAGATATAATGCCCTAACAGCACCAAGGAGTAGGGAAACTGAGAAAGGAGGCTCCTTCAACCTCCAGACAGCTTAAGCTGGGAGAAACTAAGATATTAACAAAGTTGATCATGCAGTGTTGAAGTTTGTGACTCAGAGTCTCCAACCCTTAAGTGTGGTAGAACAGCAATCATTTAAAATGTTTTTGTATGATCTTCAGCCTAACACCACGCTCATGTTGAGGACCACTTTGTGACATACGATGAATGAGGCGGCACGTAAGATGAAGACTAATATAAAAGAAAAGGAAAAAAAAAGAAAAAAAAAATCAGGGATCAATTTCATAGCAGTGAACAAAGATTGTTGGAGGTCAAGGAGAAGAGGTTAAATCGGCATCACTGGGCACTGGGTTGATCCTAACAGTCTGGAAAGGTTCTCAGTACACTAGCATGCAGGCTGCACAAAAGGCCCACACACTTGACAACCTGAATTTGTCGTATAAAACAATGTTTAAAAGACTACAGACAACAGGTTAGATTTTTTAAGTCATTTTGTGTATACGGAGAACAAGACAAGAACAAAAACTGCTTTAAATGATCCTGAAGATGAGATAAATGGTGAGGACTTTGTAGAGGTCACAGCTGTTGTAGATGAACATGCTGTAAGCAGAAACTTAGCAACAGCCGTTGGAAAATGTTTGAGTGCTGAGAGAATGTGTAGACCAGCTGTCAGATATTCTTACTGAAACATCTCTCTGAGCAGTGCTGCTGTTCCACTGTGCTTCATCGCCAGAAGTCCTGTTTCTTTCCTTAATGAGATACCATGGCTTTCTGCATGTATGGTTGGTCACGGAACTCCTAATATTCATAAGAACCATAGTTTTTCCTCAAATCACACATTATAGCCTTCTGTATTTTCATTTATATTCAGATGATCATAAGTACAATGCCACAGGGATTAATACCTTTGCCTCACTTTTCTTACACCTTCATTTCACCTCAATGTTCTTTCCCACCATTGGTGAGTGAACATTCTCTATTTTAGTTTTTCCTTTTGTCCTGCTTTCTCCCTTGCATTTCTCATAACTTTAATTGGTGTCCCTTTTGACTCCATTGGTGCTGCTGTGTACCTTTGGTGCAGTTCTTAAAACTTATAATTAACCTCATATCATATGGCCTGTTTTCTTTAAAGCTGTTTCCAAGCTCATGCTTTGTCTTACGTGTGCTCTCAGATGACATTTCATGAGCATAGGCTTTGTGAGTCCTTTAAAACTCTACCACCAAATTGCGTGCAGGTGTAATCAATCAGGAACTGGGTGACTGTGAACATGGAATTGTAGCTGAGGTCTGGGGAATGTAGTCCACGGCAGCCTTGTTTGTAGGCGGCAATGACTGCTGGAAATTGTGGTTTGTGGTTTACTGTGTCATGACATTCTCATTGTAGCTTGTGGGTGGCAATCGTACTTGTAACGGAAAGCAATTCTGGTGCAAATTACAAAGCTTTTATACAATGTCAATGTACATTAAAAAAAAATATACTGTGTGTGTGAGGGAATTCTGATCATCATCAGAATAATGTTTTGATATTAATCCTCTTTGAAGCACTTCTACTGAACTATTTGATCCTGACCTGTAGGAACATAACCATGAATCCACAGAATAGACAGAGAATTACAAGATTCAACATCTCGTTTCAGCCTTAAAACCCCATTCAGAAACTATAGGAAGGAATACAAATCATTGATTATTCACACGCTTGCATGGAATAAATTATATAAAAAATTGGTTAATAAATAAATAAACTTGTATAATATAATATAATATAATCAATATAAAACTATATAAAAATTGTAACCCCACCTCAACCCTGTAACCCTAATTTATAACCCTAACCTGCAACCATATTTTATTACCCAACCCATGGCGCAGTAACCCTAAATAATAAGTCAAGTCAAGTTTATTTCTATAGCGCTTTTCACAACAGACATTGTCTCAAAGCAGCTTTAAAAAAATCAGCAGTCAAGGTGAATGGTGCATTTATCCCTGATGAGCAAGCCTGTGCTTGGTGCTGTGGCAAGGAAAAACTCCCTTAGATGTTATGAGGAAGAAACCTTGAGAGGAACCAGACTCAAAAGGGGAACCTTATCCTCATTTGGGTGACAATTAAGAGTTTGATCATAAATCTTTCAACAATACAGAAAACTGGAGAGTGAGAACTAACATGAGCACTGGAGTGTATGATTATAAGTGATGTTCTTTCTACAGTCATAAACAGTCTTTATGGTTATTAAATCAGAAACTACTGAGCAAATCATAAAATAGCTTAACATTTGTGATCATCACAGATCCAGCATCAGCTTCTCCATGCCAGAGTCTTCAAACACTCCAGGAGGTCCAATGTCAAAACTCCACACATGTAGTGGGATGCAATTGAGCTCTGGTAAGTCCCTAGATGGTACGAGATGTTTGTGAGTTTGGCATCTACTTCTTTAAAGGACCATAATCTTCATGAGGTGGGACGTGACTGGAGCTGGCCAAACCTCAGGATGCCTCGGGATGGGGAGAGCTAAATGTGAGAATGATCTACCGCCTTTAGTGGACTTTACTATTCTAGGAACTACTAGAAGTCAAGAGTTTTGAGATCTCAGGAAGCGTGATAGATTGTAGCGTGTTAAAAGACTGGAGAGATACATGGGAGCCAAACCATTTAGGGCTTCATAAGTAAGAAGTAATAGTTTGTAGTCGATTCAAAAACTTAACAGGAAGCCAGTGTAGGGACGATAAGATTGGGGTTATATGATCATATTTTCTTGACCTTGTAAGAACTCTGGCTGCCGTATTCTTAACTAACTGAAGCTTGTTTATTAATGATGCAGGACATCCACCTAGTAATGCATTACAGTAGTCTATTCTGGAGGTCATGACTGCATGGACGAGCTTCTCTGCATCAGATATAGATAACATGTTTCTTAGCTTAGCAATATTTCTAAGGTTAAAGAAGGTTGATTTTTTTTAACATGGCTGATATGATATTTGAAAGTTAAGATGCTGTCTAAAATAACTCCCAGGTCTTTTACCGTTGAACTAGTGGTTACAGAACATCCCTCTAAATGCAGGTCTTATCAGAATTTAATAGTAGAAAGTTATGGGTCATCCAATCTCTTATTTCTTTAACACACTCAGTTATCCGAGCTAATTGAGCTGTATTGCCTGGTTTAGATGAGATAAATAGCTGGGTTTCATCAGCATAACAGTGGAAGCTAATTCCATGCCTTCTAATAATATTTCCTAAGGGAAGCATGTATATTGTGAAAAGCAGGGGTCCTAGAACTGAACCTTGTGGTATGCCATAATTTACTTGCATTAGCCTGGATAGCCCTCCATTTTAGCATACAAAATGGTAACGATCGGACAGGTAGGATTTAAACCAGTTTAATTTCTGTCGCTGAATGCCAATATAATTTTGTAAGCGATCTAGGAGGAGATCATGATCTATAGTGTCGAATGCAGCACTAAGATCTAGTAAAACTAACAGCAAGATGAAGCCTTGGTCTGAAGCTAAAAACAGGTCATTAGTGATTTTAACTTGAGCAGTTTCTGTGCTATGATGGAGCCTAAAACCTGACTGAAATTCTTCAAAGATATTGTTCTCTTGCATGTAGGAACATAACTGGGCATCGACAATCTTTTCTAAAATCTTAGACATAAATGTGAGATTTAAAATAGGTCTGTAATTTGGATTTGGATCCAGATTAGGTTTCTTAATGAGGGGATTAATAACTGCTAACTTGAGGGATTTGGGGACGTGACCTAAAGATAGGGAGGAGTTAATAATATTGAGAAGAGGTTCACCAGCTGTATGTAACACTTCCTTTAATAGATTAGTTGGAATGGGATCTTACTGACATGTTGATTTAGCTTTGGTAATAACATTATACAGCTCTTCCTATCCTATACATGTAAAACGTCTCTAGGTTACGACCGTAACCCTAGTTCCCAAAGGGAACGAGATGCTGCATCGAAACCCTTTGGGAACCTTTTCTCGAGTTCCCGAAGGGGAACAGTATAGTTGTGGAGTTGTAGGTGAGATTGTGACCCTAACCCTAAATTAGTCAAGTCAAGTCAAGTGGCTTTTATTGTCATTTTTACTATACACAGTGGTACACAGTACACAGTAAAAACGAGACAACGTTCCTCCGAAACCCTGGTGCTACACTAAACAACAAAACAACATAAAGTGCATCGAGTGCAGCCTGGTGCAAACAGTGCAAACAAAAGAACAGTACAGACAGACAGAGTGCAGACAGACAACACAAGACAAAACAAAAGACAAAAACCAAGTATAGCGCCGACTAGTAAACCTACTGTATACTTAAATATACAGTACTGTGAAGGAGAAATGTAAAAACTATACCCAGGAGAAAGTACAACAGAACAGAGCAATGTAGTGCAAAAAACAGCAGCAAGGAGGTGCAAGGACAGCATGTAAACATTTTACTGTAGTATAAAAGTTGCAAAAACAGCATGTAAACATTTTACTGTAGTATAAAAGTTGCAAAAACAGCATGTAAACATTTTACTGTAGTATAAAAGTTGCAAAAACAGCATGTAAACATTTTAGTGAATACAAGGTGCGAGTATAAATAATAATAAATATATAAATGGTGGTAGAGTGGATCGAGATGAGTGATGATTGTGTTTAGTCCAGGTTGTACAGTTCAGTAACAGTAACACACACAGTGAGTGTGTGTGTGTGTGTTAGTGTGTAAGTGAGTGTGTGTGAGTTCTGTTCAGTTCTTTGTGTTGAGAAGCCTGATGGCTTGTGGAAAGAAACTGTTGCACAGACTTGTTGTGACGGCCCGAATGCTTCGGAACCGTTTTCCTGATGGTAGGAGGGTGAAGTATGTGTGTGAGGGGTGTGTGTGATCGTCCACAATGCTGTGTGCTTTGCGGATGCAGCGTGTGGTGTAAATGTCCATGATAGAGGGGAGAGAGACTCCGATGATCTTCTCAGCTGTCCTCACTATCCTCTGTAGGGTCTTGCGATCCGAGACAGTGCAATTCCCAAACCAGGCAGTGATGCAGCTGCTCAGGATGCTCTCAATGGTCCCTCTGTAGAACATGGACAGGATGGGGGGAGGGAGGTGGGCTTTCCTCAGCCTTCTCAGGAAGTAGAGACGCTGCTGGGCTTTCTTGGTGATGGAGCTGGTGTTAAGTGACCAGGTGAGGTTGTCCGCCAGATGAACACCAAGGAATTTGGTGCTCTTGACGATCTCCACAGAGGATCCATCGATAATCAGTGGAGATTGGTCGCTCTGTGCTCGCCTGAAGTCCACAACCATCTCTTTCGTTTTGTCCACGTTCAGAGACAGGTTGTTTGCTCCACACCAGGCAGTTAACCGTTGCACCTCTTCTCTATATGCTGACTCATCGTTCCTGCTGATTAGACCCACCACGGTCGTGTCATCAGCAAACTTGATGATATGATTCGAGCTGTGCGTTGGTGCACAGTCGTGAGTCAGCAGAGTGAACAGCAGTGGACTGAGCACACAGCCCTGAGGGGCTCCAGTGCTCAGTGTGGTGGTGCTGGAGATGCTGTTCCCGATCCGGACTGCCTGAGGTCTCCCAGTCAGGAAATCCAGGATCCAGTTACAGAGAGAGGTGTTCAGGCCCAGAAGGTTCAGCTTCTCGATCAGGTGCTGAGGAATGATTGTGTTGAATGCTGAGCTGAAATCAATGAACAGCATTCGTACATACGAGTCCTTGTTTTCCAGGTGGGTGAGGGCCAGGTGGAGGGTTGTGGAGATGGCATCGTCCGTGGAACGGTTTGGACGATACGCAAACTGCATGGGGTCTAGGGAGGGTGGAAGCTGTGTCTTGATGTGCCTCATGACGAGCCTCTCGAAGCACTTCATCACGATGGGAGTGAGCGCGACGGGACGATAGTCATTGAGGCAGGAGACAGTCGATTTCTTTGGCACAGGAACGATGGTTGTTGTCTTGAGGCACGTGGGAACAACCTTACTGCTCAGGGAGATGTTGAAGATGTCAGTGAAGACATCTGCTAGTTGTTCTGCACATTCCCTGAGCACTCTGCCAGGAATGTTGTCAGGTCCAGCAGACTTCCGTGGGTTAACTCTGCATAGAGTTTTCCTCACTTCAGCTGTGGTTAGACAGAGCACCTGGTCAGTGGGAGGAGGGATGGTCTTCCTCGCCACCACATTGTTCTGTACCTCAAACCGGGCGTAGAAGTCGTTCAGCGCATCTGGGAGGGAGGCATCACGGTCACAAGCAGGTGATGTGGTCTTGTAATTCGTGATCGCCTGGATGCCCTGCCACATGCGCCGGGTGTCTCCACTGTCCTGGAAGTGGTCGTGGATTTTCTTTCGCGTGCGTGCGCTTTGCCTCTCTGATGGCACGAGACAGTTTGGCCCTTGCTGTTTTTAAGGCCGCCTTGTCCCCTGTTCTGAAGGCAGAGTCTCTTTGTTTCAACAGCGCACGCACATTTGCAGTCATCCACGGCTTCTGGTTGGAGCGTGTAGTGATGGTCTTGGAGATGGTCACATCGTCAACGCACTTACTGATGTAGCAGGTCACTGATGACGTGTACTCCTCCAAGTTGATGGAATCGCCGTAGGTTGCAGCCTCTCTAAACATGTCCCAGTCAGTGCACTCAAAACAGTCCTGAAGAGCAAAAGTAGCTCCGTCTGGCCAGGTTTTCACCTGTTTCAGAACTGGTTTAGAGCGTCTGATGAGCGGTCTGTATGCTGGAATTAACATAACAGAGCTGTGGTCTGAGTATCCGAGATGGGGGGGGGCTCCGCACGATACGCGCCGGGGATGTTTGTGTAAACAAGATCCAGCGTGTTCGCTCCTCTCGTTGCAAAGTCCACATGCTGATGGAGTTTAGGAAGCACAGTCTTGAGATTCGCAATGTTAATTAGACTAGATCTATTGTTGTGAAAACATGAAAAATGATGTTTTACCAATAGGTTTTTCAGTTACTTTAACTAAAGATTTTAATTGCTCATTAATTGATTCAGAACGGTGGCTCAATAATTTCAACAAATGAATAAAAGTTGAGTGAATTAACACCTAATGTGCTAAACTTAACTGAGTCAATGCAACAAGATGACTGATGAGCTAAAAGCAACCTTTCCGATTACGTAGCATCTCTGGATGGTGTTTCTGTTTCAGTGTGTACAGCAGTTAAACACCTTGGTGTGATTATTGACCCGAGTCTTTCCTTTGAGGCTCACGTGAATAATATTACCAGGATCTCCTTCTTTCACCTTAGAAATATTGCTAAAATTAGAAATATGATGTCGTTACAGGATGCAGAAAAACTAGTTGATGCTTTTGTTACTTCTAGATTAGACTACTGTAACGCTTTACTGTCTGGGTGTGTGAGTAAGTGCAGAAATAAGCTTCAGTTAGTCCAGAATGCAGCAGCAAGAGTCCTCACTAAATCTAGGAAATACGACCACATCACCCCTGTTTTAATCATCTACACTGCTCCCAATTACATCTCACACTGATTATAAAACATTACTACTGACGTATATAAAGCACTTAACGCTCTCACGCCGCAGTATCTGAGTAAACTTCTGTACCAGTATGACCCTCCACGCCTACTTAGATCAAAAGGTGCTGGCTATCTGTTGGTATACATCATAAAAATGCACTGAGGTTTACAGTAATTTTGCCTTTACTTTTCTCATAAACTGCAAAGTAAATGAACCTCAGTGTGGAAAAGGGACTGATCCGAAGCTGCTGCTTTTCAGCTGATACACACTGTGTGGTCAAAAGTATTTGGACACCGGTCTTTTCGAGTCAGATGTGGTTCATTCACTATTTATGCTAAAAACCTGCATGAAGGTGGTACTAAATTTATTAAATGTACCATTTACATGTTAGAACTCAACTTGCTCTGACCTCAAATCAGGCTCTAAACTGTAGCAGTTCCTCCTCCACCCACACGGGGGAGACTTCTCCATGGAAGTTATGCTGAGTTACAGAAAGTTACATTGGGTTTCTGTAGGTTCTGTAGGTGGACGAATTTATTGCATCTCATGTACAAATTGCAGTAGCAGTTCTACAGAATTCACGTCTCAATGAGAGAAAAAGCTCAGCTTTAGTAACTCATCCTGCTGTTTTAATAAAATTTCAATAAAAAGAGAATCTCAGCATCTCCAACTAGAAATACAATGTGGATTCTGTTCAGGTTCATACAGCAGGTGATGGAACTCATCATCAGTTTGTATGTTAATGAGCTGGATGAAGCATTTATTCATTAGATATTTATCCAGTTATCATCTGTTAACCTGTTATTTCAACAAAACCAGATTTACTCCTGCAAACCAAGTTCAAGGAAATGCTACAAGGAATTAACTCCCATGTCGTGTTTGCTGGACTTTAGAATTTAATACATTATTGCACTGAGGTGCTTTAGTACCTTGGTCTACATTTAAACATATTCATGATTCTATAATAATTAAAATTTTTATTATATGCAGATTTACACATGAAACCTAAAGAGATAAAATTATTAAATTCCCAATAATTAGTTTGATTAAATATTATACAATCAGCACATCCTCATCAAAGCATGAAACATTCATAAGTCCCACAAAAAATAATAATAATAATAAAATTAAATTAATAATAATAATAATAATAATAATAATAATAATAATAATAATAACAACAACAACTGCAGTTGGTTGTCAGATGTCAGTCTCACACTGCCCTCTAGTGGCCCTGTCACGACTTTCTTTTTACGTAATTTTGTACAAATATTATTAATGGTGTTTTGTTGTCTAGTTATATGTGATGTCGATCTTTTACAAAGCAAGATATTTTTCTTAATAATATTAAACTGTCTTAAGCTAAAACTGTTTACTGTTTTACATGTACTGAAGTTAAATGAAGCTTAATGAAATTACTGTAATAAATAATGTAGAAATAACGAGTACAGATTTAATAACATTGAAACAATTTATTTTGTCAAAAATAGCTCATCCCCAGCATACTAGGCACACACACCTGAACCTCTTTAATCACTTATCACCTAACCCATATAAGCCCCTCACCTCCACTCACACCTTGTCAGTTATTGTTCATGGTTTTGCTGCCCGTCACACGCTTTCCCGTAGACTGTTCAGTACCGCGCTTCTTCCCAAGCGCACCGTGGATTTATACACCGACTACCAATTTGTTGTGTTCATGCACCGTGGACCGCGCTTCCGCTGCGCCTCACCGGATTATTTACCCTTTTTCGGCGAGTGTATTTGAATTTGTTCTGTGTCTCAAATAAACTATCTTTTGCTTTCACTTCGGCTTCGCCTCCAGATTCCTCGCCTAACAGAATAACTGACCGAACGAAAACAGTAAGGAGCTATTTCCGGCTCTTACCTGGAGATGGATACCAGACCCAGCAGCTCCTCCGACCCGGTTCAGGATCTCGTCGCAGTGCTGCAAGCCGGCTTTCCATCAGCCGCGGCTCGACCAAACCCCCCCGGCAGTCCCATGGCGCTCCCGGGAACGTTTTCGGGAGAAGCGTCGGAGTGCCGCGGCTTCCTGCTCCAGGTAAACCTCTACATAGAGATGCAACCGCAGCGATTTCCATCCGAACGATCCAAGGTAGCATTCTTCATCTCGCTCCTCTCCGGGAGACAATAGCTTGGGCTCAATCGCTGTGGGATTCGGAAAGCCCGGTATTGAACGCCTATGCTTTGCACTTCCTGGAGGTTTTTAGCGCAGCTTCCGGGGTCCTAACCACCGCCGACCAGCTGCTCAGTTTGTGCCAGGGGCGTGATGACATCACGGCTTACAGCCTGCGTTTCCGCACACTGGCGGCATCTAGTGGTTGGAATGAGTCGGTGCTTCTGAGCATATATCGAGTGGGTCTTTCACCAGAGATTAAACAGGCAATGGCAGTCTATGATGACAAAGTGGGACTGGAGGAGTTCATAGGAAAATCCATTGGCCTTTCACAACGGCTAGCGGCGTGCCCGCCTATATATCATCCATCAGGGACCCATCCTGTACCCACCACGGTTTCCGACACCGAACCGATGCAGCTGGGCTCGCAAAGGTTGTCCAGGAGAGAGAGAAACAGCCACTTGGCCGCCGGAAAGTGCCTGTACTGTGGTAACCCGGGTCATTCCATCGCCAGATGCACCAGATGTCCTGTTCGCACAGCGGTGAGTACGGTTGAGTTTCCCGCAGACATATCTCCCTTGTCTAAGCTCACTGTGATGCTTCTGACCCCAAACCTATCTGTCTACGTATGTGCTCTGGTGGACTCTGGATCAGCAGGAAACTTCATCTCCCAAGCCTGCCTCGACCGCCTGCGAGGGGCTGGGTGAAGTACTGTGCGCCAGTTGTCACCCTCCAGGTGGGGCTATTCCATCGTGAGGACATCAGGTTCATGGTGCTCGACGACTCAACCGTCAGTCTGCTCCTGGGACGGCCCTGGTTACAACAACACGCCCCGCGATGTTCCTGGGACCCGTGCGAAATTCTGGAGTGGAGTGCACACTGCAAGGAAAACTGCCTCTCCCAGCTCCCCACACGGGACCCTAAGGCCATGGCCAGTGCCACCAGGGTAGAGGAAGCCACTACCAAGACCCAGGCGTCGATTTCCAAAGAATACCGGGCGTTCGAGGATGTGTTTTGTGCCAAAGCAGCCACTCGTCTCCCCCCTCACCGGCCCGGGGATTGCTGCATCGACCTGCTTCCTGGAACTAAGCTGCCCAAGGGCCGTGTTTATCCCCTGTCCGCTCCTGAACACCGAGCTATGGAGGAGTACGTCCAACAGGCGCTCCAGCAGGGATTCATCACCCAATCCTCCTCACCGGCGGACCATGCATCGGCTACCGGCAGCTAAACGCCCAGATCGCTCCTCTCCCTTTTCCCCTCCCTCTCGTTCCTTCAGCTCTGGAGGACCTAAGGAAGACGAGGGTATTTTCCAAACTCGACCTCCGGAGCGCTTACAACCTGGTACGCATCGGAAAGGGAGACGAATGGAAGACCGCTTTCATTACACCATCAGGGCACTACGAGTACCGGGTCATGCCGTACGGCCTCTCCATCGCTCCAGCCGTGTTCCAGGGGTTCATGAACGAGGTGCTCCGGCCCTTCCTCCAGAAGTGTGTCATGGTCAGGGCCGTGCACAGACCTTTTGAGGGGCATGTGCTGAAACTGAAAAAGGGCACCCCCCTCCCTTTTTTTATATCAAGATTATTTAGTAACACCACCAAAAAAGGGCACTTCGGAGTGTAAGGGCAAAAAGGGCATGTGCTCTGCACAGGTTGAGCCCTACCTGTGCACGTGCCTGGTCATGGTCTACATCGATGACATCCTGATCCACTCACGTAACCTGAAGCAGCACCATCGTCACGTGCGCGACGTCCTAGGGGCACTTCGTTCCCACCAGCTCTATCTAAACCTCTCCAAGTGCGAGTTCCACCTGGAAAAGATACAGTTCCTGGGCTACGTGATCAGTGCACAGGGGATACAGATGGATGAAGGCAAGGTGAAGGCTGTGAGGAACTGGCCCATTCCAGAGTCAATCAAGAAGCTCCACCGTCCCTGGTCCCACCTAGGGGTTGACTTCGTGACCGACCTGCCACGGTCAGGGGGACACACGTGCGTCCTGGTAGCGGTGGACCGCTTCTCCAAAGCTTGCCGTTTTGTTCCCCTCAAGGGCCTGCCAACCGCCCTCGAAACAGCTGAGGCCCTGTTCACCCACGTTTTTAGGAACTTTGGTCTCCCGGAGGAGAAAGTCTCGGATCGTGGGCCCCAGTTCACGTCTCAGGTGTGGAAGGCCTTCTTCCAGCTCCTGGGGGTTTCGGTGAACCTAACGTCTGGTTACCACCCGCAGTCACCCACAGTCAAACTGCCCTGGGCAGAGTACGCCCAGAACTCGCTCCGCCAGGATTCTACAGGTCTCACCCCTTTCCAGTGCGTGCTGGGGTTCCAGCCGCCCCTGTTCCCATGGTCGGAGGCGTCCCCTCGTTTCCAGCCCAGGGATCTGGTATGGTTGTCAACATGAGCAAGATGAGCCCCCGGTACATCGGGCCCTTCAGGGTTTCCAGGCAGATCGGCGACGTATCCTACCAGCTGGAGCTGCCACCCAGGTACCGCATTCATCCCACCTTTCATGTGTCCCTGCTGAAACCGTGTGTCTCGCCTTCCTCTCGTCTTCCAGGGGACCCAACGACGTCCGTCCAGCCGGAGGTCGTGGCGCAGCCGGACGTTTACTCTGTGCGGGAGGTCTTGGACTCCAGACGGCACAGGGATCGGAGGGGTACGGTCCAGAGGAGCGGTCTTGGGTGGCCCGACAGGACGTGCTGGACCCGGCGTTGTTGGCGGAGTTCCACGCAGCTTACCCGCACCGCACGGCGCCCCGGGCTAGGGGTCGTCCTCGTCGCAGGATCAGGGCGTCCGGTGCCGCCCCTGGGGGAGGGGGTGGTGTCAGGGAGCTACCTGTTCCTTCTCCTGTGCGGGCCACGCCCGCTCGTAGCTCATCCCCAGCATACTAGGCACACACACACCTGAACCTCGTTAATCACTCATCACCTAACCCATATAAGCTCCTCACCTCCACTCACACCTGTCACACAGCCTGTCACACGCTTTCCTGTGGATTGTTCAGTACCGCGCTTCTTCCCAAGCGCACCGTGGATTTATACACCGACTACCATTTTGTTGTGTTCATGCACCGTGGACCGCGCTTCCGCTGCACCCCACCGGATTATTTACCCTTTTTCGGTGAGTGTATTTGGATTTGCCCTGTGTCTCAAATAAACTCTTTTGCTTTCACTTTGGCTTCGCCTCCAGATTCCTCGCATAACAGTTATGTTATATGTATTAAAGTATTTGTTTATTCTGACTGACTGCAATGTATACATTGCTATTGACTTATTGTTTTGGCAACAGAAGGGAAGAAGACCAGCATGGTGAGTGAAAGATTTCACAGGCCAAGAAATGGCAAAGAAGATGGGCAAAATCTGGTAAATAATGCTTGATGAAGTCACATCTGATAAATGTGATGTGGCTGAAAACCACACATCTCTGATTGCAGACCAAAAAACCAGGCCGACACAGCAACAACGCCACGTGTAACTATCACAACAAACCAGATAATACATTAGTGTTCACTTTTAGTTTAGTGTGGTGTCAAAGTCAAGTAGCTTTTATTCTGATTTTAAGCATTATATATATATATATATATATATATATATATATATATATATATATATATATATATATATATATATATAGCTGATTCTATGTGATTCTTAAATACATAAACCACAGTGTAGGATGACCAGAAGACCAGTTGCAGACACTTGATGGTTAAGTTCAAGTTTTTTTTTCTGTATTTCTGGTTTATTTACTTTAACGGACATGGTCACCCCGCAGCTCTACAGAAATGAAGAATGAAAGTGAATGTGTATTTATCCCTGATGAGTATTCGGGGCTACTGTGATGTCTTGTTGGAACTAGCTGTAAAATGTTTCATTGAAATTTTAAGTACTATTTTAATAAGCAATTAACAATTAAAAAATAATGTATTATTTTCAACAGATGGATGAGGAGCTCAGAGTGGTCCAGTAGATATCATTGTGGCAGATGGAAACACACTGTCTAAAGCTAAGTGTGTCTCTACATTGTTAGTGCAGTTGCAGTAAACCTTAAGCTAATACTAGATGAAAAGGACTCGGGCTGATGCATGTTTGTGTGTGTGTGTTTACAGAGTATTCCAGAGTTTGGTGAGGACTGTCTGTTGATGACACCTACACTGAGTGAAGAACAGCCTCCACTTCTGTCACCAGTGGCTTTGATGATAATAATTTAGATGGCATCGACTCTGTTGAGTTTGTTTTTATTGTCTATGTAATAAATATAACATTTAAAGAAAAGTTAAATAGAAAATAGATTTAGTGAAGAAGATTAATATATTTTGGGCATAAACATGTGCTTCACATTTTAAAACATCTGCAATGTAGAAGAGCTCATTATTATTTACACTGTTGTATGTCCACAGATGAGGAGCACACATGGTCTAGGACCAGCCCTGGATGAGGACGACCCTGGAGAACTAGCGTGGATAATGTCTAAAGAACCTTATGGAAAAGAAGGCACATAAAAGAAGGGAATTTGTGAATTAAAACAGTTATTTTCTCTAATTATATTTGGCAGCATGCAAATATGCTTTATTAAATATGCTACATATGTAGTCATTATTAAAGAATATATAGTGCATGATGTTACCAGAGTAAAAAATAAAAATTTAAGTACGTTTTGCATTATAAAAGAAGCTGTAGAAGAATAATATATTAAAGCTGCAAGCAGCGATGAACGGGCCCTCGCACCCGGGCTCACCGCCACCCGTTGGCCTGAGGGAAACAGTGAACAGTGGGCGAGGTGCATGTAAGCGAGTAAAGACAGGAGAATTATGGCCAGATAATAGAATAAGTGCCACACTTCCTGCTGCCAGTAGAACCGTTAATGTATATTGTCATCAGGCCATGACTATTATCAAACGTGAAGTTTGGATCTGATCGGTCATTGTATGCCTGAGTTCCAAACAACTTTCTGTTTTGTGATGTAATTGCAAACATCAGCACTTAGCCAAGTGTTGCACGGTTAAACGTGTTTATAGCATGTTTGGTATTGCGTGGCATGTTGAAATGTGTTTCTGAGAGTGAAGTACAGTGTAAAATATAATATTTCCTTTTGCCAGCAGGTGGCACTATAACTAATACTGAATATGGGCATGTAGATCTGTTCAGATTAGGAGTTGTATCAAACATGAGAAGTTTGGAGCAGATTGGACATTGTATGTCTGAGTTATAGCAACTTCCTTTTTATGGCGAAGCATTGAAGTTTGTCAAAGTGCCATGGACGTGTCCTTCAACGATAACTGAAGATCTTCAAAATTTAACATCTCAAAAGATGGAAAGATTACACTGACTAATTTTGTTGTTCTGAATTATTTGTCTAGAAGGTTTTGTTAAAATACTATATTTGAAAATGGGAAATGTGATACAAAATTAGCAGAGAAGCTAAATCGTTTGAGAAGTAACCATCTTTTTATTCTGTAAAATTTTGTCATGCGAGCATATCATTCAAAATTTGACCAGATACCACCGGAGCTCGTAAAGAAGCCGCAACATAGCGAGCCCTTTATCCCGACCGGACGTGTCCGGCGCCGGGGCCGACGCAGAGACCGAAAACAGAGACGGGGAAAACGTGGAGGACTTCGGGCTGAGTTAAAGCTAAACCAACATCGACCAGTGCTTCCAAGCATTCTTTCCAGCAGCAGTTCTCACACAAAGACTGGAGTGAATTCGCTTCACAGGCCACGATTGATTCCGTCACCAACATCAACACTACACTGACGCTGTCCTTGATCACATCAATAGCTGTGTGGTTCAGGTGACTAGACTAAAAAAAACAAAGTGTTCCCCAATCAGAAGCCATGGATGAACCAGGAGGTCCGTCTCCTGCTCAAAGCACGCAATACCGCCTTTAGGTCTGGAGACCGGGGAGCCTACAGCTTCGCCAGAGCCGGTCTGAGGAGGGGAATCTGCAAAGCCAAACATGCTTACAAACAGCAGATTGAGGAGCACTTCAACTCTGCTGACCCCCGACACATGTGGCAAGGAATACAGGCTATCACTGACCGCAAACCACCCAACGCAACACCTGCAACCAGTTCTGCCTCACTCCCCAACGAGCTCAACCTCTTCTACGCTCACTTTGAAAAGGGGAACATGGAGCCCTTGCTCAAAACATACAAAGTGCGTAAGAGTGGCAGAAAGCTAGAAAGGCTGTGACGAGACATTTGAAATTGAGTTTGTTGAGGATTCTGCAAAACATTTGCCTGAAAATGATACAACAACCAAGCGTAATATGTCAGTAAGTAATTGTCCTTTAAAGAAACGGAAAAGATGATGTTTTTGAAGTTAATTTGGATGTTGAGTTTGTTAGTGATGTACAAAAGAGAAACATTATGTTTAGTCCTATTTGTAAGCATGTTTCTCAAACTGTGTACTCGTTTAAAAGGTGGATTTTGAAGAACAAAATTCCAGTATTTACCCACATTTTTATTTATTAGGAGTTCCATGCAAAATTATTAGTATAATGGCTGATGGGAACTGTTTCTTTCGAGCCGTCTCTCAAGCTGTAAGTTGTACACAAAAGTATCATAGAAAAATACGACTTGCTGTTGTGCAACATTTGGAGGAAAATTGTGAAAAATATCAATACATTTTGAGAAGAGAGTATTCCTCCATATCAGAATACATTAACAAGTCTAAAATGAAATGTGTTAATAGCTGGGCAACAGAAGTTGAAATACAAGCAACAGCAGATTATTTGGGAATTGATGGTTTATACATTTTAAGATGGGCGTTGGTTAAAATACAGTTGCAATAGTATAGTTTTGTCAAAACACAGCATCTATTTAGAAAGTGTCATTAAAACGATTGAGACTGTAGTTTGTGTTAATGAGCCTGAACTACAAAGTTGTTCTGGATACTGTAAAATCAGTACATCTTTCATTAAAGGATATAACATTAGAACAAATTATGAAAACTTAAATATTTTTCAAAGTTTGGAAAACAAGAAACATCTTATTTCTATGGGAAAGCACCATAGTATATTAAAAACAACTTACAATGACATGTTGTGCAGCAATGATGGTAAGAGATAAAGGTGTTGAAGAACTGTAGATCAGATGACATTCACATAGACCTTTATCTATGGCAGGTGCACAAACATTATGTAATAAATTGAATTTGAATTTTGAAAGAGAAATTATACAAAGACCCACTGTCTATGGATCTTTAGGTGGTGTTTGTAAGACGGAAAAAGTTGTAGAGGATGGCAATAGTTTTTTTAGAGCAGTGTCACAAGTCATTACTGGTTCTGAAAAGAGTCATGGGAAAATAAGACTTGCTGTTGTGAAGTATATGCATAATCACAGTGAAGAACTCATGAAGTTAGTAGGTGAAGAATTTGCTTCAATGTCGGAATATATTTCCAAATCACAAATGCAATATGTTGGATATTGTGCTTCTAACATAGAATTTCAAGGTACAGCAAATGCTTTAGGAGTAGATCTATTCATGTGTAATGGGGGAAAATGGGTCAAATACAGTTGCATGAGTGCATTGTTGGGAAGTGATGGAATATATTAAACATTGTGTAAATTATTTTGAACCAATAATGTGTGTTCAACATGCTGAGAAAAAAGTTGGTAATTTGCCTGAAATGCAGTATATGTTTAGAAAGAATTCAGAGAAAGTATGGTAGTGAATTAAAGTATCATGAAATTGTGTTGCATAAGGAGGTGGTATATTATATTAACAAATTTTTAACAAAGTTTGATTTTGTTATGAAGCATTTTTTGGAATTGGTAAAAGATGGAGCAGATTGTGTGTGTTGTGTTTGCCAAAGATTGTTATTTCGACATCAGGTTTTAAATTGTAATAAAGATGATTTGTCGAAAAGACCACAGCTTTTGATTTTTGATAAATGTAACTGAAGAATTTTTGCACAAATGTGAAAAGACCTGTGCAATGCCATGTCAGTGGCTGATACACCTAGAGGCAAACTGTGGATTTGTTACACGTCATTATTATATTAACAGAGGTGAAATTCCTCCTGAATGTGAGACAAACAATCTGAAAGTTCATCCCATTCCACCAGAATTGTCATGTTTAAATAGCTTAGAGCAACATTTGATTGCATTACATATACCATTTATGAAAATGTTAGCTTTACCTAAAGGGGGGCAAAATGGAGTACATGGACCCATAACGTGTTCCTGCTAATATTGTGCAAACGTCTAATTTGTTGCCTCTTTCTAGTATTGAAGGATCTTCGTTGCCTGTAAAATTAAAGCGCAAGTTAACGTATAAATACCATTATAAATATCAGTTTGTTGACACTATGCACATAAGACAAGCATTAAACTGTTTAAAACAGATAAATGTGCATTATAAAGATGTAGACTTTAATGAAGTTTGGCTGAATGAGTTTTGTTGTGAACAAGATGGTGTTTTAGAAAAAGAGACTGATGTAGATGCAGAACATGGTGAAGTGTCTGTAAAGGTTGGTGAAGATGAGCTTTTGCATGACAGACAGCAACATTGCATGTTTCAGGATACGTGTCTTATGCCTGTTGACGTTGGTCAGGAAGCACTCGATCAGTATTTTGATGAAATAATGACTCTGGCACCAGCAGAGGGGAATAATCCTGTTCAATTACTTTCTGATTTTGCCAATGAAGCTAAATGCTTCCCAGTGTTATTTCCACAGGGATGGAATACATACCATGAAAATCGAGACAGGCGTTTGACATTGTCAAGATATTTTAACAACCGGATTTTGCATGCTGACGGTAGGTTTGCACAGAATGTAGAATATCTATATTTTTTGCGCAGTACATGTCTGAAATTCAACAGGTTGTGTCAAATGTATCTATTGCATTGTGTAAAGGAAAAAGTGGCTCTATGGTTAAAAAAGTTGGTTTTGTTCTTTTTCATCCGCAGATATGCGATGGAATGATCTTCTTTTTAGTATTTTGAAACAAGAAGGAAGAACACAGACAATAGAACAATTACAATGGGCAGATAGGTGTGAGCTTTTGCGTCGCAATCCTGTCACAGCACAAGAATGTTGGATTTTCGGTGGCATTGGTTTTTAAGGGAGGTACTTAAGTCTTCATACCATCCAATAGGTCAAATTAAGGATTATTTTTATCGTGTTTAATTTCAGCAGCGTGGTTCACCACATGTCCATTGCCTGTTTTGGATTGAGAATGCCCCACTAATTGATAGAAATACAGATGAAGAGGTCATTCAATTTATTGATAAATATGTAACTTGTGAATTACCATCACAGGATGACTCGTTATTGGAGATTGTTACATCTGTGCAGCAGCATTCAAAACGCCATTCCAAAACTTGTAAAAAGAAAAATACGGTGTGTCGATTTAATTTTCCCAGACCAGTATCTGCTCGAACCTTTATATGTCGTGGTAAAAGTGATGTAAAAAGTCAGTGTAACTGTCATGCAGATAAGACTGATAATGTAACTAATAAATGTGCATGTGGAAATCAGGGTCTGACAGATTTTAAAATGAATGGAGGAAAAGGCAGGTAAAATTTTGTTAGCTATTAAAAAGGCTCTTTCAGAAGAGAATTGCAATTATAACAGTGTGAAACATTTGTTTAAACATTTAAGTATAGATCAATAAATATTTAAACTTGCATATAAATCTGTGAGTAGAAATACACAAGTTGTGCTAAAAAGAGAGGTCAGTAAGGTTTGGATCAATCAGTATAGCAAGCCACTATTAAAGTGTTGGAATGCAAATGTAGATATCCAGTATGTTGTAGATGCATATTCTTGTGTAGTCTATATCATTTCTTATATATCAAAGTCAGAAAGAGAAATAGGATTGTTGTTAAACAATGCACAAAGAGAAGCACTTAAAGAGGGAAATGTTAGTGCAAAAGAGGCAGTGTTTATTTACATAATAGAGATGTGTGTGCTCAAGAATCTGTGTACAGGGTAACAAATATGCATCTGAAAGAGTGTTCGAGGAAAGTTGTGTTTGTGCCAACAGGAGACAATATCATCAAAATGAGTCTTCCTTTAAATGTGTTGAAGCAAAAAGCAACATCAAATAACCTTACAACAAAAGACATGTGGATGACTAGTATTGTAGATCGCTATAAGAACAGACCAGTTGATTTAAACGATATGTGTATGGCAACATTTGCATCAGAATATCGCATTTTAAGTAAAAATGAAAAATCCAAAAGTCCACCTAAATTACAAAATGAATATGGTTTTATCACAAAAAGAACACGAACGCAACCTGCAGTTGTTCGTTATGTGCGCTTTTCTGAGGAAAAAAATCCCGAATTGTTTTATCAAAGTAGTATGCAGTTGTTTTTACCATACTGTATAGATACAGAACTAAAATCTCTAAACTGTGAGACATTTGAACAATTTTACAGAAATGGTCATGTAACATTTAGTGATGGATCCAGACATTCAGTCAAGTCAGTAGTTGATGTAAATAGAAAGAAATTTGAAATGGAAGCAGATGAATTAGATAATATCCAAGAGACTATAGACAGTAAGGGTGTAATAGTAGATGGCTGGTGTGACCTGTGCCCAGAGCAAGAGTTAGAGCGGTTACTTTGTGTAGAGGAAATAAAAGAAAGAAAACAGCTAGTGGAAGAACAAAATGAAAATGCCAGACTTAGCATCAGTTAGAGGAAAAGTTGCACACTTGGAAAAGAAAAATAATATAATGTGTAGAAGCGATGGCTTGACCTTAATTAGATCTTTAAATGATACACAATTATCTTTTTTTTTTTTTTTTTTTTATCAAATTCGACAATGGTGCTTAGATAAAATAATGTAGAAAACCCCAGATCCATTACATATATTTATTACTGGTGGTGCAGGAACAGGAAAAAGTCATTAATTAAAGCTATTCAATATGAAGCAATAAGGTTACTATCAACAGTGTGTCGTCATCCTGACAATACATGGATTTTATTAACTGCTCCTACTGGGTGAAGAAAAGCTTAATTGTTTGCGTGCTAAATATGGTGATCTGCAGATTTTGATAATAGATGAAATCTCCATGGTTGATCACAACCTATTAGCATATATTCATGGTAGGTTAAGACAGATTAAACAAACTGGTGACTTTTCTCCCTTTGGAAATGTAAGTGTCATTGCAGTTGGAGATTTATTCAGTTGCCTCCAGTTAAAGGAAAACCCCTGTATGTTGACATACAGTGAGGAAAATACGTATTTGAACACCCTGCTATTTTGCAAGTTCTCCCATTTAGAAATCATGGAGGGGTCTGAAATTGTCATCGTAGGTGCATGTCCACTGTGAGAGATATAATCTAAAAAAAAAAAATCCAGAAATCACAATATGATTTTAAAACTATTTATTTGTATGATACAGCTGCAAATAAGTATTGAACACCTGTCTATCAGCTAGAATTCTGACGCTAAAAGACCTGTTAGTCTGCCTTTAAAATGTCCACCTCCACTACATTTATTATCCTAAATTAGATGCACCTGTTTGAGGTCGTTATCTGCATAAAGACACCTGTCCACCTCATACAATCAGTAAGAATCCAACTACTAACATGGCCAAGACCAAAGAGCTGTCCAACGACACTAGAGACAAAATTGTACACCTCCACAAGGCTGGAAAGGGCTACGGGGAAATTGCCAAGCAGCTTGGTGAAAAAAGGTCCACTGTTGGAGCAATCATTAGAAAATGGAAGAAGCTAAACATGACTGTCAATCTCCCTCGGACTGGGGCTCCATGCAAGATCTCACCTCGTAGGATCTCAATGATCCTAAGGAAGGTGAAAAATCAGCCCAGAACCACACGGGAGGAGCTGGTCAATGACCTGAAAAGAGCTGGGACCACCTTTTCCAAGGTTACTGTTGGTAATACACCAAGATGTCATGGTTTGAAATCATGCATGGCACGGAAGGTTTCCCTGCTTAATCCAGCACATGTCCAGGCACGTCTTAAGTTTGCCAATGACCATTTGAATGATCCAGAGGAGTCATGGGAGAAAGTCATGTGGTCAGATGAGACCAAAATAGAACTTTTGGGACATAATTCCACTAAACGTGTTTGGAGGAAGAAGAATGATGAGTACCATTGCAAGAACACCATCTCTACTGTGAAGCATGGGGGTGGTAGCATCATGCTTTGTAGGTGTTTTTCTGCACATGGGACAGGGCGACTGCACTGTTAAGGAGCGGATGTATTGTGAGATTTTGGGGAACTACCTCCTTCCCTCAGTTAGAGCATTGAAGATGGGTCGAGGCTGGGTCTTCCAACATGACAATGACCCGAAGCACACAGCCAGGATAACCAAGGAGTGGCTCTGTAAGAAGCATATCAAGGTTCTGGCATGGCCTAGTTAGTCTCCATACCTAAACCCAATAGAGAATCTTTGGAGGGAGCTCAAACTCCGTGTTTCTCAGCGACAATCCAGAAACCTGACTGATCTAGAGAAGATCTGTGTGGAGGAGTGGGCCAAAATCCCTCGTGCAGTGTGTGCAAACCTGGTGAAAAACGTTTGACCTCTGTAATTGCAAACAAAGGCTACTGTACCAAATATTAACATTGACTTTCTCAGGTGTTCAAATACTCATTTGCAGCTGTATCATACAAATAAATAGTTTAAAAATCATACATTGTAATTTCTGTTTTTTTTTTATTTTTTATTATGTCTCTCACAGTGGACATGCACCTACGATGACGACAATTTCAGATCCCTCCATGATTTCTAAGTGGGAGAACTTGCAAAATAGCAGGGTGTTCAAATACTTATTTTCCTCACTGTACTAGGTATTAACCTATGGTCTACTTTATTTTCAGTCGTGAAACTGAAAGTAATAGACAAAAAGATATGTTTGCAGAGTTACTAAATAGAATATGAATTCATACAAAAATGGAACCAATGTTAAACAGTGACATTGAGTTATTAAAAAACTGTGAAACCAATGAAGACAGCTCAGCTTTACACATATTTCCAACTAACAGACAGGTAAATGAGCATAAAATGTTCAGCAACTATGTAATGCGTGCCCTGAATATGTTGAAATTGAAGCTGAAGATTTTACACATAACAACAAGACAGGGAAATTTGAATTGAAAAATGGTCATCATTCCAAAACATATAATACATATTTAGATGAAACACTGCTTCTAGGGAAAGGTGCTTGCGTAATGCTATGTAAAAAAGTAGATGTAAAATGTTTGTGAGAGGGCTACATTATTTGAGAAATGGTGTTCAGCGAGTGGTGTGCAGAGTTTTGAGCAACTTAAGGAACTCATACTATTCGAGGACTTTAAGTCTTGCTTAACTGAACAACTCGTCGTGTATCTAAACGAGCAGAAGCTCAATGTTCTGTATAGAGCTGCCGTGTTGGCTGATGAGTTTGTGTTGACTTAAAACTGTGTTTAGTTCCTCGTTCTACAATGGCGTGTCCGTGCGGCTATTAAGAGCACTTAAGAGACTTCCAAAATCCATTGTTTCCACTGACAGTCCTCCTGAAACTCGTGTGTTTTTACTGCCACAAAAAAGGTTATATAATTGCTGTGTGCCCAATGTTAAAACGGAAAAATAAGGGACAGGATGCTTCAGTTGAGACATCTGAGCCCACCAATCCGATTACTGTTTACCCAAACCGCTCGGCACGGTCTGGGTAATATCCGGCGGAGTGCCATATCTACGCCGCATGATGTCACATGACGTCAGGTGGACGTGAACGCACAAAAAAACACAAAAGGACAAAACTCCGGAGACACGGGCGTGTGACCTGTCTAAACACTCGCACGGGGAGGCGAGTTGGATGCTGGGTCATGTGATTACGCCATGTGACATCACCTGCCCAGCCCCCTGTCTGTATTTGCTCTGATCTCTGGTATAACTGCTAGTACTTTACTCTGACCTCTGGTATAACTGCTTTTATTAATTTACTTTGATCACTGGTATAACTGTTAATAATTTACCCTGATCTCTGGTATAACTGCTATTATTAATTTTCTCTGACCTCTTTTATAACTGCTATTAATAATTTACTCTGACCTCTGGTATAACTGTTATTAATTTACTCTGATCTCTGGTATAACTGTAATTAATTTACCCTGATCTCTGGTATAACTGTTATTAATTTACTCTGACCTCTGGTATAACTACTATTACTTTACTCTGACCCATGGTATAACTGATATATCAATTATTATTGTTTTTTATAATTATCATTATTATTATTATTATTATTATTATTATTATTAGCAGAAGCTGAAGTATGGGATTACACAATGGAAAGTCAAAAGCGGAGTCAAACAGTATAATGGGGATTCTGGGGCTGCTTCTTCCTACAGTCTATCAACATGATCCGTGAGTCAGACATGTCTTGTGTCACTGTGGTGAAATCATGTCATTTACATTCGGTTTGACAGCAACTTCATTCAGTTTCTATTTATGGCCTCAGGTGTGATACTGTACCTCCTTTGCAAGAAGTGTTGGTTTGGGGCATAGGTCCTGCTTTATTTGTTTAAAGGATCAATTCCTCCAAGCCTTATTGCTGCTCTTTTCTCATTGGATTTCAGCAGAATACACATTCTGCCACATCCAGAAAAGAAAAGAATAAATGTAAGAGCAGCCAGAGAGCAGAGCTGTATATAAGTGTACAGAGATCTGATACTTCAGTAGAAACTTAACTGTAATGGACGGTGAAGATGGAGAGTCATGATTCCAGCAGGTTCAGCATGGTTTGTAGGTGTGCTGGTGCTATACAAATATAAGAAACTATAAAAACGTGCCCTTTTATTCTCATCTAATCTAAATGTGTGTTGCGTTCTAATCTATTTGTGTGTGAGTGTGCATGGAAAGAGAAAGAAAAGAGGAGAAAGAAGGAGAACCTCGTGATGCTTGTCATCGTTTTCATTGCTTGTGCTACATAAATATCACTGCGAAACGATTCAAAAGCAGGACCTCCAGAGCGCCTGCAAACTGCGCTGCCAAAGACATTGCCAAAATGCCTTAGTGTAAGAGAACGTCCTGGTTCTTCCACCCTGTAGGGGAAAGTGGATTGGATCTCTGGAGCATAAAAAAAAGTTTTAAGGGACTCATGCTCTGGAGCTCAGCAGAGCCTCTGTGCTCTTTTGGTCTTGAGATGTTGCATGGTGAGCCTCTGGTTCTTCTGTTTTTCAGGGGATTTTATCTAAGGAACATTATACAAATTTCAGGGACTCTGAAGCTCAGACAAGCCGCTGCACATTGTTCGGCACGTGCGACGTCGGATGGTGATGTCCTGGATCTGCTGCACTACAGTGCATAATACCGTAAGGTTTTATCACGGTATTCAATTCTGTGGAAAAATGTTTTTATATGGTGTACGACACGGAAATAAGAAGTTAAATTACATTTATCTTCCTGAATCGCACTGGATGGTTCTGGAAGATGAGAGAACATGTTGGACGTGTTCTGGTGTTTGGCTGCTACTTTCCCTACCACATGTTTCACACAAAGGGAAATTGTCTTCCACCAGCAGTCCCTCAGCATTTTCCGCTACCCAAAATATTTTCAAACCTTTGACTTTAGCCTTTTAAAAGGGGCATAAATTATCGTCAGTGTTCCACCTTACGCCATGCTTCTCCTCCACGTGGAGACTGTTTACGTCAGAGTGCGCATGTGTCTTTTACACAGCACACACGCAGTGTACTAGCATGAAAAAGCAGCTAAGACACGTTCTAAACTTCTACATTTGGATCTACAATTATTCACGCTATTTTGAAATGTCTGCGATAACAATACTGTGCATATTCATTACTGCGATTTACTGCATTACCGAATACCGGCACACGTCTTATACTAATCTATCGATATATATCCCTGTGAAACCCCTTTCAAGAAGTTTTGGTTGCTAGCATAGGTTCTGATATCAGTAGGTGAAAGATCATGCTTTCCGATCCTTATGGTTCCATTTTCTTCTGTTATTCCAGTGAATTCTCATGCTCCACATTAAGAAAAAAAAAGAATAAATGTGAGAGCAGGCAGAGAGCAGAGCTGTTTATAAGTGTACAGACATCTGATACTTCAGTAGAAACTTAACTCTCATGGACTGTGAAGATGGAGAGTCATGATTTCAGCAGGACTCCATGCCACCACTAGCACAAAGAATAATACATTGGTTAGAATGAAAGTTTAGGAAGCAGAAACATCATGTCAAACCAAATGAAATTTACCTAGCGGTTCTGATTTCACCACAGTGACACAAGACATGTCTCTGGACCCTGAACCATGAGCACTGACTCCCCATAGAACCATAATCTGACGTGGCTTAGTGCACACAAACGCCCTGGTTCTGTCACCTTGTAAAGGATTTGGCCTTCATCTCTGCAGCCTGATAAAACATTACAAAGACTCATCCTCTGGAGCTCAGAGCAGCCACGGTGTTCATTTAGGTGCATGGGATCCCCTCCCACAATATCCAACATCCCATGCCCAGAAGAGAGCACCGTGGCTGCTATGAGCTCCAGGGGAATCTCCATAGGAGTTTGAAATTCCTCAACAAGGCAACAGAACCAGAGGGGGGAGGGTGCAGGGAAAGAGAAAGAAAAGCCCATGAATCAGCTCCCTTTCTCTGGCTCAAACCTCCAGACGCACATAGGCGTTTCGAGTGCTTGGCCCCCTTCGATCGCTACCGTCCCCCAATATCCCGACGACACATCAATTAAGAACCTATAAAGTTGAACTTCCAGAACGCCTGCAAAAAGCCATCTGACGACCTGGAACGGTGCAAGCCGACGCCCTGGTTCTGCCACGCCGTCACGGATTTGGACTTTGTCTCTCACGCCAGACACTTTGTCATATATCAAAGCAAACAGAGCTTCGGGGTGAATTGCATCATGGGAGATGTCATTACCCTTCTTGTGCAGAAGGGCATTATGGGTATCAAAATGGGCTGGGTCATCAAAATACATGAAGGGGGACTTGTGACATATCGACGGACGGAGGGAGTTGGACTGTGGGTAATATAATGACGTCACGTGACGTCACGTTAAGCCACGCCCCCTCCATTAGTCCAAATAAGCACAAAAAAAACCATGCTCAGAAATGGGCGTGTGATATGTCAAAGTACTCGGCACAGTGGGGGAAGTTGAACCCCTGCTAAATCGAAGACGTCACGTGACGTCACAGGCCACGCCCACCGAGCAAACCTATTAGCTTACCGTGTCCCGAAACTCGTTTGGACCCAGACGTGTGACACATCAAACCGCTCGGCACGGTCCGGGTAATATCCGGCGGAGTGCCATATCTACGCCGCTGATCTCTGGTATAACTGCTATTAATTTACACTGACCTCTGGTATAACTGTTATTAATTTACTCTGACCTCTGGTATAACTGCTATTAATTTACACTTATCTCTGGTATAACTGCTATTAATAATTTTCTCTGATCTCTGGTATAACTGTTATTAATTTACTCTGATCTCTGGTATAACTGTTATTAATTTATTCTGACCTCTGGTATAACTGTTATTAATTTACTCAGACCTCTGGTATAACTGCTATTATTAATTTTCTCTGATCTCTGGTATAACTGCTATTATTAATTTAATCTGATTTCCGGTATAACTGTTATTAATTTACTCTGACCTCTGGTATAACTGTTATTAATTTACTCTCACCTCTGGTATAACTGCTATTAATTTACTTTGACCTCTGGTATAACTTAAAATTTTGGTCTGTATTTTAAAACTATTATTTTAGTCTGACCTCTGGGATAACTGTTATTAAGATAAGATCTACCTTTATTCAATGCAATTCAATTCATTTATATTTTTATTGCGCTTTTAATGAACATTGTTTCTAAGCAGCTTTAAACATATAATGTGGTGATTAAAAGTGAATATGTTCTTTATAAGTAAGTTTGTTGAGCAAGCCGGTGGCGACTGTGGCAAGGAAAAACTCCCCTAGATGGCTTAAGGAACAAACCTTGATTGGAACCAGACTCAAGAGGGAACCCATTCTCATCTGGGTTGCACCAAATGTCCATATATCAAATCAAATCAAATGTATCACATACACATAAATACAGAGTATGTAACCCTAGTTCCCTGAGGGCACGAGACGCTGCGTCGAAACGCTTTGGGAACGCGCCTGAGTGTTCATGCTCTGAATAATGTGTGTAATCAGTCAAAAATTGGACGCTGGTCGTCACCGATGAGTTGACGTCACGACCAGGAGTATAAAGCGCATATGAGAAAAGCCAGCGGCAGCTTCTGTAAGGGATAAGGAAGCGCTGCAAGGACGCCGGAGGCTCATTAGCAGGGAGGCCTTGCTTGGGAGAGCCGTAGCAGACGAGCAGCTGATGGGACCTTCTCCAAGGACCGTCCTGTGGACGTAGGTGTCCAGTGCACGCACCGGGCAGAGACGATTGAGCTTCTCCTGGTCTGGTGACATGCCCCTCCACAGCCAGATCCCCAGAAAGTTCCGTGTCAGGATCTATTCGCCGAAGCCTTCCTGTTAGAGATGACAGTCCTCTCACGAGTGGGAGATAGTGGGATAGTGGCAGAGTGTCGCGACACTGCGTTTATGAACCTTCTGATGGGAGACGGAGGGCTGCGGCTGCGGCTGAGCCCGCCAAGAAGCCCCATGTGAGCGGCGTGAGAGGTAACGCTGGAATGCCGCCACCTGTTTCTTATTTTCCTGAAACCTCTCAACCACCGAATGTACGGAATCGACGAAAAGGCCAGAAGGAGTTAGCGAAGCATCCAGCAATACTGCCCTGTCCCTACCAGTCATGTCTGATATCGTGAGCCACAGGTGCCTTTCTGTAGACACCAGGGCAGCCATAGACCGGGCAATGGCCCTAGCGGTCTCCTTAGTGGCTCTGAGAGCCAGATCCCCGTACGGCGAAGCTCATCAAAATGGCCGTCAATGGCACCCCCACATACAACTCACACAGCAGGTCAGCCTGATATGCCTGCAACACAGCCATGGTGTGCACGCAAGCAGCAGCTTGACCTGCTGAAGCATAGGCTTTACACACGAGCGCAGATGTATTACGCAGGGGCTTCGTGAGTAATGTCGGGGTCTTAAGGAAGAGACAACTACGGGAGGGAGATAGGTGGCAAGTATCTCTTCAACCTGATGCATAGCCTCATAACCATATTCTTTCCGCCCA